>OX276456.1:11559832-12011729 GCA_946251905.1 Cryptocephalus moraei | reverse complement strand
ATCAGAGGAAAATTTTCTTACAAAACCATGAAAATTTCGAACAAACGGGATGTAAGAATTCCACCAGGCAAATCAAACAAAAAAGTTATTTTTTTCAAAAAAAAAACTTTTTATTTCGCGTCTGGGAGAAAAATGTTCCTTAGGTTTTTTGTTGCCCTTGTAGAGGCGAACGATTTTTGTATAAAACATATTTTTGAGAATGTACATAAAAATAGTTAGATGCAAAAAGTTAGAAATTTTGACGTTTGAATTTTTTTTAACACCTAGTTTAACGTATCGATACAAAAGTTGAAACGAAAATCAGTTGGCCGAATATCTCGGTCGAGTTCGTTAATGGGCCAAATCGGTTCAGCGGTTTTCACAATGGCGGCTTTTTATTTAAAAAAAAAAATAAAAAAAACTTTTATTTCGCGTCTGAGAGAAAAATGTTACTTGGGTTTTTTATTTCCCTTATAGAGGCGAACAACTTTTGTATAAAACAATCTGCCGAGAAACGTAACAAAAATTAAGTTATATTTTTGTCAAAAATTTAAAAATTAAAAATAAATCTTTTATTTCGCGTCTGAGAGAAAAATGTTACTAAGGTTTTTTTGTTGCTATTATAGAGGCGAACAACTTTTGTATAAAACAATCTGCCGAGAAACGTACAAAAATAAAATTATTTTTTGTCAAAAAATAAAAAATAAAAAAAAACTTTTATTTCGCCTCTGAGAGAAAAAATGTTACTTAGGTTTTTTGTTGCCCTTATTAGAGGCGAACAACTTTTGTATAAGACGAATCTTTGAGAAATGTACAGAGAAAAAGTCATTTGCAAATATTTAAAAATTTTGACGTTTGTATTTTTTCACACCTCGTATGCATTTTTTTGACACATCGTGTGTTATATTACTATATATTCTACCCATAAATCTACCTTTCAGCCTGGCATGCCATGGGGTTTTTTTAACTCAGCGTTATCAAAAACATAACATTGCCAAGTTTTTCCTATCTACATTTTCCGGGCTATTGGGCCGTGGCCTAAAAGACAAATTGTTTTGTCTCGACGTTTCGGCCCCTACTGCGGCGGACATCTTCAGGAGCGATGCGGTAACGGTCGAAGTGTTCTTCCCGACTTTTCCCGATCAACTGATTTGTCGACTGTTTTGGATTTGGCGTCCGTATTTATATTTTCCGTGGTGTTCGTTAGTTGGTGTTGTTTGTTTCTTAATTTGTTTATTACAGGATTACAGGTAGTGTTTATCGTTATCCCTTCTTCTTTTCTGTTAAAGTTGTTTACGTGTTTTTGTATTTCAATAGCCTCCCTGTTTAATCGAGTGTAATAATGTGTTGTTTTGTCAAGTCAAGTACCTGTGTTTCTTCGAATAATATTTTGTGGTTTCCTTCACTTAACGCATGTTCGGCAATTGCGGATTTTTCTGTCTGTCCCAATTTGCAATTCCTCTTGTGTTCTGAAATTCTTGTACTGATTTTTCTTTTTGTTGTTCCAATGTATACTTTTCCGCAACTGCACGGGACCTTGTAGACTCCTGCTGCTGACAAACTTTCTCTTTTGTCCTTAGCCGATCTCAAGTTTTCACTGATTTTCCTTGTGGGTTTAAATACGGTTTTTACTCCGTGTTTTTTCAAAACTTTGTCCATTCTGTCTGTTAATCCCCTGATGTATGGTAGGAAGGTTGTGGCTACGTAAACTTTATCTGCCTTTTTTGGACGTTTGTTTGGTCTTATTGCCCTATTTATATCCTTGTTTGAGTGCCCGTTTGCTCATAGCGTTGATTTTAAGTGTTCCAATTCCTCATTTAGGTGTTGTGGTTCGCAAATTTTTGTTGCTCGATCTACTAGCGTTTTAATCATGCCAAGTTTTTGTTTTGGATGATGATTGGACTCCTTGTGCAAATATCGATCTGTATGGGTCGGTTTTCTATAAATTTTATGTCTTAGTCTTCCATTTTCGTATTTCATCACCAGAACGTCTAAAAAAGGTAACTGTCCTTCTGTCTCTTTTTCCATGGTGAACTGTATTTTCGGGTTGATGCTATTGATATGTTTTAAAAAGTTGTTCAGTTCTTCTTCCCCGTGTCTCCAGATTACAAAAGTGTCATCTACATACCTGAACCAGCAAACTGGCTTCTTACTAGATAGCTGTTTGTAATGCGGTCTTCTCAAAGTTTTCCATGAAATAATTTGCCACCACTGGACTGAGAGGACTGCCCATTGCCACGCCATCGTTTTGATCATAGAAATTTGCTTGCCATTGAAAGTAGGTATGTTGTTGTCATGCAGTGCCTAAATGAACCTGTGATGTCTTCTGGAAATATTTTTGATATTTGTTCCAAAGCTTCATTAACCGGTACCATTGTAAAAAGTTATGTTACATCGAAACTTACTTAATATATCATTGGTCTCCAACCTGATGTTCTTTATCTTCTCAATGAAATACGTGGAATCGCAACTAATCAACATATCGACGATATCTTTTCAGATTTATAATCTTCATGAAAAAAGGAAACTTTTCGCTAGTTTAAACCATCCTGTATCTTTTACCGTTTTCGAGATAAACAATGGTGAGCATCGAAAATTTCACCACCATGTATAATCTAATCAAGGTAAAGCAAGAAAAAGACGATGTCGGTCGGATTATGTGAAAATAAAGAAATCTTAAGCTATGAAAGGTCTCATGAAGATTGCTTTTATTATGAACTTTTGCACCTCTAAGCTCTTTTCAAAATCTGGCCTCTTTTTTAATTGTCAAAATATAAAACTTAATTATCCTCAAACTAATTCTTTAGTGATAGAAATTCACAGGATATCAATTCCTAAAGGCGATCAGATACATCCTTATTGAATATATTAATTTTGTTTAACTTACTGTTTTCGGTTTGATTTAAACGGAAAAATCCGTGCACGAATTAGCGAACTGAAAAAGAGGAAAATAGTACGTAAGTTCCTATTATTGGATATTTACCGTTTCCGATCACCGATCACCGTTAAACGAATTATACCATCTCATACAAAATAAGGTCCAGACTCCCTCTGCCCTCTCCTGTAGGTTGAATCACCATGGTTTTATGTGTATTTTAAAGAACTTAACACTGATGAAGATGACTTCCATATATCTATATATATATAGGTAGATACATATATACCTTCATTACATTAAATTTGCGAGAGTTTGTGTTTTTCTGTTTAATTACTATTGCCAACTTTGGGCAATTGGACAATCTTCTACTGTCCTATTAACATTGGGTATTAATTTAGAGATGTTCCTTAAGTTTTCTTAGTATTGCCGGAGTGCTCATAAAATGAGCTTATGGCAGACAAGAGTTTATTTCCAGTTGAGTCAATAAAGTTCCTACGTTTCGGATCGTTTCCGAAACAACTTCGAATTTGGTAATTTGAGGTTAATTTAGTTGTACTGTGCATAATTTCCGAGAAAGGCCTAGTATTTCACCTAAATTATGTGATATACCGTCCTGTACTGTATGTAGGTAGGTTTCAAGCTACTCTTAATTAAATTTATATCCTTGTCATATATTTATTGTTAAAAAAATGTGCAGTGATTCAATATCAAATTCTTTCCTTCATCTAACATTAAATCGTCGGACAGATATGTACCGAACCCCTACGATATCATAGATCTTATAGTGCATGGATTGCACATTGTCTATACTTTTGCATAGAGGGCTGTGTGTCAACATCTGGAGTAATTCCTTGGACCAAGCAGAGGCTCACTGCACCTCAAACTTCGTACTACAGGTGGTGCACTTCGAAATCGTCCGACCAATATCCAGAAATGTAGTTAGAATGATTTTAAGTTTGAAATTATAAATACAATACGTTACACATAAATACAAAGTTACTTTTTTATAGGTACTCTACATATTTAATGAAAACTTTACGATTCTTGTAGTGATGTTGTTTGCATAGTCATAAAAAATATTTCAGTTCGACCCAGTATACTGTTTATGTTTTGAGAGCTTGGCTATATCGATGTTTTTATTCTGTTTACAGTAAGCTACTGTACATATTTCCTCTAACGAGTTTTATATCTCCATAGTGCATGACAACTTCCATGTCGTTTTATGATAATGCGTTTTACGTTATTGTTTTGGTCTCTGCCGTAAATCCCTCGGATTTTGGTATAGCCGAAAACTTTTGAGGCGCAATAAGTGTACCTACTTTACTATAAAATCTATGCTTATTAAGATGCTTGCTATCGATGAGTAATTGGTCATTAGAGTTAAATTGACATGACCCACATGATTTCAAAATATTAGTCGGAACTTGGCAGGAGAAAACAAGCTACTAGCGAAAGTGAAAGTGTATGGGGTAGCTAGAGTGCCTAGAAAGGTAGAGTGTGGACAACTATGTAACAAGCACTGATTGGTTCATTTGAAATGTTGGACCATAATGGCGGCACCAATGAACAAGTGAATTGAAATAGCGCGAATTTGAATTTCATTTTGTATGTCCTGTGCAATAGTACATGGGCGGCGCATGAAATGTTTATTTGCAAGGCGATGATTTTTAAGAAATAAAATGCTTAGCCTTGTTTATGAGAGAACAATTATTCGATTAGTGGTGTCCCTTTGCAATAACCATCTTTTGCGTTATACGCATAACAAAAACAAACAAAACGAACAAACAAACAAAAACTTAACCTCTACGAAAAATGAACTAGACAGTGTAATATAATAATGAGACTGGCTTCTAGTTCTTGGAGTTGATTCAGGTTAGTACTATAAAACATTAGCAAATCGAAAATTTAACAAAGGTATATTATTTGTTGATAAGACAAATTTATGGGGTTTGTGATATGATGAAACCCTCAAATAAAACATTGGAAAATGTTACAATGAAAAGGGAAATAAAATAAAAACAGATTTATTTTATTAACACCTTTTATTGTGTTGCATGCATTGCTATAGACTCACGGCTACGTGTATGTCTTACATTTAAAGTTTGTATTTTGTGATTGTAAATCCTTAACCTAAACCGAATAAACCAAAAGCGATTCTTTTTTATTATCATGACAAGTCTCTAGATTACATGGTATATTTCTCATTTTTTCTAAATGGTTTCTAAATTTTTTCTCTAAATGGTTTAAACTTAGAACCTACAACTGGGGATTATTTTCTTACAGTAAGTGTATTTACATCTAGCATTGCAATCTATAATGATGTCGAACTTTCGCACTTATTCAGAAATACACTGTATGGCCTGAATACAACACAACTACTATGATAATCACTTTCACTTCAATACATACTTATTTTGGGAACGCTCTTAAATATGTCCCCAACAATAATTCTCTGCTACAGGAAACACTTTAGAAACACTACAAACACAATGAAGGAAATTAACCAAAATGAACAAAAATACATACGCACGCTTATGGACTTTCCACTCCCGTCATACATGGAACTTAATATAAATCTTAGAACATATTTCAATAATTGCCTTTGTATGAAACTTACGACCCGTGTCGGCCGCCATTATGGTCCCAAATCCGTTAGTTGGCCACACTCTACTCTTCTAGGCACTCTAGGGGTAGCTATTATTTAAATATTTAATGCGTAAATGCAGGTAAGTAAACCATAACAAACTGATCATGAAAATTTCCGAAGAAGGTGTTTTTGATTTTGACGAGAACTCGAACTTGGATCTCCAAATTGCCCATCTGATCTTCTAGTCCTAGTCTCTAGTGCCTTATGGCAAGAATAAATCGCCGTTTCGTGAAATTCAGTATCTTTATTATTTAGTCATGGGAGTAGTTGTTTCACGTTAATCGATAATTTTAGTTAATATAACATAAATGAATCCAATTATGTACAATAATAATTGTATTAAATATACATAATAACACGATCGATTCTCCAACATTCATCCCAGGTTTCATTACACTTTAATTTAAGTTTAGTTTCCATCAATATGCTAGCGAAACTTTTTCCATTACAATTTTTAGCTATTTGGGTATTCTCTAGTTTGTCATATCACCTCAAATAACCAAAAATGAGACTAATTTGAGACCAACTGTAGATAAGACAAATTTAAAACTCTATTGGGGTACTATGAGAAGAGAAAGTACCACCTACAACATTTATAAATATCGGTGTAACTAGAGTAGAAAACACGAGAGTTTAAATAGATAAATTGTTACAATCTTATCAGCGGCCTATAGACTGCATGCAAGCAGGTGACCACTATCAACGTATATATCTAGCGAATACACATTTTTTTTCATCACACCACCTTTTATTATATAACCATTTATCCGCCGTTAATTTTTCGTTGATGTTCTAACTCAACTGACTATCGTGTAATTTTTAATGGTGAGAATTAAGACGCGACTAACATATCGAATTATTCAACGTTAATGATCAAAAAGTAAATTAAAGAACTTTTTAACAACAAAAATTTAGTATTCAGCGTATTTACTGTTAATTCGGCAACGTCGGAAAAGAGGTCAGAGAGGTAAAGGTCGCTTCTATTATTTTTTTCTACCGTTACCGTTTCTCCGGTATTTCTGTTTTGTAGGTTATGTCCCTCGACTCTCCTTAAGATAATTTTAAACGTTTATAATTTATAGAGAAAATGGAATCTCTTGATGCGAAAAGAGTCCTGGAGTTCATGGATTTCGTCATGGAACTGAAGCACCTCTCCAGGAGAGGTTGGGAATTGAGTGGAGTCAAAGACCACGAAAGGATCGCCTCCCACATGTACTCAATGGGTGAGTTTTCAAATCATTTTCGATAAATGAATATTCCCTTAAAATATCTATTGAATTGCGCGAGGAACGGTTGAAGTCTCTCCAGAGCATACTTTTCTCTGTAGGAGGTATTCGAAGTTCGGTTGGAAGCGTTATGATGAAACTTCATGAATGTTTGGATCGAGAATTTAATAGATGGTACCCATTGAATTGTTAATAACTTTAAAATTGCACCCTGACAACCTTGTATTACCAAATTTATTGCATTTAAACAATTTGGTTCACATATTTTTTGGTAGCCTTAAAACCCACTTAATGAACAATAAAAGTTAATACAGGGTGATCAACAATGACTGTTTGAGTTGGCAATCCTATCTGGAGGATTTTTTTGCCTAAGGGTTTGCAATGCTACAACCAGACAAGGCGTATCAACTTTAAATAGGTTGCCTCAAGCGATCCTGACCTACCACAACGTCATATACGTCACACGGTGACCGGCGATGCAAAAAATACTTTGAAAAACTCAAAACTGTTGTCAATTACAAACGAAACGCCAGCCAAACGCCGAATTGTCAGAGTAATACAGAGCATAGATGAAACCAGAGTTAGATTAAACACAGGTAATAAAACTCAGACCTGGGTCGCCAGTCTACGTCACGAACTCCGCCTCCCCTGCGCGACCCCCTCGCCAGGAAGTTTGTTTCATTTATTTGACAAAACAATCAGCGTTATGTAAGTGGCTGGATCGACATAGCAGCGAAGGCCAAATAAAAGAAGAAGAACAATCAGCGATAAGATTGTAGGTTATGTGAATAAAAATTAACGCTTAAAAATGAAACTCGAAATACAGATACAGAACAATGATTTAATTAAACCGGCTAAAGGTAATGCTCAAAATGCCCCCCATTTTGGTCCAGACATAAAGTAACTCTTCTTTTTAGGCTCTCGAAGATATTCACCAGCATATTGGGGGTAATGTTTGCCACTTCCTGAACTATTGCCTCCTGCAGCTCCTCTTCAGTATGCAATATATTCCTAAAGACATTGTCCTTCAAGAGCCCAAATAACGCAAAATCTAATGGGGTGAGATCTGGTGACCTACTTGGCCATATGCCCTGACTAATTACTCTGTCGCCGAAATTCTCTCTTAAATATCCCATAGTAGCACGAGCCGTATGTGCCCTTGCAGAGTCTTGTTGGAAATATCCAATTTGATGCTCTTCGTCTGTTAATTGGTTTATAAAAGGCCTCAAAAGGTGTTGGATATATCTCTCCGAATTGACGGTAAAATTAAAAAATATTGGCCCATACACCCGCGTACTTGACACTGCCATCCAAACACAAACTTTAACCGGGTGTAAATGTGTCTCTCTGATAGCGTAAGGATTTTCACCTGACCAAATTCTGTAATTTGGTTATTCACATAGCCGTTGAGATGAAACCAGGCTTCGTCGGAATAGAAGGTATTGTCAAGGATATCATTATTATTTAATATGTCATTGAACCAATTGCAAAATAAAACTCTCTGCGGGTGATCAGGAGGGGTTAATGACTGGACGATGGAAATTTTGTAAGGGTGGTACTTTAATTTCTTTTTAAGCACAGTGGAGCAACTTCCATATGATAAACCTGTAAAATCGTGAATTAGAACAACATGGAAAAGTAGAACTCTTATGGGTAAGAATGAAAATTGGTTAAATAGGAGGCATAAGGACCCAACCTGTTTGAAAGGAGAGCTTTCTTAAGGATTTGCGAGGACTTGTTTGCATTCGAGTTCTGATATCCTCGACAACTTCCTCGTTTAGAGTAGAAGGTCTACCAGTTGATTTTTGTTTGCTTACGCTCCCTGTGTTTAAATAACGTTCAACTACTCGCATACAATGCTGCTGAAAGACAGCAAAAGTGACCAAAGTCTCCGGAAACATTTTCTGAAATTGCTGGTATGTCGCTTCGAGAGAGTACTGCCAACCAGTAATTGGGTTATAAATCCCGCTTCGAAAGTACGCCATTCCAACGAAAATATCGTGTTGTAACGTGAAAACCATTTTAAATAAATAAATTTGAAAAGAATAACAGAAATTTGAATTTGACATAGCAAATTCAAATTACCAGTTGTACCATTTAAAAATGAAATTCAGCATTGCCAACTCAAACAGTCATTCTTGATCACGTTGTAGTTTCATATGTGATACTAGAAGTACATATAGACATTTGGTTAATCTAAACATTCATAAAGTACTGCCAGTTCATTAAAAACTAACAAAGCAATATACTGCAGCTCTCACAAGTTCATATGATAAACATATGTACTAAAAACAATTCATATTATTTAATTTCCATATACAGTCAAAAATCCCTCTACATCATAAATGGCCTGACTTACAAATTTTTTTCCCAATATTTTATATGTACATTGAGCCCAGTACAATCTATTTGTCGAGCAGCTAATTCACATTTCATTTTAGTAGGTTATATATCGGCTCTTTTAATTTGGTTATACCTATATTGTTGAGTGCAAATAAAATAAAATGTAGTACACTCTAATTTCTTTAACTGTTTTCTGTTAACTGATGATTATTTCTTTGGCAGCTAGAGGTGAACCTCATATTGTAGATAATAATGAATTAGTTTAGAGTTTAGACTATAATACCCATATAACCCATATGAATAATGCTAAACTTCTCATTTGCTTTAGAGCATAATGTGGTTTCAATATCGCCTCTTTGGTGTACTTTATGACTTCTGACTCGGACAGAATAAAATCTAACAAACTTTCACCATTTTCCCTTATAGGTGATCAACATAGTTATCAATCTTATTGTATCTTATCCATATCATTATCTGTTTTTTTGGTTTTACCTGTTTTAAACCCTAACTATTTGTATTACAATATATTTTCACAGATCCATCAGAATTACTAATATCTCCATTACTAATTCAGAAAATTATTCGATAGGTGTTATCATATAAATTAATAAAGTATAGCCCTTGTGGGACAACATTCGCGACGTTTTAAAACTTTTCTTTCTTTTGACATTCTTCAGAAAATTTTTAAAATGTAACGCTTCAAATAAACTTTTGACAAGATCATTCTATATGAACAAATACAACAAATTGACATTCCGTTTACATCCCAAACAAATTACAATTTCATGTCTCCTTTATCTTTGGTTTATTGTCATTTCTGTGTAGCTATGATGACTTTCCTCATCGGTGAACAAACCAAGAGCACTGAACTGAACAGGTTACGCTGTCTTGAACTGGCAGTAGTTCATGATCTAGCAGAGGCCATCACTGGTGACATAACACCTCATGATGGCATCTCCGTAACAGTGAAACATCACATGGAGGACGAGGCGATTAAACGCATAACCTTGCCTCTCGGGCCAGAGATCGGAGGCAAGATTTATACGCTGTATAAGTATGGGTTTTACATAGTAAAATTTGTAGTTTAAGTATGTGTAGTTAGTTGAGGAAATAATGAATATGAAATGATTAATAATCAGGTGACAAGTATGCTTTTTGGAGTGACTATTGCAAATGTGGTGCTGTTTTTAAGTAAAACATTTGTTTTCAATTAATAGAGGCCTTTTAAAATTGACTTCATAGAATTATTAATCAGTCATAACCATTGTTTACCCTCCTTTATTATTACAATGCAACACTTTTTCAAGAAGATATTAAACTTCCACAACATATCTGTTGTTGTTAGTGCTATTTAATTTGTAATGATACAACACAAGATACAAAACATAACTAGATGTTATTTCCAAAAATCAACTTTTATTGGGTTCAAATTTTCTCTACAACTGTTCCCTCAGTATTAACTAGTAATTCTCAAATTTTCTTTTGCTTTAAATATTACACTTACTTTTCAAAACCTTCCCTGCCCTTACCATATTTTTCCAAATCGTTCATTTTTTGTCAGAGAATACGAAGCCAAGGAAACTCCCGAATCCCGTTTCGTCAAGGACCTGGATCGATTAGATCTCATCCTCACCGCTGATTATTATGAGAAGAGGGATGATAAGGGTAAACGCGGGATACATCAGGAGTACTTTAATGCGACACATGGAAAATTCGAGCATCCTTTCGTCAAACAGCTGGTAGAAGCATTGAACCAAAGAAGAGGAGTGGAAGGAGGTGGCCAAAGTGGAAAAGTTATAGAAGAGGTAAATGAGGGAAGTGAGTCAAAAAGGGTTGAGGGGGAAGACAGTCAGTAAGTCGTATTCCAGGATGTATAAGTTGCTTTCGTTTTGTTTAATTAGAAGTTATTTATTAGATCTGCGTAACTTACAAAACATTACCCAATAATTATGCAGATTTTCCACATTTTCAGTATCTTCTACGTAAATAGTAAGTTTTCTAAGTATTAACATGTTACACATTTTGCTAATTCTATTTAAAACAGCTAAGTTTGCATTGTTAATTTTTTGGGTTCTTTTAAAGAATATGTTTTCATTTAAGAGTTTTTATGTCAAATTTCGTTGTGTTGCTCATCAGAATTATAATTTGTGTTAAAAAGTATTTTATAATTTATAACTTTAATAAAGTACATACTTAATATTTTTGTTGGTTTCAAAAATCCCCCTTGCATTTATAAGGTTAAGACAAAGAAAAGACATCCCTTCATATTTTAAATGTCATACTTTATTCTATATTGAGATAATTTACAAGCCATAGGTTATTCTTAACATATCAATTACTTTAGATATCTTGATCAGAACGATTTTCGTGAAATTTAAAGAATTCATAATTTACTGGAACATTCTAACTAAAACGTAAAATGTCATTTAATATTGAATTAAAAATAAATAAGATATATGATATACTTGTGCATTGCTCGATTCAAATAGAATCAAAGTCATATTTACAAAAAAGGCAAACTTTAGACTAGAAAGTGGAAACATAGAATAATGTAATATTTGTATAAATATATTTACAGTTACAGCTAAACACAGCGTTTACCTATGTATTATTGCCCTTATCACTATTGCTTACGCAGTTGGTCAATCCAGAGAGTATTTTCATAACTTCAGTTTGACTAATAAAATCTATAAAAATAGCGGAAGATTTCGATGAAATTGCAATAATCTCATGGAAGGTTTGCAGGTACCTATATTGCCTATGATTGTTTTAGTCTTGATATATTTGACGTAAAAATTATTCACCAAGCGTAATTCGTGACACACCGTGTTCCCATCTTTTTTTTTACATCAAATATTACATTTATTATTACATCAATACACACAAAGCATTAAAGCTTCTAAAATAGTAAAACAGATATGAAAGAAAGGTTATAAATTAGAGATCACAATTTTAATTATATGTTTAAAAAATAAAAAAGTCAGTCAGTCGATTCTAAGATATCCACTCTTCGTTCACGATTTCCGTCTTCTTCTAATACCAATCCTTTTTGAAGCCGTTTTCGTTGTCGAGCTGTTGCTTCTGTCTTTTCCTTTCATGTCTGGCTTGAAGGAATGTTGAGCGATAAATTTTTCTGCGACGCCAAGCTCTGGAAATTAATAAAACATTCAATGGTTCATTCTTGTGCAGGTTTTTGGCAAGCACAAAGTAGTTTACGTTCAGTGGCATGATTCATAAAATGAAACACCGAAATGTGTTTACCAGATTCAAAAGGACATTTGAAGCATACTTTTGCATGCTTAAACCAAAATGTTCTTTCCTAACTTACCATTGACCATCTCTACAACTGATTCAATCAAATTTAATTAAACATATTGATGTAAGCAGTTTTTTTCACAAGTTTGAACATATCGTACATGTACGAACTGCATCTGCAACAAGTGCAACATGCACTTGCATCTGTTTGGGACCTAATTTAATGTACATGCATTGAAATATTTTATGTTGACATTTATTTGTTGATATAAAATTGCACTTGAACACATGCCCAAGCTTGAAATGTAATTTTGAAATAAAAGCATACTGTGTTCATTCATAGAGCAGTTGTCTGCATGATTTTAGCATCAGTGGATTATCAGCCAGAATCTAGAAGTGCAACAATCATGCTTTACCCTTATTTTAACCTTACTTACTTATTGTTGAGTTGTGACAGTTCAGTTCTATATGGGTATTCTTGTATTATTGGAAGGGTTCTTGGTGCTGGTGAATGTAATTAAGTTGAAATATAATATGTTTCCCCAGATTAAGAAGGATCATAAATATGTAAAGTAATAGTGGTAGGTACATTCAGAACTGAGGAGTCGATGAGTAAAGTTATATAGGTACATGAATATGCAAATGAATTCATAAATTGAGTTTGTTCAATTTACTAGAATCTAATGCAAATCAAAACATGTAAATTCATCATTTGCTCTTATTCTAGTAGTTGTACACTGGGTAAGCCTTTATCGATAAACTCCTCTAATTATTGTTGATGTATGAGTTTCTTACCTTCAACGAATTTTTTTCTCTTGAATTGCTGTTGAGGGGCACTGTGCAATGGCAGAACATTGACTCTGCCACGGAGCTTAGCATTTTGGGGATTATGATGCCCTACAGTGCAGGATCTCCCTTTACAAGCCATCAAGCGCGCCAGTAATTCATGAAGGTATGATCTCTCCTCTGGTTTTAGACTGTCGACTCGATTTTGTAATTCGAAAGGATCTGAAAGCAATTTGGCCATAGATGGAATAAATTTTGTAGTAAGACAATTCACCTATTCTCAAATTATAAAAAGTGACGAATCCTGTTGTAAATTCGCAGTAGAGGAAATTGTGTGTAGCATTAATAGTCCTCACGCAGGAATAGGTGTTGTTGTTGGCGTTCATGCAGAAACAGAACGGTCCCTCGGTCCATAAAGGTTCCGTCTTCCAATGTTCGTTATCATGGTGGAAACAATTCATTCTCTCGTGGCCACACTCCCTTTCGAGCTGATCCTTCTTTCGTTGTTTGCGGAGTTTCTTCTTTAGGCGTTCCTCTTTTAGACGACGTTTCTCTTCCCTTGCTATTTCACGTTCGTCGGGGATGTAACGGTCTTTAACTTCACAGTGACAGTAATGCGGTCTTGAAGGGAGGGGTATTAGATCATCAAACTTTGGCTGAAAGTAAGTAAAGTTTTTATGACAGCACTTTTGAAGAGGTACTAATTTACCTGTTGGTGTAACACATGCTTGGGAGTGGATTCTGCAGGACCTTTCGTAGTTAGAACAGGACTTTTTGTTGTCGTATGTATTCTATGATGATGTCTGTGATGGTTTGTAGAGGAAGTTGAGGGAATTGTAGTTACATCTAGAGATGAGTGAAAGTATGGATTTTTTGTTACATAATCTGATTCTGTATTATTTATCACAGGTTCTTCTGTTGTACTCTTCTGACTTTTCCCTACAAATTAATACACATGTTGTTTTTTAAGTAAACACCTTTTATCCTTCATTAACGCTTATCTAAATTTAAATTTAGATTACTTACCATCAAAATCATGTATCCTCTTTTTCTTCTTCTTGCCAAACCTATTGTTATTTGTATCTATGAGTAAGGGTTTGGGTAACTCCTGCTCGTTAGACATACTGATAGGTAAGACGCTCTGTTGAAAATTGAGTTCATTAAAAGCATTCAAATCTGTGCCGTTCATATTTGACATTTCATCTAGAGGTCTGGTGTTTTTTAAGTGTTTCCGTATTTCTTTCAAAGTTTCCAATTTGTGTTTCAATTCCTGTATTTCATTTTCGATTCTATTCCTAGATCTTCGCCAAGTCTTTTTATCTTTGTAGATGTCGGTGGAGCAGTTTATTTTCCCTTTTTGGATGAAACAGCCAGGACTAGATATGGTATTGGTGTCCAAACTAGTTTTGACTGAAGGTTCTATTAGGGCTGTTTCATTTTCCAACTGAAAAACATAAAATGTATTAGCTATAAATGTATAATGGATTATAGAGGTGGTACCTTCAGCCCGTTTATTTGTCCTTCGACGTCTTCCATTGCGTTTTCAAGATGTTGCATTGCATCCCTTTTCTCCCTTTTGGTTAACTGTTTAATGCGGTTATCTTTCAATTTACCAGTCACAGCATCATCAAATGACGCCTCTCTTTTAATTCTACCGAATTTCAGTTCACGCCGAGTTACGTTATGTAACTGAAAAAAGAAAAATATGTAACTGCTGTTTTTTACGGTTTTTATTAAACTTACAGGTATCTTTTTGTAGACAACTCCATTAGGAGTGAAACACGCACATTTTCGATATGCCATGGGTAATGGGATGCGTTGAACAATTGATTTGCACTTATGCTTTCTCCACCTGCCGCCCTCATTTTCGCAATACCACTTCTGACCCCTATTACACGGTAGAGTCATACTCTCTTGCAAACATTCGATCGCTAGCCTTTCCAATTTCGAAGGTACCGGTATCAATCTGTTGTCTAACTGCATGTCTCCTAGAAGTTTTCTCAATTAAACATCACCTACTATCCTATTTAAACCTGGAAGGGTTAGTACCTTCACCGAAATTAGTAACAGCTAGTCCGACATTATCTAAATTCGTTTTCTCTTCCATATCGATCTCTTCGCCGTCGTCAGCATCTTCCACGTCGTCATCGTCGTCGATGTCTTTGAGACTATCGTCTGTTTCTTCCTCACCTTCAGATTCTGAGTCCTCACCTGAATCGTAGACCCGTGGCGCGAATGTAGTCAGAGGAGGGAAAGGAGTTGTGTCATTCATGTAGCCTGTAGTTGTTGGGACGAATTGAGGCGATTCAGTGCTCAGATTTTGCATGTTAGCTACTGCTGAATATCTGTTGATCCGGCTCAATTTCGCGTCGAGGTACGGTGTTTCACGACGGCCAGAACTGAAAACGATTTAAGTTATAATGGGTCCTCTGGCAAAATTTGCTATGAGCAATACCTTTCTATTAAGAAAGTGTCAGGCCACTTCAATTTCCTTCTCTTTGTGTTCAAAAAGAGTGGTAATACCGATCTACCGTCCATATGAGATGGCAGCTCCACCCCGGCAATATCCAGAAAAGTTGGTGCTAGATCGATGTTTAGAACAATATCATTAACCACGGTGCCGGGTTCCACACCAGGACCTCGCACGAGGAAAGGCACTCGCACGTCGAATTCAAACGGGAAACTTTTACCCTGAAAAGAAGAAATATTTCTGAAATAATCTGAAAGTTGAAAAGCTTACGGGAGGCTTTGGACTTCAGAAATGCTACCATTACGCCGCAACAGTTCCACGAAGGTTTGTTTTGATAATTGGAAATTGTAACTAAATCAAATAGTACTACTATTTCTAATAGTGTAAAACTACAATGAATGTCTTAAAACAAACTAACCCTTTTTATGGACACTAAATGAGATAAAATACATCTCAAAAATAGAACAAAGTAAATTCTAACTCTGTAATAGATCGTTTATTGCATTTGATAGTGTGGTATTCCGCACACTGCAGCGGTTACCCGATCTAAAGCCCTCGCCCGCCTCAATCTATATCCACTGAGCCGGGTCGGGTTAACTCTTCATTTGAAGAAGAGTATATCTTCGACTTAAGATCAATTGTGAAAATTCACATGATTTTAATTACTACTACTAAAGATTTTTATTGCGAATTTTCTATATCCTGGATATTTCTTTCAAACGATTCTTTCTCAGAAATAATTTCCTGAATGTAATTTCTTCTATTCATAATCATCAGATTTATAACGTTGGTTGCCGAAATAGTGTTTAATTGTAGATGTAAACTAATATGTAACCATTTAGTTGACCCATATGTGAGAACCAGTAGCATACACGAGTTGAAGGTATAAATCTTTTTAGATTTATAGGAATTTTTTCTCTAAATATGTGCTGCAATTTTTCATACGGTGCCCATCCGCGGTTTATGCCCTTTAGAAGTTCACAAGTCTGGTTGGTTGTTCCTGCTGATTCTTAAGTCGTATCCTAGATAAATATATTTTTCCATGAATTCTACTTGCGCTCCCTGTATGCATATATTTCCCGTTGGTACTAAATTTGTCATAAACTTAGTTTGGTATAGTTTATGCTTAGGACAACCATTTCCATTGCGTTTTGTAGTTGTTGAAGCACATCTCGTGCTTCACCCAGATCATCTTACAATACAATACAATACAAATTCCATTTTCACAGATTCTCCTACATTTGTTTTATATACACCTTTACATTGAATTAATTTCGAGGATATATTCCATCTGAAGATTATTTATTTTTTCAAAATCTACTGTAATACCTTTGTTTTCCCAATTTAGTTTCTTAAAACCGCTGTTAATAATTTTGGTGATATAGTGTCTCCTTGTCGTACCCCTCGTTTTATATCGATTTTCTGTGTAGTCTTATGGTCCTTGTTGCATGTTTATAGGTATCATATAGGTACAACTTGAGTATACCTGTGGTCTATTCTGCATTCTTTGGGAGCCTGAAGCATAACACCCAAATGGAACTATTTGGTATTAATTTCTTGATACATTGTGCCTTACTGGAAATTACACTCCGTTCTTTCTACAACGTTAAGAGTCGCCTAAATTAATTTAACTCATTAATACGCTTCACACTTGTTATTTTTCTAATCGGGAGTTACGAGTCCATCAATCTGCTACGGGTTCCTTGATAATTTTTTTGTGGTAGGGGTTGCGACTTAGCGCCTATTTTAAGGCTAGAGATTTAAATTGGTCATCGTTCATCAGGGCTTCAATTCTCGTGAAGGTAATACAATGTGTTTTGATGTGCCACGCTCTATTGATTTGTACCTATCTAATTCTAACAACAAGTGACACTTCAAACATTTATTGTGAAACTGGCAATCAGTACTGCTGGTAATTAACGGCCCTGTTCAGGGCCAAAACAAATACTACAAATAGACAAATACTCAGAATTAGTTTTCTTTTGACAGAGAAAACCCAGAAGTTAAAAGAGGTTAAGTAGGTTATTTTGAGGTTATGTATAGGTAGCTAGTATGGTAGCTAGTAGAAACTCCTATTTTCGCAAGGCGTTTTTTTTATTTTACATGGAAATTCCACAGCCGACTAGATGACAATCATTTTGAAACACATCGTATATACAATGTGTTTTAAAAAACATATTGTATGCCTTGCGAAAATAGGAGTTTCTACCATAGACATAATACTATATAGACTACAGATCGGTATAAGGCGCGATGTGCCCAGTGGGAGCGAGAGGCAAATAAATAAGGCGACTTGTCTCTCATTCTAAATGGGCGGAGCTAACAACTCCGTAACCATGACGCTCTAACCTTATGTCAGTCATGTGTCAACATAATCAAGAATTTGTTATCACTTATCTTCGAAAACTATTGAGAAAATATAAGAAATGAAATAAAACTGTAAATATAGCGGGAAAATAGTGGAATTGAGAAGAAAAAGATCGATTTCTTGGAGTTTAAAACCCGTGACCTCCAAAATAAAAGGACGTGACGTAACTGACAAGGCAAGAGGTTAGATCGTCATGGTTACGGAGTTGTTAACTCCGCTCATTTAGAGTGAGAGACAAGTCGCCTTATTTATTTGCCTCTCGCTCCCACTCGGCACATCGCGCCTTATACCGATCCGTAGTCTATATAGTATTATGTCTATGGTTTCTACTAGCTATACATAACCTCAAAATAACTTACTTAATCTGTTTTGACTTCTGTTTTTTCTCTGTCAAAAGAAAACGAATTCTGAGTATTTGTCTATTTGTAATATTTGTTTTGGTCCTGAAAAGGGCCATTAATTATCAGCAGTACTGATTGCCAGTTTCACCATAAATGTTCGAAGTGTCACTTGTTGTCAGAATTAGATAGGTTCAAATCAACAGAGCGCGGCACATCAAAAATTACATGCACAGAAATTCCAACGCCAACTAGATGACAATCATTTTGAAACGCACTGTATAAATGTAATAAAACTATACAATATGCAATCAGAAAGAAACACAGTGAAATGTGTTTGTACACATCCCCATTCTACGAATTAAAATGTACCGTATGAATTTAGAAACATAGTAAGACGATGAAATGTGATTGTATACATCACCATCCTACAAAGGTTACTTTATGAATGTAGAACACACTAATTAATACTGAAAGTAGGAACATAAAATTTGTAGTTCCGCTAGGGCGACTTTTCTTTGAACTTACCCAATCAACTGCAAAGATCTGGGAGATAAGCTCCTTATTAAATTTTTATACGTCTCGGTCCCGATTCATACATAATTTTACATAAATTTTACATTTTTACCCGAAGACGAGGACTTCCTTCTTAACGAGCTTGTAGCGTAAATTTATTCCTTTTAATTAACAATCGCAGGGAGTGCCTAACTAACTGGGAGTAGTATGAATATCGTAATATCAACAAGAATGATAAAATCTACCTTGATAAGTCCGAATTGTCCCAGGTGATAGCCGTGATCCGACGTATACACTATGAAGCTGTTTTCTAATTCTCCCAAGTTTTCCAGTTCTTCTACGACCCTTTCGACAGCTGCATCGACAGATTGAAGAGTTTGAAGACGTTTAGTCATCAATAAATCAGTGAACTCTTTATGGATTGGCTCCATATTTTTGGTCACTTTCAGGATCCACTGCTTGTCCGGATTGGGGGCATGGTCGTAAGAAGGAGTGCTGAAATCAATTACAAAAGCATTAATTAATACACTTATTGGAGTATAAACTCTTGTTAAACTTAATTTTTTTTTTCTCTTAACTAGTTTGCTCGTTTTTCGATTCTCACAATTGAAATATTTCAGATGAAGTAATTAAGATATTCAACGGCGAATCTTCTAGCGAAAACTACTTATAACTTCTTTCAATCCCCCGGTCAAGTATCTAACTAATTATTTCTCGGAGCGTCTCTCGGAACTTTTCCTGGAAACTCTAGATAAAGCTTGGGTGGTTTTAAGCTTTTATCATTCTTCAGACGCGCTAAGATGATTCTCAGACAAATTCCTGAAATGATTTCTGCAGTTCCTTTTTTCTAGTCGTTCGAAGAGGTGTCATGAATTATTCCTGAGAGAGGATTTGATGCAGTTGCCAGCGGTGTAGAATAAAATAGAGCCTCGAATACGAAAAGGTGATGGACTGCATAACTCTAATATTCATCAGGGGGCAATGTGAAACATTAAAAACTGAATCAAACAAAAAGTTAAATAGATAGTTAAAGTATAAAGTAAATTCCAATTACTAAATTATCAATAAATGTGTAGAATGGAGGAAAGTTGAACTCCCATAAAAAACTAAACGTCTCGACAAATTTTATTTCTTTCTAATGAAGGCAATTTAAATTTATGATCGTACTAATAAAACCAACCAAAGATCCACGAAAGTTAATTTGCCATCAATTCATTCCGTTAATATTTGCTTAATCAGTGCCTGTTTTTTTAATTAAGTTTGTAGATGATGACAATACAACTGCGCCGTATAATTGGCAAGACCATTGTCGTTAATTGAAAGGAGTCATAAACCCGTAAATCAACCACTAACCACGCATTTGCATGATATTTATTTCCTTTTGTCGTCGACGTTTATCGTAAATTAAAATCGGAAAAGTTCATATCTAAACATAAAGAGTTTCCACCATACAAAACTATTGTCCGCAGAGGAATCACCACATCAATTCCACCTTACATAATTGTTATGTAAACGAATGCAATTGCATTCAGAAAGAGTACACAGATAGATTTGTTTACATCGGATTTACATTTTATTCGAATCCAATGAAATTGCATTGAGTTGCAGCTACACAGTTTCCTGCAATTTAGGGAAATTAGTTACAAATAGGCTTACCGTACGAAGAATTGTGTACAAGATTTATAAATAGGCGAAATATATTTTAATCGAAACTAAATTTTAAACAAAATCGAGTTATAATGTGTTACTGTTACTGTACAAATATTAATGTAAATAATTAAGTAACGATTAACCTTTCGAAGTAAACATTTAATATTATGTAAGGTTTATGCAAAGCGAAATAACAAGTACCTATGTATAGATTACTTTCTCATATAAGGCATTTATACAGACCGTTTCTAAACAGTCGCAGGATCCAGGATGGGATAAATATAAGAGCGAAAGCAATGCCATATATTTCTCGTTGGCTAAACAGAGAACGATCTTTTGCGATGTTGCTAGCTCGCGAAACATCACATTCATCCGCTCCGCACACTGTACCGCACACATCCGAAAGTGTAAAGCGATAAGCGACCGCGATACGCGTTGACTTGGACTGCCTGCTCGGCCGGCAACGTTGCAAAACATCCTTTTCTGTCATACTAACGAACTACTGTTAGTTTCTCATTTGCTCTGGTTGATTTCCCACCATGCGTTTCGATAGAAAAGCTCCCTATATAAGAAGTTTTGTAATCGGGTCGAAATTTCGAATTGGAATTATTAGCATTTCTAAACGTTTTAAGGTCTCCTGAGTACAACAAACATGTTTTTGAAAAAATGTCTGTGTATATGTATCTATATATGGGAGATTCCATGTCAACTGATCAGGGAGTGAATGGGGTGGTTTTTAAATCGCTACCGGAGTATCTAGTCGTCTTTAGGATATAAAAATACGTCCGATCCTACATTTTCAGCTCCTATTTTAGCGCCATTTTGGATTTGTGACCTATTTTGTGTTTTGTTCATTTTTTTTACGGGCCATGACAAATTTTCGTTTTTAGACTGCCGATGCGAGAATTTGAGTTTAAAAAAATTCTGAAAATAGTGATGGCCTCAGAATTAGGATTGGATGCTCTCCCGAGCGAGAAATTCGAAAAAACATTTTTTTTTTCAAAGTGCGATATCTAAAAAGTTTATTTTTTTAAAAATATTTGGAAGCTGCCAAAATCTTCCTTTTTACATATACTTTAAGGTCAAAACAAATTAACGGTGTGTATTTTGGTTTTAGGTAATAAAACACGCAAAAACAGATTTTTTTTTGTGGAAAAATAAAATATTTTTGTGTCTAACCCTGTGACCCTATGAAAACTCATGCAAACATTCAATTTGACATTTTTTGACGTTCCAGTATTATACCTTAATAGTAAAGAAACATTTTCGGTTCATTCCAAAGCCTATAATCTTGATCTTAGCTTTTTTGTAATTTTTGAAATCAACAAATTGTTCTAACTCACCAATTGGCATATTCAATTTTATCACAGGAGGATGGAGCTCTAGAAAATATACAAATTGATGGGAAGACATGTAAAAAATACATTGTAAAAACCCAGAAATTTATACTTTCATCCAATCTTTATTCATCCAATCTAACTGGTACAGAGAACTTCATGAATCAAGCTCTTCAATGCTAAATTTGTTGAAATGTGTTTGAATGTTGTGTGCCTGAGCTTGTGTGCCTGAGCCTGAGTCTAAAACCAATGCCCAATTCTCGTTTTTACATTTGACGATTTGCTTATTGTGAACACAAAACTGATGGAAACTTCTAGTGCCTGGAATGGTTTTTGCTTCCTTTTTGTCACTGTTTTCGTGACAAAATTTAAGAAGCTCGTGCACTGTCATGGTTTGGTTTTCATAGGGTCATTTCAAACTCGCAATAGCAGCTTGACGCTTGATCAAGCCCTTGATAAAGGTTTAAAAATTCTATCTCAAAAGATAGACAATATTTTGTGTTAGACACAAAATATTTCATTTTTCCACACAAAAAATCTGTTTTTGCATGTTTTATTATTTAAAACCAAAATACACACCGATAATTTGTTTTGACCTTAAAGTATATGCAAAAGTAGATTTTGGCAGCTTCCAAATATTTTTTAAAAAATAACCTTTTTAGATATCGCACTTTGAAAAAAAACTGTTTTTTCGGTTTTCTCGCTCGGGGGCATCCAATCCTAATTCTGAGGCCGGAAATGGATTCCTGGGAAGATTTTACATCGACCCACTATTTTCAGAATTTTTTTAAACTCAAATTCTCGCATCGGCAGTCTAAAAACGAAAATTTGTCATGGCCCGCAAAAAATGAACAAACCACAAAATAGGTCACAAATCCAAAATGGCGCTAAATTAGGGGCTGAAAATGTAGGATCGGACGTATTTTTATATCCTAAAGACGACTAGATACTTACGGTAGCGATTTAAAACCACCCCATTCACTCCCTGATCAGTTGACATGGAATCTCCCATACGTGTATGCATGTATTATCTTCTTATTCTCTTAAATATTCTAAGGGCACTTTATTTTTTCTGTTTTTGCAAATTTTCTCAAAATCCGCTCGAATATTATTGTTCTAAACCTTTGAGTATTTATCCTACTATGGAACGTGTATAAAAAAGTTTAATAACATTTTGGGGTAAATCTTCTCTAAAGAACACATACAATTGTCATTTTTCGGGTTATAGAAATTTTGAAAGAATTGTCTTTAAACAATAAAATATTTATTCTACTATGGAATATTTATATAATAAAATATGAAAAGTAGAATGACGCTCACATCGCCATTTTTTTAGTGAAATTTTGAGCAAATCAGTTAGTTGTCCGTTCTTGACATTTAACGATAGTCATTACAAAGTTTGTAATGTTAGGTAATCATGGATATTGAGTTCTTAAATCTTTCCAAAATTTTAAAAATTACTACAATTTCTACAAAGGTCTATCTATATAGGGACATTTCTTCATAAAATTAAATGTACTTTTCATTACCAGTCAGTCTTTAAAGAAGCCAAAGAATTTTCATCCAACCACTATTATACATTATTACATTTAACGACGAGACTTTTTCAACATTTTCGCACAAGAAGCTAGACGATACGAGACTACGAAACGAGACCCGATGCGGGACCTAATATTTTATTTGCGGGACGATACGAGACTTTATGACAATCAATAAAGAATACCACCCGTAGAATCAATAGATTTGAATGTAAATTGAAACCAAAGGTTTGAGATGCGAACCGTCGAAGTGATGAGACGAAGAGTTTACAGTAACATTAACAATTTTCTACGTAGTGTAACGTTTATTTTCTAATTTATTTACACTATCCTAATTATTCACTACACGCTACTTAATTTATCTTAGACTATTACTGAACTAATTTATATAACACACCTCACTATTTCCTAACTAATTAATTTATATCACTCTTAAATGTTAATTTATTTCACTAGTACGTCTTTCACTTGTTTACTATGTCGCGGCTTCAGTCTAATCTATCCTCTCCGACCGCAAGCCCGCTTATATACATTTCTCAATTGTATTCTCGATAATTCCACAAAGAACCCGATCCATCTCGATAATAATGTTTACCTACGAAACGTCCAGAACGTAATAAATCATTCTTTCCTTAAATAATAATCCTAGAACTTATTCATCGAACTGTCTTTTTTTTACAAGATTCAATTAAGCGTAGCGGCATTCTTTTCAGGTAAGCCGCCGAGGTCCGATAAGAGTAAACACGTCTCGCGCTGCTGTTTACATTTCGCGTTACAGTAGGATGTCTACAAATGGTGGCCGGTTTCGGCCCGTGGGTCACAATCTTTAAACCTAAAGTGAGGCAATCGATAATTACACTACCATACATTACATACACACACCTAATAGATGCAGACTTACATCCCTTATACCTAAATAGTGGAATCAAGTTATCCTGGGACTCCTCATGTGCACTTCTCGGTAGTTTCTAATTTCTAATGACGTTTTGCCGAGACATGTCTCCTATAATTACGAAATAGAAGCAAAAAGGTTCTAAACTTCTAGGAACGTCCGGTAAACATTTTAGGCCTCCACCTAAATCCCTTCAGGGGAAAACCTTATTTGCCGAAATCTTTGAAATCTCTAGCCACTCGTCGAAACAAACGAATCCTTAGAAAATGCAGTCCCTGCCTTTCGTTTTCATTTTTATCGTTCCCATTAGATCCTTATCTCGGGCTCGTTTCCCATTCTTCTCGCTGTGCTCTCAACAACGCCTCGCCGCGATATGCTCTAATTCCCGAATCGGAATTAAGAAGTGCTCGTCTCGTGTTTCTTTTCATATTTTTATCCACTTCGGTGCGAACGGTGTCAAGTGTCGGGACTATTTTTGTGCACGACCCGTGCACAATTACACGTTTCCTGGCATGCTAAGAGACAGGGAGAGAAAGCTCGTGAAAGGGCGCGGCGATTCACTCGATCAACAAGTGAGGAAGATATTTGTTGAATCGTTCACGCTTTACTAAAAGGACGAAATGTGATCACAAATATTAAGGCTGTCCATAATTTCATACCTGCAGTGATTTCTTCTAATTAATTTGCATCTCATTTGGTTGCAATTTCTTACCAACGATGGAAAGTTTAAAAAGTGAAGAATGTGCTGATTCCCCGCAAAATAAAAATTGTTCCTCGAATATTTCGATAAGTATTTAATAAAATCATACTAACTACTTATCATCTATTATGTAATGTATTCATATCAATATCTATATTTCATATCATATTGTAACGCGAAATGTAAACAGGAGCGCGAAATGTGTTTACTCTAATCGGACGGCGGCTTTCCTCAAAGGAACGCCGCTACGCTTAATTGAGTCCCGGCAACAGCTTATTAAGGACGAATGATTTATTACCTTCTGGACGTTTCTACATAAAAAAGAAGGTTCGAGTTATTTAAGGAACCATCGCGAATACAATTGAGGTGTATATAAGCGGGCTTGCGGTTGGAGATTAGATTAGACGTGAAGCCGCGAGTGAATAAACAAGTCGAAAAACGGACAAGCGAGAGCGTATAAATAAATTAATAATTAAGAGTGCGATATAAATTAATTAGTCAAGAAATAGTTAAGATAAATTAAGTAGTGTGTAGTGTAAAATTAGGACAGTGTAAATAAATTAGAAATAAACGTTACCATATGTATTCAAGTTAGTGCGCGGATCCATTTTCCTTAAATTCCTTTTTATTAAAAATTCGCCTCGGCACATGAGCACTGCGCATATTAATTAGCACGTCTTCCTGTTAACCTTTCACAACATCTGAAAAAAAATGTTGGGCGAGAAGTGTGAGAAAAAAGACAAAAATGGGTAAATTTTGAAACGAGACTAACAGCAGTTCGTGGTTCTTTTCGCTCGAACGTTGTTGGATGCCCACGTAGTGGGCGGAAACTGAAATTACTGTGAATATAACTTATAAACATATTTACCGAAATTTAAGTGTTTCCGAAATAACATTAAACATGAAGTCCGAAATTGACAACAGCGATTTTAATTAATTGAAAAGGGTAGTATTGAAACGAAAGTGAGTGACAGAGGAATTATAGATCGATGATATAGATATGGTACAATGATATTACACGTCATGTACAGAAACGAATCGCACTGCGTTCACAATCGTCACCCCTAGAGCGGGCAACCAACAATACAAACAATTGTAACACGAGTTGCCACCAAACAGCTAGCGCGGCGCGATAATTGGCAGTCCGGATCGTTTGATTTTTCGATGTTAACACGTCTCACCGATCCAGCGCTTTGAACGAAGCCCGCGATAAGAAAGCTATGCTTCCAAAAATGTCCCTGTAGGTAGTGAATCTTTTATTGTGCAAAAGTGAAAATAAATCATCCTGTCGAGTAATACCATTCCATAACGTTTACCTACATAATAAGTTAAACTCTGCTACCATTTAATCCTAATTAACGAACATAGCCAATGTCCCCATATGTAAAACAGCAGTGCATTCTCTCGTTCATAAATCTGTTAGATGTTCATTACTCAAACTTCTCGCAAACAAAACACCGCACACATACATTCTACCACGAGCCACATTTTATTTTACGACTATCTCGAGTATCAAAAAAGAGAAGACGACCGCAGTTAAGTCGAAATCTATGAGCGAGAGAGCTATTTCGAACGAGATCTAAGACGTCCACCTTTTTGCAAAAGTCCATCCACTATTTAAGATGAACGAATAGCGCCGGCTAGAGATAATTTAAATGCTCACGACCTCACCGTGACCGTCGCTATGCCAAAACGAGCAATCGCGGAACAATTTTAGAGCGACATTTTCTGGAAGGCATTCTTCAAAATGTTAATTAGATATTTAAAATTAAATGTAACCGAAGAATATTGCTCGAGCGTTCGGAGCTTTAACGCGGCAGGCCAAATATGCGACACCGTGGAGTTGGCAGGGAATTGGTTTTGTCACGTAATTATCAAACCTGTCGATAATAAATACAAAAAACTTCGTTTAAAACTAAGTTTCTTTTTTAAATAATATGGACGTGAAGTGCAAACAATTTAAAAACTTGCCAATCCTGTCCATGCAAATACGAAACAACTCATATCGACTGTGTAAATACTTGTATATTATGTAGATAGTCATGAAGTTAATTACGTATTACGAGAAATTCCTCTCCTGCTATTCAAAAAATAAAGTCGAAGCTAACGAATCCCTTGAAAGAAAAACAATCCGTACAAAGGAAACTCCTCTAAAAGGCCAAGTTCTGTAACAACTGGACTTTTTTATTCTTTGCCCAAAATAAGAAACGACAGGACAGATTCCTATCGAACAATTTGTAAGCCAGTCGCTCATTAGTGTCCGAGTCTAGACAATTGATTCGTCATCGAAGGTTTGATCAATGTCCCAATTGTCTTTGATTTAGTGAGGAGCATATTTAGATGTAAAAAGTCAAGTATTTTTAAATGGCTTAGGTTCATTGATCCTTCCGATGCGAAGTTACATGCGTACAATGGAATCTTGAACAACAAAAAAGTAAGATATTGAATTATAAAGGTCGATAAAATACAAATTAATTTTTTTACATTCACATATGCTCGGTCAAATTCATTCTTATTTTCCAGACGTTGCATTCGAATGATAATCAAAGCGTAACTTTGTTCGTTACTTTTCATAAACGTTTTATTTAAAAATCTAATAATGCAGCTCCACAGAAGTAACTTTATGACCGTAATTATATAATCTTATATTCTCTTAATGGTCCATTAGCGAGTAGACAGTAAAATCTCTGCAGTAATTACTGTTTCAAACCGTACTTTTCAAGGTAGGTATTAATTCCACCGACGTTATGATTATTACTTCTAATAGTTTTGCGATACCCTGCACTGGCATAATGTGAAGAACATCTCAAACTCTCGTATAACGCTTATTATATTGTGATTTTTCGTTATTCTGTTTTTACTTACTGGTGGGTGGTGACGTTGAAGAAGAGGTGTGAATACTGCGGCGCTGAGTCTTCGGGTCCGTGAGGTGCAGGAAAAGACATGGTTAACATCACAGGTTTATGTTGGTACTGCTTCTTGGAATGCCGCAGAAACGCTATCGAATCGTTAGCGATGAGATCTGGATAATAATCCTGGAAGGGAAGGAAATATGAAATAAAAATTACCGATTTCGTAGTGAATATAAAAATATACTCGCAAAGCGTAAATCGGATGGAGAAAGAAACAAGAAAATCCAATCAACCGCTTGTGGCAGCCCGAATTGACTTGCAAGTGTTAATCAAAACCACTGCAAGATCATCATAAGTGAAAAAACATTGCCAATAACGCGTATAATACAAAAATTAATTGAAAATATACAGATAAGAATCGCATCTAAAATGCTAATACCATGAGGCAAGACCAACAGGAATTGCAAGTATTTCTTGTCATGCATAATATAGATATATTGTTGCAGAGGCACACCTGACATATGTTAATTTTAGAGGATATTACACCTACTGTGCTATTCATCCGGATAATACGGCGAGAAGAGGTAGTGAGGTAATTGTTAAAACAACATTATCTACTATGAAGGTGTTCACGAGTTACACGGCACATTACTCATTGCTAAAACGAAAATATTAATGGAATTAACGTCATTATTCGGTATTTCGTTCGTATTCTTTCCAGTTCTGATGACATAAATACCTCTTTTTAATTGGTTCGTAATATTTTTTGGGTTATTTAACTAGTCGGTCTTATTGATTTATGAGCAGTGCAAACGAAAACAACTACGGTTCTCCAAACTTTTTCCATTGAAATCAAAGGAAAGTCCTCTGAAAACAGTTCATTTATTAAAGGTACGTTTTGAGGAAATTGTAATCTTAAAGTCACTCCGCCAAATTAAACCAAGGGAATGTAGTTTCAAGTTCTATTCACTAACCATCGTACCTAACCAAATCTCATATAATTAACCTTAGTTTGTATTTACATTTCACAACAGCAAGAAGTTTTAATGTAAAGGCCACAAATTGCCAAGTCTTTTAGCTGTGTATTCGAGACTAATCAACAGTTCGTATCAGAAAATCATAGTTCATAAACGAATGGAAATGCATTACAAAGTTTGACAAAGTATATAACAAAAATTAAACTCTATACTCCTACAACTTTGTGCGTAAAAAATACTAAAACGCGTCTCCGGTCTCATCTGAGCTCTTCACTAGACCTTGTCTCTAATATGCATATATCAAGCACATTCGAATTCTAGATACTAGCACATTCTAACAACTAACTGGTATCTAGATACTTCTGCTTGCATAAAATGCAAAGATTTCAACCTGGGTTTTACCCTTAGAATAAGCTTGTATTCATCACCTTCTATATCTGATGGATGTTCCAAATTTCATATGACTGTTTTGTCAAAGTAATATTCTAGCAAATGCAAATTCCAGGCTAAAGTAAATTTTATTCGCTAGTATATTATACTTATATACTAGATTCTAGATCCTCCCACGAGAGTGTTCTAGAATATTGCACAGTTCACATCTTAAAATATAACTAATTTTTAGTAATAAGTGTCGCATCTGAGCGCTTTTTGAGATCTAACCACTAACTGATATAGAGATACTTCTGCTGGAACGGAATGCAAAAATTTTAACCCGGGTTTTACCTTTAAAATAAGCTTGTACCCAGCACCATCTATATCCGATGGATGTCTCCAATTTTATAGCACTGTTATGTCAAAGTACCATTCTAGCAAATTCCAGGCTGAAGTAAATTATACCCGCTAGCACATTCTATTTACAAACTAGACTCTAGATTCTTCCACAAGGATATTCTAGAATAAAGCACAGTTCACACACTAAAATATAACTCATTTCTTATTGTCGCACCTGAGCGCTATTTTAGATTGTAGTACTGTACCGTCAGTCATCATATTCCAGGTACATATGAATCTGTATTCTAGCACACTCTACCTACGAACTACTTAGTGCCTAGATCTTTCTGTTAAAACTCTAGAATAACAAAATTTATCATTGGAATAAGCTGGTTACCTATCATGTTCCATACCTAATGGCTGTTCCGTGTTATATATTTATAGTACTATCGTATCCAAATTATATTCTGGCATATTTAAGGCATGAATGAATTCTATATTTTAGCATATTCTAGTTATCGATTAGATTCCAAACGATATTCTTAAATATAGCACAGTTTACATCTTAAAATATGCCTGGTTTTTAATAACTATCTTGCATTGTTGGCAATGAAAAAGGAATAAAATATATCATTATTATCATACTATCATGTAAATATTTAAATTAATTTTTTCTACAAAAATGGTAGGAAGTTTATATTTTTTTATTATTATAGCGATTTGAAACAATCGTTGATGGACATTTATGTTTTTTAAAAATCTTTGCGAGTTTCCCGTATAAGAAAACGCTGCCCAACCGCCCCAACCCTTGCGACCAGAACTCGTCATTACATGATCGGGACTTCATGCAAGTTTTGCAAGAAAAAATTATTGCTCAAAAATATTGAAAAGCTTATCATAATGACCTAAAAAGTAAATATTAGTATTACTATATTTACTTGGAATATATTCCTATGTACTCGATAATATGTGTATCTAAGAAGCACGTTACACTTATTCACCTTCTTTTTTAAAACTTAAAAAGGAGGAAATCGAGAAGGAAGCGGAGAAGTTAACAGGAGACATCAACGAAGCCGTACGAAGGAACACCACGATAATCCACGAATCAACAAGGACGGGGGACATACCGAGGTTTATCAAAGAGAAAATAAGGGAAAGGAACAGGCTGAATAGGAGATACAGGATTAACTACGACCCGGAAATTAAGAGGAACATCAACCGGAAGAACAAGAAGATCAAAGAAGAACTGGCAGAGTACAGGAGCAACAAATGGAACGCATTTTTGGAAGAACTGGACGAGGATACAGGAGCGCACTGGAGAATCATGAGGAAGCTGAAGAAGAACAAACCTTCAACTACGAGCAATGCCATTCATGGTAAATTTGGTTTATGTTTTAGGGACGAGGACAAGATAGAAGCGTTCGCAGATATCATGGAGGAACAATTCAAGATGAACGAAGACCAAGAGGACGACATCGATTTCGAAGAGGACATCGACAGGAGGGCGGCCAAGATCAGAAGGAGAAATTGCGAGGACGAATTGGAACCCACGACGATGGAAGAGATGGAGGGGATCATCAGAACCCTACCGACGAAGAAGGCACCAGGACGGGACACCATCACAAACAAGATGATAAAGGAACTACCGAAGGAGGCAAAGAAGAGGATCCAGGAAATCTACAACGCGGCGATGAAGAAGAGATACTACCCACAGATATGGAAGCAGGAAACATGGAGGCAGACGTCATCATGTTCCCGAAGCCAGGCAAGGACAAGAAATTCCCGCAAAACTACCGCCCCATAAGTCTTTTGACCAATTTAGGAACACTACTGGAGAGGATACTACTGAGGAGGATCAAGGAGGAAGAGGAGAGGCTACGTATCATACCGGACGAACAATGTGAAATCAGGGAAGGACACTCGACGGAGCACCAGGCGCTGAGGATGGTAGAAGAGACGATCAAGGACATCAACGAGAAGAGGACGACATGCATGGTACTATTCGACGTGGAGAAGGCGTTCGACAGGATTTGGCACAACGGACTTATAGCAAAGATGGACGGATTAGGATTCAAGACGGCGACGACCCAGATGATACAGGACTACCTACGAGAGAGGAACTTTAGAATCAAGGACAAAGGGACGACATCGAGCAGCAGGAGGATGGAAGCAGGAGCACTACAAGGATCGGTAAATTTTCTCCCTAAAGTCATTGGTTTCTCAACCCAAGTGTCAAAACTGATATTGCGCTAAGAAGATGCACAATTTATTTCCGACTGGCCGAGTTATTCTTCTGGTCTATTCTGCGCTTTACGATTGTAAAGGGTAGTAAACCTCCTATGTTATATGAAATATGCATTTTGCACCAAGTCTTATATGTTAATGAATGTTTTGTAGTTCCTATGAAAAATCGCTCATTGGAATGACTTGTAAAAACCCGAAAAGCGGTGTGGAAAATACCTAAAATCGAACTTCAAAGAGCAACTTTAGTTTATAGAAAGACTTGTTACCTGGTAAATTTATTAAGGGGCAATTTTCATTTTTTAAAACACGGAAAGAAATATGCCAATATAAAATATCCGAACTTGTACTTGAAGTACATTTTACTTTTTATAGAACGAACGAATAGCGTGCGACAACTTTAACTCGATCATTAAAACAACTTGTAAATCCGTAAACGTTGTAACGATGTTGAACAATTTGTAACTGTTACCGTGATGCCGTGCACCCTCTTCATCGGCCGTTGTTGATATATCTAATAGTGCGTGTTTGGAATAGTTCTCCTTTAACAGAAACAATGTAAAAGCACGAAATAGTTCTCTTCTGGGTAACTCAATCCCTTAAAAAAAAAACAAATAGTCGAGGAACGTTCCAGGTATAGAAAGAGAAGAGTTTTCGCGTGTCCCTCGTTGAAACAAAAGATCAACACGAGCAATTACAGCAGAATCTAGTTACTGCGCCTAACTTTCTTTCTGGCGAGGTGCAGGCCATTTCACGGTGTAGGTTCAATTAAAATTCCAGATATGTTTTATATTTCTTTCATATTTCAATTAATGGCAGCCACTTTAAAACTTATAGCTCATATCCGTCTCCAATTAACGAGCATGGGAGAGAGGGAGAGAAAGAGAGAGAGAGCGAGAGAAAAGGAGCACCGCCACCGTTTTATTAAGGGTCTCTGAGCACACACACGAATAAAACGAAGTATAAAGCTCAAAGCTCTGCTACCAGATATTAAACAATGAAATTTTAATCCGGCATTTTCAGGAATGTTCGAACGGGAACAAGGGCCCAGGGTTGGCTTAATTCAAAGATCTCCCATCTATAAATTAACAAACACTCGAGGTGAATAACGATGTTTTGGTAGCAGCTTATGATTTAAGTTTGTCCTTTGGAAGTCATTAATTCGCACCGGTTGAAGGAATATACTTACGTGAGAGTGATTAAATTTAAATACGGAACCTGGCATTCCAGCCAACCTGGCTCTGATATTTAATTAAATTACTTCAAGGAAGTTGGGATTTACGGTGGACGCCAATTAATATTGCCAAAGAGCGAGGAAGAAAAGTAGGTACTTATACCACATCATAAAATATTTGGTTTAAGAAAAATTTATCGTCCGGTCGTAACTCTCGCAGGAGAGAATTCCACTTCGGCATTCCAGACATCTCAAATAGATGCTGTAAACTCGAGATAGTTTGCCTATTTTACGTCGACGAGGAGCAATACAAATACCCGGCCAGAGGTTTTTAATCACTAAATTCCTGAACTTGGGATATATATTCGAAAATTTTTATAAAGAACACTGCGTTTTATTCATTTGTGAAATTAACTCGTCACAAATTACGAACCAATGAATCTATGAATCTTACCTTAAGGAAGCTTATAAAGTGAAATTTGCATCTAGTTACCAAGAATAACCGATGTGCTCACAAATCGCTTGAGGTCCATTTTACTTAGGTCATAGCATGTCAATACATACCTATACTATAGACATAAATGCCCATATAAATGTAAATTTAATGAAAGAGCAACGATGAATGATATTTTTGATTTTTTTTTAAAAGCAAGGTTGCAGTGATTGTTCCAAGAGAACTTTACAATACAGCTAAGAGATGATGTCTTGAGATTTACAAGGTTTTGTTCTGCATTTAGATACCACTATTATCTTTCTGATGACAGCTACGTGTCATTTGGAATGACGACTGGTGATGACTTGATGCTTGCAAGGTTTACTTTTGCATTTAGGTAGCAACTACTATCTTTGTGATGACAGACACGCATGCGCAATATTTAATGACGACACCATTTTTGTGAACTTAGAAACTGTTCGGTGTTAATGGTGCTTTAACAAAAATTGCTGATTTGATGCTGAAGGGAGAGCAAACTTCTGGTCAAGTTCATTCAAAAAGTAATCTTCTTCTTCTTCTTCTGCATTTCTAGGATTAGGCTTGCAGCCTGTTCCGTCTTGATGTTTGCCATCTTCTTCTGAGCCTAACCACGTCTCTTCTTTCTCTTGGTCTGTAGTGTACACTTGTTTAACTAACCTATCATCGTTCATTCTTTCAAGATAATGTCTCAATTTTAATGAGTTCTGTCATTCACTGAAACTATGTTCCAGTCGGCCCTTATTGTGTAACATTTTGTCCTTCTTAAAAATTTCATTTCAGCGAACTGTATGCGTTGTCTATCTTGTTTCTATAGTGTCCAAGGTTCACTTCCGAATGTCAATACTTGTGTTGCCATCACTTTATAAAACTTCTTTTTTTGTTTCTTTACTCGTCCGTCTTGTTTTGCAGTGTTCTTTGTATGGTTCCGCACATCATTTGATATTTATGTAGTTTGTTTGTTATATCTTTTTCATATTCGTAGCTTATATCACACCCTAGAAAATTAAAATGTGATATACTTTGTCCAGTCCCAACTGGAACAGCAAAAAAAAACACTTAATGGCTTTTTAAGTGCTTTCTCGAGTATAAGTGCAGAAGAAGAGATCACAAGGAAAGCACACGTGGCCGCTGTGTTATGGTCCATTTACGGTCCAGTGGACCATCCAGTATCCGTAGAGTCTCGCGTACTTCCTCGTACACGATTTCACTGATCGACTGTACACCTGCACCTTAGAAGAAGATGGTGATACAAACGAAGTACCGCCGCCGTAAATAAAATTGCGGTCCATTATCCTTACATATCCATACATTCACATATATGATTTCACTTGAGCAACTGAACACCTGCATTTTAAAAATACCAGGGCGTTTCTGAATAAGTAAAAAGCTAAGTCCCATGATTTTGTATAGAGACAACGGGCTCTTTTCGAATATCCTCGGTAAATTCAGATTTTATTGAGTGTTCCAGTTGCTACTGGTTAAAGTATACCTGTTCTATGGGCACTTCGTTTAGTGTAATCTTGGAGCGTATCAGTTGCTTTCCTATAAAAGCCATAACTTTCGTCTTTTTTTCTGATTTTTTTAGATTATAATTATTTCATATTTGATCTAAGCGGTAAATTGCCTTTTGTAGGTCATAGCATGTCAATACACACCTAAACTATAGACATAAATGCCTATATAACTGTAAATTTAATGAAAGAGCAACGATGAATGATATTTTTGATTTTTTAATCTGACCCAAGAATAACAAAAACTATCAATAAGTTTAATATGAACACATTTATAATAAGTTAATTAATCTTAAGCACTTATCTTAATTAACATCCACACATCTTCAGTATGAAACGTCCTTACATTATTATAAGATAATTAATTATGCATCAGGACACCATCAAAGAAAGAAGAGGGTTTTAAAATCCGGTGTTGTAACTCAGTTTACAATTGTGAACATTCCGTCATGCACACACCTTCAATAAACGTTAATAATTGTAATAGGTTGTTTTCGAAGATTCGAAGGTTGTCTTCTAATCACATCTAATGAGACATTACTTCAAAACAACACATATATCCTTAGAAATTAGAAAAACAGAATGTGTTATCCACACATTCCATTTGTCAACACACAAAACGGTCAAAATTTGTTGCCCTTTCCGGATTTCCTTTTCCAAGCCCGTCCTGTGGGATTTTCGGGTTCGTGTAGTAGCGAGGGAATTTCTAGTCGGTCGGTCAGCGTTGGGAACGTTTTAATTCGGGTATTATTATTACCCCGAGAAATAATGGGTAGGGATCACGTGGGAATGTGTACTCCTGGATAACACGGAGATGCATCCATTTCGTGACTAATTAAAACTATGTATATGAACCGTGAAGCGGGGAATACATGGCGAGGAATTGTTATTAGTAAAACCCGTTTAAAAATGTAGAAGAGGTGCCTTTGCTGCGTCACTGAAATAACGTTAAAAAATAACAAAAAGTCTGTACGTTTAACCGTCCAGCCAAAAAATAAAAGACTTTCAGTAGATTTAATCTCTTAAAAGTTTAGGAAATTTACATATTTAAAAAACTCTATAAATTACTCCCCCATTAATGCGTCAGTTATGTGCATCTTTCATTCAATTTCTTTTATTTCATCTTATCCTAGTATATTCTCGCTTTCGATCTGTGGTCTCGGGAATAACGCAGAAAGACTGGCGAACTTTTATGGAAATATCCACTCCGGGGAGTTTCCTAACCGGAAAAGAGGAAGTGGCCGCAGGTTTCGAATTTATCTTTATACTCGGAGACTCGGAGAGAGGAAAATATTGTAGCTCTTAACAGGTAGAGATAAAACGTTCAGTTTATTTCGTTTAAAACTACAGGATTTATAAGCGTTCTTATGAAAGTTTCCGCAGTGATTTTCTATAATCTCAACCCACCTGAGGTTAAATTGAAGTTTACGGGAAAACGCTTTTGGATTAACTGAAAAATGTACGAAGGATCAATAACTGGAAGGTTTATTATTAACGTCTACAAGTGTTATAACGTTCATTTTGAGATTAAAATGGATTTGTGTAAGGTAACAATGGCTCGTTGGCAACGATCCATTGGAATTTATTGACTGGGTCATGTTTATTGAAACTAATAACTTCATCACAAGTTGGATTAAACCAATATTACCCTCAATGTTAATTGTGTTAAACAGACGGTTCTGGCACTTGAATGGTAACACAAAAAGACAAAATTTTCAAAGCAACTTCTATACTTAATTTTAATTTAATAATCTACTCTAATTTTCATGTTTCGAACGACTAGGTAAAATAAATTCAATGGAGAAGAAACTAGATTAAAACACATTTGAAAAAAACATTTAGCTGTATGATCAAATATCGTAAATTGACCAGAGGTGAACCAGTATGGGATTATACAACAAGCTTAAATAACACTACAAAGTTGAAGTTGAAATATGTGGCTATAAAGCACTACAGGAGGAAGTGTATAACTGGAATAAATCAAATAACACGTATACACTGCATCTTAACGAACGAAGAAGCAGACGTTTTATATAGTGCCATACAGTCATACACAAAACCAGAACTGTTGTTGACACCGTTTATTTGTTTCTAAAATTTTTAACCTTTTACCTATTTTCGAATTCCGATTGTGCAATATTGTTAATCTCAGTTTGCAAGATATTATTTGCTTTTAGGTTTATAGGGCATTGTAAGTTAGTGTGATATCCGCACAAATATCTTGACACCGTTAAATTAGTGCTCGAAGACATCTGTTTCTGCAAAACACATCTTAAGTAAGTATTATCATATAAGTTATGTTATTTTCGATTCAAATAAATCCATTTTTATCTTCATGTCGAATAAACGTATGAAAATTAAGGGTGGCGGGTAAAAAGACGACAAACTCCCGACATTATACAGGACACGTCAAAATAACCATAGTATTCAGGATTTCATGAATTCAGTTCATGACAAATATAATATTGTCCTTAAGGTTGACATTTTAAATAATGTATAAACCTTATATTATTTTTCAGTTATATTTGTTTCCTTTTTGATTAAAATTTATAAAATATTATAGAGATGTCGGTAGATTTTCGATAGAATTAACGATTTTAGAGATAATTTGAATTTTTTACAACAGTAAGCGCCTTCGCCATTTTTAGAACCGCCTTCGTACATGTGGTTAAACTCATCATTCGACTGGAATTCGCATTTCGAGGCCAAATTAGACCAGCATTATGGAAACGCGTCAAAATCACCTTAAGACGCCTTTACACTATGTGATTTTTCATATGATTTTGTCATGTGATTTGATCACAACTAAGTTTTTAGTATTTACACTATGTGATTTATCATACAGAATAAGTCACAAGGTCTGTCACAAGCCAAATCACATTCAGTCACAAGTTGTTAGATAAAATAGAACTGTTTCTATTTCTGTATGATATTCGGTGTGATTGCCGATAATATAGAAAACTGTGTTATCGGCATTTGACAGATTTGACAAATTAATACGTCTTTTAAATTGAGGTTATAATAATATATGGTGATTATCTGGTTATCTTGATTCCTAGCAATAAAAAGTCCTCTGGAATCATTTTGTAATACACCGTTCAATCACCATCAATACGAATATTTCGAATGACAATATAATCTCAAACTCAAAATGTTGAATATTTTATTTGAAATCATATGAATACGTCATATAGTATACGTAAACGTAAACTTACCAAAATCACATGATATCATGTTTCATACCAATTTCGTATGATAAAATCACATGACGAAATCATAGGAAAAATCACATGGTGTAAAGGCGTCTTTAGATGATTTGACTATGATTTGTACTTAGATGTGATCTCGTTAATTTTCGCCAATTGCTTATTTCGTATGGCGTAGAAACATATAAAAACATAAACAACTGAATCTCAAAAAAGCTCTTAGCACTAATTCAGATTAATTAAGCACCTGTTCAAAATGGGCTTCTTGAACACCAATACGTTTTCTTATACTCCAAATATTTTCTCGCTGTGCTTGAAATAACAAAGTTATAACATTTTTTTAACATTAATTAAGTTATTTGAGTTGCCCCCGAAAAAAGAAATCTAACTGATTGAGGTCGGGAGATCTTGGTGGAGACCACAAAACAGGTCCGGCTCTACGTATCCAACAAATATTAAAATAAGAGGAAAATTATAAAAATGTTATAAGGCACTATCTTGCATAACAACACATCTGAACTCTAACTTGTACCTGAAATACGAAACGCACAATCAAATCCCAAGTAGCATTTTTCGTGGATGTAACGTGGCGGCCACAACATGAGAAACTTTAAAGGATATTGCCAAAGTCTCTGTCACGTAATTGAAACGATTCTATTACGTGGCAGTGACCAACATGGGGAACACTTTCCTGGTGGCGCCTACGTTCCAAGAACGTTTTTAAATCTTACACAATAACGTTTAAAGCACGTTGTAATTACGTGACTGAAACGTGGAGATGTGGTTATCAGCACTAAAAACGAAACTTAATTTGCTCCCTGCTTATGATTGGTATATTTTGTAGCTTTGTCTCTTATTATTTCTACCTCTTTTATTTATTTCTCTCCAACATGACCAAGCTTGTACGTAACGTAATCCAATAAGACTGAAGACTGACATTATGATTTTATTATTATGTCACTACATGCAAACACGAGAGTATTGGTTATTGAATACCGAAGGCAAAATTTTAGGAACGATTGAAATTTTACTGTTAAATATTTGTGTTGTAGCTCGAAATATGGACACGGGCCACTGGAATACTTCTTATTTAAGAAAAAGTTATGCGTCTGTATTCTGTAACTTTGAGGTGGTCCCGTCTAGAAGTTGTAACGTTCCAAACACTTTCAATTTCACCAAATCGTTCTAAAACTATGAAGTGATTCCTACGGTATAATTTACTTGAATATAACCAGGAAAATATTAAATAAAGTTATTCTTACTGTATAGGGATAGATTTAGTGATTATTCCGAAATAGCCACTCAGTCGAAGTTGCGATATCAGTTAAATAATTTTCTGTCACTTTTGGTGCTACTTGGGATGATTTCCAATGATACCCGCACAAGAGTTAACCATCTATGTTGGTGTCTAGCCCGTCGTACTGCATGAACATTTTCTTCATACTAAACTTGTAAATTATGTGGACTTACAACACTTATGAAGACTTATCACTAACATGCGGATTTCTAACGCTGTCTCTTGTGAAGCCAGCTTCTACCGTCAATCAAATATTTTTTCTATTGTTTGCAAAAACCAATTTATTTGAGACGACAATCGTGTGGTGACATTGCGCAATTTTTTTTTGAAGATGGGAAGGATGAAGTAGTTATTTTTGTAAGGTTTTATGAACAAAACAATTGTTTTGCCTATTTGAGTTGCTAGCTTTCTGATGCAGTTACGATTGTCATCAATCTTGTCTAGAATGTGTTTTACAACTCAGGAATTTTTGCTCTTCTTGGAGGCCCAAATTCTCCACGTTGCGGTATAATACTTCCTAAAATGGATATGTAAAGATTAATTTATGCACATTCCTGTTTTAATTTATTTTGAAGGTACGATAAACTCTTTCAAAAGTTTTTGGATCTGATTTTCAGTTGGGAAATCTCTCGGCACAAATTCTATCTGCCTGCAGAGAATTACATTGCACTTATTCATAAATTAAATGCATGTCAGTATATTCTGCTGCAGTAGGGCTCCTTTACTTAAATAAAACGTAGGGAACATTTGAAAACAACATTATCTGTCATAAATTTGACACCTGTGCTTGAGCAGTGTCAACTTGTGCCGTCCTAAAAAATGGCGAATGCTGTGTTGTACGAAGTTCCAATTATCTCTGTTATTTGATAATTAAATTTAAAATTTTTACTACCTGGCTTAGTCCGTTCCTGACTTTCGTTGAATATTACATATGTGTTTAGTGCCAAAAAATTTAAGTACGCGTACGTTAAACACAAACATTAAATTCAGATGTACGGTTTAAGAATTATGCATAAGCGATTTTAAAATGTCGGCTTTAAAGGGCTGTTGGTTAAAATTTACAAGCGGTATTAAACATTTTTATATGAAATACTACGGTTGTTTGAACGACCCCTGTATAATGCAGACAGTTTGCCGTGTACTTGAACAGTACCTTTCAAAACATTACTCACAGTTATTCAAAATGTGGCTCTCCACTATTTTTGAGACCATCTGATCAATCGAACTGAAGCCCAATTTACTTTTGAACTAATTGCTACTTTAAGAAAACGGTGTGATTACATGAAATTATTGATTTTTCAAGTACACCAACACCACCAACATAGTGACAAATAACTTTAAAGCAGTAGCATTTAGGATCTAATACTGATAATCTTCGGGGACATTTACTTTAATGCTTAAATTCGAAGAGGATATAACGCGTGGTAAACAACTACTGAAGTAGACCGTACTGAAAATGGAATCATGATTTTAAACTATTGATGTCGTATATAAAATGAGTGAAAAATGTTTTTGTTAAAAAGTTTAGTGTTTTGACAACTGCTCATGAGATTTCAACTGAGCGTACTTACACTTATATTTTAGCAGCTTTGGTTTCATTTTAACTGTTTATTAGATTTGTTGTTTTGGGCAATAATAGTGATGTTCCCCCTATAGGAACAAAAAGTTCCACCAGTCGGTATGGAAGAGTAAGTACTTAAGCACTTTCTGGTAAGAATAGATGCCATTTGCCAATATATTGCAAAGGACATTGTTGCATTTCGAGTATATTTTTGAATTTTTGAAGAAGAAAGTAAGTTCAACAGCAACATTCAACTAACCCCATATAATCTAGAACGAGTAAACGAAGAGCAAAGATACGCGGATAAGCGAGGGACACGGATGATAGTCGAATACGAAGAACGACCTGCACTCAACATGCGAAGATAAATAAATAATGAGATAAATTAACTATTAGACATTAGTAATTAGTGATAAATAATTTAATAAGGACAGTACTAGTGTGGTGTAATTATTTGAACCCACGAAAATGTTACAATATGTATAATAGAAATGAAATATCGACGCCTGCTTTTATTGAATACGAAATAAGTAAGGACTTTTATTTCCCCAGAATCGAATGTGGCAGAGCAACTTTAAGAAAATTTGTATTAAACCTAGAATTTATTTTTAGTAGTAAAGTCCTTATCCTCATGGAATCCGAAAAAAGAACGCTATTGTTACTTACCCGATATTTATACACTTAGACAGGACATACTTTAACTTGACGAGACATGGTTTGATACTCATATAACACTCAAAAAAGATGGAGTAAAGTTACTGAAAAGTGCCAGTTAAATGTTCCTTATAATAAAGCAAAAGGGATCACTGTTCTTTACTGCGGTTTGGAACATCGATGAGGAAAGGATGATTTGTTTTGTTTGCTAAAAATATTAAACATTGTTCACCGGACTGTAATGAACAATGAACACATTATTTGAAAAATGGTTCCAGTCAACATTGTTGTCTCGAATGACAAACATGGCAAGACAGAACAAAAGGAACTTTTAAAAGTTCTTTCAACAAAAACTTTTGAAAAGCAATACGTTGTAGACGCAAAAGCAAAACAAGTTAATCATATAAAGTTTTGAGATTGCCACCATACAACTGTATTTTACTATCCGATATATTATATATGATACATCCTATAGAGTTAATTAGGGCAAAACTGAAATGAAATGTTAAGAAAAAATATCGATCCTCAATTTTCGGGTAAAGTAATAGAGAAACTTTCTTTAGCGACTTCACTGATTACCCCAGAAAATGGAAGCAATGCCATAAAGTATGTGAATGGCGTTGAAATTAGTTGTAAAAAGCACTGGGAGCATGTTGCGCTCCTAATTATAGACGTTAATGAGAATAGTAGTAGAAGTAGTGATGAGGATGATTTTTATGAATCTGATTAATTACATTAATAATTGTAGTATTATGTTTATTAGTTTGATTTAAATATTTATTTGTTTGTAGTATGCGTTGCATTGTTTGTAAATATGTAGATATATAAATATTTATTCTCTCCATATGGAAGATTGGTTTGGTGACCGTTTCTAAATTATGAACTTAATTGACTGTTAATTTTAAATTTCGTTAAGTACATTTGTATATTGAGACGAGATCCTAGATATGCCCAATAGGTTTTCCCCATCTAAATGAAATGTGTATATTATTGCCAAATTTATGACGTATCTGAGTGGTACCCATACTACGTTAAACCTTAGGCTTAGAGCGTAAATCGTGGACGCCCAACATTTTCCCGAGTATCGCACAACACTCGTTAATAACCATTATTCATTATTCGACGACTTCACCACGTTTCCTTCGCTAGTTCTGGCGTTGGAGATTCACTGCTAAGGATTGAGTTGGTAGTACGTGATTAGTACCTGTTGATGACAAGCTGTACGTAAGTTTAAGTCACTATAGTATGTCACTATAAATTTGGTTTGTCACTCGACCCGACTGTACTTTTTTAGATAGCTTCAATGATTTTTGGTCAAGTTATAGGAGGATTTTGATGGCTCAAATATTTCACAACTGCCTTTAGGTGTGTTATATAATTTTTATGGAAAGTAAACTCAAAAAATAAAAATAATCCTTAATGGCAGTCCACTTAATTAAGACAATATACTCTTAAATGCTCTTTACTAAATATAAATGAACATGTTTCGGGCCACTAGTACGCATCATCAGCCTATCTATGATAAGAGAATAATATATGAATTAAAAAGATAATGTAAAATTAAAAATTAAAACCCATTTACAAAATTCCTGACAAGTAGAGATTATTATGGCGTCGGTTATGGTTATAATATATAATAATAATAATAATAATAATAATAATAATAATAATAATAATAATAATAATAATAATAATAATAATAATAATAATAATAATAATAATACGCCATAATGGTTATTATGGGTAGAAACAAAAAATCCACAGGATGTTTTTGAAAACGAACTTTAGACGGTAAATTCAATAGCTAAAAATTGAAGTAGGAACATCACTTAATACATTACTTTAAAAAGGAGCAAGATCAAAACTTAAACAAAAAATAAAATGTATTTCTGATATCAGTAAGTTACTGTAAAAATGTCGAAAGGAAACTATATAGTACATAGTAGGTAAGAGACAAGGATAAAGTTTTTTTTTAAATAGCGCCTGTATGAGATGAAAAATGACTGCAAATGTTGTTATTTACATTTTTTGTTACATCTTAAATCAAAGAATTGAAAATTCAACACAATTAAAAACAAGTTGATCATTAATTAATTCGGGTACGTTTCGAATCTTTCAGTAATCTAACAACTTCTACGATTTCTAGCAAGTTGAGTTTTCGGTTTTTGCTATGAAAATGTAAAATACCATAATCATGATTATCTTGGAGAGGGATGGTATTAATAGATAATCATGTGATTGGCTAGAAAACTCGTGGTCCTCGAAAGAGGTTTGAAAGTACTTATATTAAACAACCTGTTTTAAATGTTCATTATCCCTAATGGTAGAGCGACTCTCTGTTTGTCCACCATAGGTTGCCACACAATTTTCTGAAGAACACCTGATCTGTCCCCTGAAAGTATTCGATCTTTAATGATAATTAACTTACTGATATTAAAAGATCATAGTGAAAGAGATGTTAAGTTCCGCCACGGATTTCAACAGGATCCTCCTAATACAAAGATTTGTAAAAGTATTAACACCATCATGATCATTTACTTTTACGTGATCGTGTATAATCACTTACAGTACTTACACTAGTTGGTTGCACAAAAATAGTATTGAACAATGTCTACCGTATGTCAGGGGAAGTGGAAAAGTTCAAGTGAGAGTTCATGTGTTTAAGTAAGTTTTAAGAGAGTTTGGGAGTTTTTGGTAACATTATAAGAGGGATTTTTGATTTTTTTCGAGATTTAAAAAACTAAATAAATATTCTATATTATATATATATATGTCCGGTCCTATAGCGTCCTGCACCTTCCGGTTCCTCGCTTCCATTCTCTTCTGTCGTTCCAATCTCCTGGTTGAAGATTACGTCCCGACATGGCCTTTTGTATTCCTCCTATCCATGTCGCCTTAAGTCTTCCCTTTTTTCTTCTTTCTGTTGGTGTCATTTGAGGATTTGCTTGGGGATTCGTGTGTCATCCATTCGTTCAACGTGTCCGTACCACACCAACTCCCTTCGTTGGATTTCTTCTATTATATTTGTTTGGGCGTTCATAATTTCTCTAATTCTTTGGTTCGTTACTCTTTCAATTCTTGATTTTCCTGCTGCTCTACGCCAGAAGTCCATCTCTAGGGAAGGCAGCCGTCGCTTTAATTTGCCGTAAGTTGTCAAGTTTCACAGCCATAGAGAACTATACTTTTAAATATAGAGTTGTATAGGAGGTGTTTTCGTTCTCGGGAGATGCACTTTGACCATAGATGGAGTTTAGGCATCCTATCACTCTCTTCCCTTTTATAATTCTCTCTTCTATCTCTTTCTCTGTACGGCCCCCACTGTCAATCTTTGTTCCTAGGTACAGGTACTCCGTACACTACAGTACTCCCTACTGTTTCGTCTTCTTCTGGGTGTAGTTCTGGGTTGTCGTTTCCAATGCACAGGTATTTTGTTTTTGATCGATTGCCCGAGAGTCCCCATTCCTCATATTCTTTAAACAGTCTTCTTGTCATGAATTCCAAGTCCTCTTTATCTTGTGCGACGACCACTTGATCATCGGCGAAATGTAAAGTATATATGGTTGTACTTTCATTTATGGGTATGCCCATTTTGCTGCATGCTCTTCTCCATTTTCTTAGGACTTCATTGAGGTATATCTTAAATAAGGTTAGACAAGCAGCAGCCCTGTCTCAGACCTTTGGTAACTGGAAAGCTGTCCGATAATTTACACTAGCACTTAACCTTGGAGGTTGATTGATCGTAAAGTTGCCTTATCGCTGTTATTAGGGTATTATTTATTCGAGATCTTTCCATTACTTGCCACAGTTTTTGCACTGGGACAGTATCATACGCTTTTGTAAGGTCCACAAGTAGAAGATACACCTCTCTATTTCTTGCTACTTTCTTTTCGTTAACTTGGGTAAAGCTAAAAATATGGTCAATGCAAGAGCGACCTGCTCGAAAACCTGCCTGTTCTACGATTTCTTGATGTCCGTATTCTTCTTCTAAGAGACTTTGAAGAACTTTCCCATACAGACAGCTCATAGTGCTGGTAACAGATATACACCTATAGTTGGAGCAGTCATCTCTACGCCTTTTTTGTGGATAGGGGTGATCCAGGCCTCTCTCCACACTAAAGGTATTTTTTCCCCATTTACATACCTAGAAAATAGTTCTTGTATGTGTTTAATGAGTTTTTGCGTCCCATATTTAATTAGTTCCGCAGGTATGCCTTCTGGTCCACTAGCTTTGTTATTCTTCATTGATCTAACTACTCTCCATATCCTCTCTTCGTTCATTTCGAGGGGCGGGCCTTGAACTTGGTACATTTTTGGAGAGGCTGCCAAGTATTGTGACCTGTCTTCTTTGAGCTGCTGAGAGTAGTGTTGACGCCATTCGCTCATCTGTATAGGCTGGAAGTTCACTCTGTTTATGGTGTTCGTCTTTAAAGTTTGTATGAGTTTCCACGCTTCTGATGATCGTATGCCTCCCAAAAAACTGTCGACCTCTTTACATTTCCTTTCCCATGTGTCATTTGTATTTTTCTTTATCATGTTTTTAAATCTTGATTGCTCTCGTTTGTAGGTGGTTTTATCATGTGGGTCTTTTGTATTCAGATATCTTTGGTATGCTTCTTGTTTTGTATTCCTCTGATGTTCTAGCTCTTCATTCCAAGTAATGTTATTTTTGTTACTTGGAGGGGTATTAATAGTGCCTAGAGCTTCGATTGCTGCCGTTTTTAAACCTTCTATAACATGCGCATATAGGTCCTTGGTTTGGCTTCTTAGGTGTTTATCATTTAGCATTTGATCCAAGCGATTTTGGTATAATCCTCTAATACTGGATTCATATAGGCCTTTGATGTTATATTTAGTCTCAGTTATTTTATTCTGAGTTGAGTAGTCCGAATTTTGTACGCTATTTAATGTGTTAAACGGAATATAGATCCTCGAAGCCAGGAAATAGTGATAAATATTCTATATATGTATTAATAAATCCCGGAACCGAGGTCACAAATTTACTCTTTATGCGTGCAGCAGTTTGCATTAGTAATTGGCATCAAGTTAGGCACGTTACAAAAATTGTATTTCTGTTCTATTCCACTCGCGTTTAATTAATTTTAACGCACGTTTGCCCCCCGAAAAAAATATGTTCGCGTACTGTTTTGGTCACTCGAATTGTACGCCGTGCTATTACCGCGTTTTATTACCGTATTTGTCACTTCCTCGCCATTTACCAATCTTTTCCCAATAACAGTTAGCCCCATAGTTGTGCACCGAAGATATTAAATAACGAGGCGTATTTCGGTGGGCGCAGCAGGCAAATTTATTCGGCCAATTCGGATTTAATTAAGCGTGGTGCATTCCCCGAAATTATTCTAGGGGGTTGAGGTAATGAAGTGTCAGCGAGGGCAGTGGAAATTTAATTTCGGGAACTTCCGGATGTACAACAAATATGAGCGAGGAGAGGGCACGCCGGTTATAAAGTGCCCCTGCGGCCTGTTGTAATTGTGAGAACATCTATTTCGGGGTTTTTGTTACGGCACCGGTGCGGAGGAAGCGTCGGGAATTCGATTATCTAACCGATTTTAATTTGGAATTATGAAATTTAGTTGCTTTGTCATCTGGAAACTTTTACCGGGCGCCCTTTGTATCGTCGACGTTGGAAACTTGGAAATAAGCGGTGTAATCGGTAAAATCTGATATGAATTATTAAACAGTGTTAACGAAGGTTTTAAAGCAGAACTTTTTGGTAAACGGCGATTCATTGAATTGATTTCGAGGGGCGCCTAAGGAATGTCTCATTTTTCAAAAAATACCAGAAGATTTGAATATGGGCGTACATTTAAAAATTAGTACACACCTTCTCCAAACATTGTTGTACAATAGTGAAAGGAGCGAAAAAAATATTCTAATTTTACGTAATTAATCATATTTTACAAACTCCTCGAAACAATGGAAAGAGTGTGAAATATGAGTTCTATATCAAAAATAAACCGAAACTTACAAGGTAATTGTTGAAAACTGAACGAATATAAAATTAAATTTAAGCAATATTTAAGATCTGCAATATTTATAGCTATAGCGCATTACTTATGAGCCCATATGTCGCGCATGAAGCAGTGGACCTCTTCGGTCTTCTGAGAAATGGCGATCAGAAAACAGGCAAGCAGTATCTAAATCATCTGGACAGTCCCGATCAATTTGTCTATGTTGACATCAACAGAAACAAATGGTTCGTTTTCTTGTTCGGAATTTTGCAATTTCGGATGTTTCCTCTTCCTTTGTAGTTTATGGTTCTGTCCAGCGGAATTGAAATAAACCCATGCTTGGCTTTCAATACCTTGCTATATGCAGACGACCAAATTATAATAGAAGAAACAAGATAATATGAAAAAAGCTATTCATAAATTGAGTCAACATGTCTTGCAATACAATTTTTAACAATATCAATCAATAAAACGAAAGTAATGGCTTTCAAAGGTAAACACCCATATAGATCTAAAATATCAATATACAATAAAACAATTGAACAGATTTCCGGTCTTCCAATACCTAGGATGTAACATCACATACCATTTTGATGAGGATATAGAAAGAAAAATAAGTAAATTTCAATTTCAGGAAATATGTGGTACTATTCAAGCACTCTTGGAAAACAAGCAAGAACAGAAACAAAAAAGAAGTTTTAAAAAATGATGGCTGTCCTCACTTTTCTTGTCCGAAACATGGGTTTTAACGAAACAAAATGAAACACAAATATAATCCGTACAAATGAAATTTCTGCGACATGTCAAAGGGTGTACAAGAATTGACAGGTTTAGAAATGATGAAATAAGAAATGGACTTCCATTGAAAGAATGGAAAAACAAAGTTCGCCAAAACGAATACTGAATTACAAACCAAGAGGCAGAAGAAGTATAGGAAGACCACGGAAAAGATGACTGGACAGTAGAGGCCCGAACAGGTGACATTATACCTAATCCTGGAAAGAATATGATGATGGTTCTGTCAACCGAAAGCAAGGTTGCAGTGATTGTTCCAAGTGAACTTTACATTACAGCTAAGAGATGATAACTTGAGATTTACAAGGCTTTGTTCTGCATTTAGATACCACTAGTATCTTTCTGATGGCGGCCAAGTGTCATTTGTAATAACGGCTAAAGAGATGATGGCTTGACGCTTGCAAGATTTTCTTTTGCATTTAGGTAGCAACTGCTATCTTTGTGATAACAGGCACATGCGTAATTTTTCATGACGACACCATTTTTGTTAACTTAGAAACTGTTGGGTGTTAATGGTGCTTTAACAAAAATTGCTGATTTATTAGCACTTCAAAGGGAGAGCAAACTTCTGGTCCAGTTTATTCAAAAAGTAATCTTCTTCTTCTGCACTTCAAGGATTAGGCTTGCAGCCTGCTAAAGACTAAACGACTAAAGAGATGATGGCTTGAAGCTTGCAAGATTTTCTTTTGCATTTAGGTAGCAACTGCTATCTTTGTGATAACAGGCACATGCGTAATTTTTCATGACGACACCATTTTTGTTAACTTAGAAACTGTTGGGTGTTAATGGTGCTTTAACAAAAATTGCTGATTTATTAGCACTTCAAAGGGAGAGCAAACTTCTGGTCCAGTTTATTCAAAAAGTAATCTTCTTCTTCTGCACTTCAAGGATTAGGTTTGCAGCCTGCTAAAGACTAAACGACTAAAGAGATGATGGCTTGACGCTTGCAAGATTTTCTTTTGCATTTAGGTAGCAACTGCTATCTTTGTGATAACAGGCACATGCGTAATTTTTAATGACGACACCATTTTTGTGAACTTAGAAACTGTTGGGTGTTAATGGTGCTTTAACAAAAATTACTGATTTATTAGCACTTCAAAGGGAGAGCAAACTTCTGGTCCAGTTTATTCAAAAAGTAATCTTCTTCTTCTGCACTTCAAGGATTAGGCTTGCAGCCTGCTCCGTCTTTACGTTTGCCATCTTCTTCTGGTCCTATCCATGTCTCTTTTTTCTCTTGGTCTATAGTGTACTACTTGTTTAACTAACCTATCATCGTTCATTCTTTCAAGATAATGTCTCCATTTTAATGAGTTCTGTTGTATTCGGCCATTTACTGAAGATATGTTCAATTTGGCCTTTATTTCTCCATTTCTTATTTGGTCTCTTATTGTTTAACATTTTCTTCTTCAAAATTTCATTTCAGCGGACTGTATGCGTTGTCTATTTTGTTTCTATAGTGTCCAAGTTTTATTTCCGAATGTCAATACTTGTATTGCTATCACTTTATAAATCTTCTTATTGTCGAACAATATTGTGTTTATGAAATTATTAGTAGGTGTCAGCCTTATTCCGGGGTTAAGTTCTTGTTTCCATTGTCGTATGGCATCGTCATGTTAAACAGGGTTAGTGACAAACTGCACCCTTGTCTAACGCCTCTGTTGATTGTTATTGGCTCTCTTCTGTCTTTTATAGTGTTTATTATTATTTCTGTATTATGATATAAACTATTTATCACTTCTATTAGGTGTCTGGGTATAACCTCGTCTATCTATTATTTTCCAGAGTGGTTCTATTTACTAGATCGAAGGTTTTTTTCATAGTCAAAAAATAATTTTCCAAAATATCCAAATAATTAATTGCCATTACTTTCAAAAACAACTTGGGAAGAATTGGACTAACTTGGGCAGCCTTCGGAAAGTTAAGCCATGTCCTAAAATCAGATATCCCCATCTGTCTTAAAAGAAAAGTCTTTAACCAATGTGTCTTGCCTGTGCTGACATACGGCGCCGAGACTTTAACCCTGACAAGACCGACAGTTAATAGAATCGGAGTTGCACAGAGAGCTATGGAAAGGGCAATGCTAGGTCTATCTCTGAGAGACAGGGTTTCCAATACAAGTCTAAGGGTAAGAACTAAAGTAATCGACGTCATCGAGAAGATTGCTACCCTTAAATGGACCTGGGCCGGACACCTGGCTAGGGTCAGTGACGACAGATGGACGAAAAAGGTGACAGAGTGGAGACCACGAGTCGATGCATACCGCAGCAGAGGACCACCACCAACCCGATGGTCGGATGATATAAAGCGTATCTATTCCAACTGGATGAACGCAGCTCGGGACGGAAGGGGATGGAAATTACTACGGGAGGCTTATGTCCAGCAGTGGACGAGAATAGCCGATTGATGATGATGATGACTTTCAAAAAAGTAAACGGCACCAATTTTGTTATGTTTGCATGTCAGACATATACCTACTTATATTATTGACTAGTGTTCACAACAAAATGAGATTTTCGCTACTCAAGAATCAGCATTTTACTATTTCATGAGTACTGCCTCATAATAGTACATCGTTATTATGCATAATTACGGTTCTGCAAAATGCTGTCTTTAACTTCTAAACAGGAAAGTATCCGTTCGTCTTCGTTTACAATCGCTCTAGGTGACTTTTACTAATTCCGGCAATTCTTTCTCTTTTTACCTTTATTGGCAATACTTCCAGTGCCGTTTATTATTTTAATCACTGTCGTAATCAGTTCGAATAAAACATTATTTTGAAATTGATGCGGACCATGGTTCTATCTGTTAACCCCGGCTCCACACATTGGGACCAATATTGGCCCCAACATTGGCTGATGTTGGTAGTGTGGTTTGTGAAGCTGTCCGCACGGCTTCCACACATTGGGGCCAATATTGGCACCAACGTTAGACTGTTCAGTTCAGGTCGAAAGGCGCCAACAAACATGTCGGATGAAGGAATTGCAGCGGGTGCGTTAGCTATTTTAAGCATAAATAAATACATTTTAACAGTGAAAAAGAGGCAACCTCGCAAACGAAGATGGTGGGCTGTAACATTGCATAGACTGCGAAATCAGTAAGTATTTAATTAGTCCTACGTCCTCTATAGTGCAAAATTCAGAAACTTTGTTTATTAATAACTAATGTATTTTAGGTACGATGGTCGTCAATTATTAAGCCAATTAATACAAGAACCCTCTGGGCAGTTCAATAACTTCTGTCGTATGTCTTCAACAGATTTTGAGTATCTCCTTCAACTAATCGAACCGAAAATAAAGAAAAAAGATACTTTTTGGAGAGAATCAATACCTGCAAAAGTGCGTCTAGCAATGACGCTTCGATTTCTTGCTACAGGAGATACTTTGAAAAGCCTACATTTCTTGTTCAAAATTTCTAGCCAAGTGATATCTCAAATAGTGCCTGAAGTTTGCAAGGCAATTTGTGAGGCTCTGAAAGACTATGTTGTGACGTGCTTTGTTCGGTAGTCAGCGTCGTCGGCGGCACGACGACTCTGGCGGAAAGTTACTTCACTTATTGCGTTCCCATGCATCGGCAACCGCGTTTCTATTTTTGTGGTCTCTGATCACTGGGTTCCACAAAAGTGGTTCCGATTGATATAGTTCAAGAAATTCTAGAGTCCTTTCATTCGTCCACTGACACTGTGTTGAAGACATTTCAGTCATTTCACTTTTCACTGGATATTTTCAATGATATTTAACAACACCATTTAACCTCACTGCTCACACTTCCCTGACCACAGTCAAACTAATTGAGTAGACAATCAACAACCAATGTGTGGCCGCAACTCGAAATAATGGCGCCAACTACTTTGATGTGTGCTCAAAAAACCGACTCGCTTCGGCAAGCACGCCAACGTTGGGGCCAACAATTTCAACATGGGCCCAACGTTGGCGCCAACGATATATTGTCGATCCACACATTGGACGCAATGTGTTGGCGCCAATGTTGGCCCCAATGTGTGGAGCCGGGGTAACAGTGACATAAAACGTCATTCTGTAGTGAACATTCTTAGTCAACTTATAAATCAAATTGGAGAAAACTGAAATGAAGGAATGAATGTGTTTTTGATTCTAAAGAAATTGGTACTAAAGGAAGAAGAATAATAAATATCTACTGAATATTGACTAGAGATGAAGGTCTAAATTCTGTCCGATGCTGGTATTTCTTTCGGTGCTATTTGTCGTCTGAATTTGTATCCTTTAAAATCAGGATAACACCGAATTATTGACACAATAAGTAATTCGCTCCTTACGACAAATTCTTCTCGTTAGAATCCACTCGACTTAGTCCTTGACAAACGCACCCGCAGAATCGATAGTAATTGTCGCAAAAAAATAAAAGCATCCCACTCAGACATTCGTACAGGACATAATGGATTTTCTTTGTCACCCGTTCGGTCGATATGCAAAGCGAAGAGATAAAGTCGAAAAATAAAATTTATCTCGGAAGGAAAGACATGTCTTCGGAGATTTACGTGTTGCATCCTTTCGTTGTTGCGGCAATGTCTCGGCTGATATGCTAAAAGGGGATTTTAATATGGAACGGATTTAGCGTCCAGAAGAGTAATTGTGTCAGTGTGACTGGATTTTTTTAAATGTCCAAGGATGTTAAAAAATTCCGTCCGTAATAGTCGCTACGTAAATAAATATTAAAACGCTGCTATCGATTTTATTGGAAGCTCAGCAAACAACCTATGTAGATTTTTAGTTTATGTTTTGGTTATGCTTTGACTAAGGTGTCCGACCGCCTGTCTATCTCAAAAATTGGGATGGATTCGAGCGGAAGGGCTATCAGTTGAAAGGTATCGAAAAATAAAGATATTCTAGATAAAGACATGTTGAAAAAATTTTGGAAAGATTATTCAAAATACTTTATTACTAACTAAAACATTTTTTTTGGATTTTGAAAATTTTGCGTCCTTTAAAAGTTACATTTTTTTTAACGTTGGTACGGTTTACGGGGTAATTATTAAGTAAATATATCCAAATCGCGTATTGAGCCTTAGAATGAATGTAACTTAAAATAAAGTACTCTGTTTGGAATCTGGTATACTACAAGAAAAAAGTATTTCATTTATTATGTTCATATGAACTTATAGAATACTATAGAATATAGAGAACTATATGGTATCCCAAATAAACAACATAGAAGAATAAGCAACATAGAAGAAGATAACTGGGTAAAATACTACAAGAAACTGTGGCAAGATGCAAATGTAGAAGAAGAAATAGAAAGAGCAGATGTAAAAGATCTAGATGATATAGACTTAGAGGAACTAAAAGAAGCTTTTAAAACTACAAAAAACAGAAACGCTACGGGAAGGGATGGTATCAACTCAGAATTGCTGAAATACGGAGGAACACTACTGCAACTGAGTCTTTTCCACCTATATAATAAATGCTATAAAGACAATAGAATACCAGAAGAATGGAAAAAAAAACAAAAGTACTATCAATATTTAAAAAGGGCTAGAAAATCAAAAATTTGGATGGTACAAATTATATCATTACTTAGATGATGGGCATATGAAAAGGCTCTGCAGGTTTGCTAGCTTAGCTCTGCTAGCTAAACTAACTAAGTTAGTTAGAAATAAGTCACTTTAGTCTTTTAATTTTTCTGCTACTACTATTGTTCCATATTACGTCCTTTCACAACCTTAAGTCCAGTATTCCACAATATTGGAAAATGTTTAATAATTTCTATAAGTCGATCTAACATATTGCATATCAAAACATATTGCGTTCAACTGCACAAATGTTAAAATAGCACTGGCGGAGAAAGAGATTCTAGGGAGGAGATGAGTTGACTTGGCTTATCCAGCATCGTACCGGATAGACAGCTAACTCGTCCTTATATAGCTCACTTCGTTTCCACAGCTTAGTTTCGTAACGCAAGGAGCTTGGTGAGTTATGTCAAGCTAATTTAGTTAAGCTTTTGGTCGACAAAAGGCATAAGTACCTATCATCTACGTATGAGGTGTTGCTCTTTGATAAATTGGCATCATCTTTCCAGTTTTCAAACTGGATTTCAATCCAGTTTTTCATGTAAAAAAACTTGTAATAAATTCTCTCAAGTCTCATTACATGCAAAACCTCAATATAAATCACCTTTACGTCTTCGCAAAGATTCATTATTAATTTTATAATTGTTCGCAGCACCTTACACGACAAAAATTAGTTCGTGGTGAATTCTAAATGTCATCTAGACACTTTGTGTCACACTTTAATAAGATGTCACTGCCTGGTGGTATGCTTCAATCCAGCTTTTTATGATCCCAAAGATTACACATCAAGTAAAAAATGTGTAATAAATTCGCTCATTAGATACAAGCCTGGATGTCTACTTTATCTCTCGGCATACTTCATAAATCGTACGAAGATTTTATCGGAATCATACAAACTCGAATAATATACATCGCAGCCGTTTTCAGCTACAATATAACGTAAAGATATCACAGATCACTGAACCAAAGAAATAAACAGAGCCTCTACGAGCGCGTAACTGAAGATCCAACCGCTAAGATAAGCCAATTTAAATTGATCTGTCATGTGAACGTATAATTTCATTAATATCTGAAAATTCTTTACATGTCTTCTTTCAGTTCATTAAAGTACCGATCGAACGAGTAATAATAATCGTTATCGCGATATACTCATTATTTACCTCTTTTGCATTGCATTCCGACATAGGCGTTACTGCAACCTGAAAATAGATGAAAGACGAGACTTCACGTGCTGTGTGTGTATGTTATAAACTGGGGACGTGATGCAGACGCTCGGTTATAATGTTTTGACGTTGTTGTAGCCGGTTTTGTTGGTTTTACGTATTCAGATTTGACGAAATGTAGTGACGGAATGATGGAAAGCATGTATCGGATCAGGGGATTTCAAAGGTAAATGTTTGGATTAGCAACGGGCCACAAAACGGTGCACTTCCAACCACAGCCGTATAATAAAATAAGAAACATCGAATTCTTCAACTTTTAGAACGCAACCTCGACGATTTGATATAGAAATAAGGATTAGGTTCTCGATGAGTTTATAAGAAGCCTACTGCTTTGTTTATTAATTGTTGTCTGTATTGATGTCGCTGATACTTCCTCTAAACTTATGATTTAAAAAGAAGGTATTCACACATTGGTGGACTAAATCGGCAATTTGCGTTCAGACATTCAAAATTTGAATTGAAGTTTGGCTACTCACAGTAGGTTATGGGACATGACTCCTCTGTAATTTCTGTGAAGTACAGAACTAATTCTGTTCCATCAATTCTTCTTTGGGCGCTACGAAAGACTATATCAGTTGAAAACCCGTAGCCGTAATACGTCAAAAGAAGAACTCGAATGAGAACAATTCTAATGTTTTGATAAATCGACGAATAGAGGAAAATCTTTTATACCTATGTAACCGAAAATCCTAGGAAATATCAATTGTTTTCGACATGTTTGTAGGGAATGGAAAGTCATTGTTTTGTTCACCAATTGTCGTATGTTGACATCATTTCATTCTTAATCTAATCAATGCATACCCAAAAATCGTGATGTGTTCATCAGAGTACTTTCTCATATATAGGGTGTTTCAATATGCGTTTGCCAAATCCAAACCGGAAATAGATACGGTTAATTTAAGCAGCAAACCGAAAAACGACAAGTACCTATAAAGTACTCCTCATAGTAGATTTAGCCAAAAACGTTGCAAAACATTTTTATATATTATATCTAATGTAGAATAGGTACTCAAAATTTTATAAAAATTTTTGGAGCAAATTTCAGGAAAAATTGAAAAAAATTGAAGAATGATACAAAGTGCCTTCCCCAGAAGATTTTGCAAAAAACGATAGAAAAGTTTATTTTATACTAATTCAATGGTAGAAAATATATTCTAAATTTAAAATAAATTCTAGTAGCAAATTTTGAGAAAAATTCAAAAACCGAAAAACCACAAGCATAAAGTATCCTTCACAGAAGATTTAGCCAAAAACGTTAGAAAACTTTTTTATACATATTCAATAGTAGAATAAATATTCAAAGTTTAAAAAAAAATTCGTGTAGTGGATTTCGAAAAAAATTGAAAAAACCGAAAATTGACAAGTATAAAGTGCCCTTCACAGAAGATTTAGCCAAAATCGTTAGGAAACTTTTTTATAGGTATTTTATCGTACAATAAATATTCAAAGTTTAAAAAAAATTCTTGGAGCGAATTTCGAGAAAAATTCAAAAAACCGAAAAATGACAGAGTAAACAACCCTTTTATCCTGGCCGATTTTAATGAAAAGCTTATTCTCACGTCCTGGTATGGTACAAAGTCTAAATACAAAGTTTTGACCGTTTGTGGTTTTTTGTTTTTGAGAAAATCCTACCACAGACACACATACACACATACACATACATACAGACGGTTTTCCAAAAACATGTTTTTTGGACTCTGGGGACCTCAAAACGTTCAGAAATGCTAATAACTCAATTTCGAAAAATCGACCCGATTACAATACTCTCTCATATATGAGTACCTCATGAGAAAGAAAAAAGGAACTGTAGAGTGCGTTGACTGAAAGGGAATATTGACTGGTTAGGATCATACCAAAATTTCTTGGACAGCTGGACCTAGGGTATGACTACATGAAGTGCTGCATGGCTGCGCAATGGGAAAGAGGGAGGGCATATGTTGGCCACAGATTTTACAAATGATTTATATCTGTGTGGATTAAAGGATTTTTATTTTGGTAATAAGGAGCCGGCAAAATAAAAGAAAAACGAAGTAACGATCGTTGGTACTTCAAACGACTGGATGATTTCCATAAACCCTGGCTACCTATAAAAATACATATAAACTAATTTCATTCTAATCCAACTAAGAATTTATTGATATAATCATGAATCAGTATTTATTGATGTACCATAAAAATTTAATATAGTATTAACATTTGATAACAATTAACAATAACAATAACAAACGAAGGGCTAAGGTTCTACAGACAAAAGTTTGAAGAATAATGTAGGGTGAATTTTTCCCAAAAAATTAAATAGAGACATTGTAGGAAATTTTAGTCGCTTTAATTGTGTTAGCAATATTTTTACCTATAATTAATCGTATTTGACATATAAGCGAAAAAAGGTACCTTCTTGGTGGCCCCCTGTACCCTGCTGCCCCTTAGATTATAGTAGGAAAGTCAGAGCCCAAATTTTCCGTAAACCGTAATATGGCATTTCTTTCTTTCAATGTGTTCATTTAATACCGGTTGTTCCAGCGCAGGCGACCACACTAGTTGATACAGGAGGTGGCTATAAGAAGTAAAGGTGACATATTTTTTAAGGAAGTTGTCGGCATCGACACTACGCTTGAAAATTTGACCGGCAAAGGTCATAACATAATTAAACAAAATTCCAAAGGGCTGACATCGGGGATGATACAAATAGGGTGGTGGTTGACAGGGGTAAAGGGGGAGAATTAGGGTAAAAATTCGTTACCGATAATATGTCCTCCATTTTTACCAGTTAATATTGGACCCTTATAGAGTCTAAATCTAAAAGGTCGGACAGCTAGGTGGGTATACTATGTCCAGCCACAATTGGAACACCAACAAAAACACTTAATGGCTTTTTAAGTAGTGAAGAGCGATGCCGCCTTGTCCTCCATGAGCGTATCATTACTGATAATAACTCTAACAATGAATTCACTTCCAAATCGCAAAAACAAATGGCACACACCTTCACACACCACTGCTTTCTCGAGTATAAGTGCCGAAGAAGACATCACAAGGAAAGCACACGTGGCCGCTGTGTTAAGGTCCAGTGGACCATCCAGTATCTGTAGAGTCTGGCGTATTTCCTCGTACACGATTTCACTGATCGACTGTACACCTGCATCATAGAAGAAGAAGAAGAAGATACAAACGAAGTGCCGCTGTCGTAAAAAGAATTGCGGTACAATGGACCCTCTAGTTTCTGAATAAGCAAAAAGATACGTCCCATGGTTTTGTATAGAGACAACGTGCTCTTTTCGAATGTCCTCGGTAAATTCAGATTTTATTGAGTGTTCCAATTGCTACTGGTTAGAGTATACTCAGGACTATATAACGAGGTCAAATATACTTTTTTGTAGTGCTTTTTCGTATATAGGCATCTCTATGAACGCTCCATCGATTTTAACTTATAAGGCCTTTTTTGTTTGACATACTGATTTAGAAATAAAAAAAATCTCGATATATATATATATATATATATATATATATATATATTGATTTTATTAAATGGGAATATTTGCATATGGAAGTTTATTTCAGTTTTTCAAATTTAAAAAGTGCCGATATTTTGTGATAAAATTTTCTTATTTCTAAAGATTTTTACGAAATATAAATCGGCATGAAAACAAAAAAAGACATTATAAGTTAAAAGTGATATAGTGAACATCGAGTTACAAGATGTTCATATACCACATACGCACTCGGGATAAGTACATTTGATCTCGCCTTACAGCCCTATGTATCCACCTGCTATTCACCTTTTAGGATTAGACTCCTTAGGGGTTCGGTATTACTTGGGACAAGTAAGCGTAACGATATTTTTACCCAAATATTCGTCCCTTTATCCCCGTCCACTGCTCCTTTATATCCCCTCAGGTATCTCCCTTTGGGATTTTATTTAATTACATTAAGATCTTTGACTGGGCAAATTTTGAAGAGTATTATCGACGCCAACAATTCTCAGGAAACTTGTCACTTTCACCCCTTATAACTACACCCTGTATTAACTAGGGTATCCGCCTGCGGAGAGAATGTATCGACCGGTATTGAATGTACACATTGCAATAATCAAATACCATATTACGATTTTACAGCGAAATTTTATTAGGGGAATTTTAGTATATGTACCCCCTAACCACTAAATAAATTCCTGAAGTCAAGTCTCCCCTTTCAGCTAACGCATTCTACATGTCATGACTACATATCATGTTAATAATCGATATAAAAGGCGCAAAACTTATCTTTTTGGATTCTGAGCCTAAAACAAATGACTTCGACAGACTATACTTGGGATATTTATAAACTGAATGGCAATCAGAACAGAAAGTAATCAATTTTTTTTCGAATCAATGGTCTGGGTAATGAGAATCTCCGTTTCTTTTAAAAACTGCAATATATGAAACTCTAATAGGGGATATTTTTTGTATACCTTTGTTTGCTATTATAAAGTTCCTATTATGCAGGGAAAATGTTGGAAAACATCCAAATCTACCCCAGACTTAATCTATGATTCAGAGATTTAATAATTAATCCTGATGCCCGTCGATCAACTTGGCGACGTACATAAATCAAAGGTAAGTCCTAAGAAGTGATGAAATACAGTAATACATTTGCAAAAATTAGGTTTTAGAAGACAAGTTCGTATGAAGTTGAAATATGTTATCTAACTGTATTGTTAGGAATCTTCCTTGTACGATCAGAACTTTAAAGTCTTGCAGATCTAATTCTAGAAAACATGGATTTAATGTCAATGTCTGGTTTTAAATTTAATTCATTTGTATCAAGATACATTAAAAATAAAATTTCGTAAAGAAGAGACAGAATTTTACCTTAGCAATTTTTGAAATCAGATTTTTTGACCGCAGTTAATGATAATAAAGTGAATAACAAATTTCATTCACAGTAACGTACTTGCATTTTCTATATGTTTCAGTTTCTTTTTTTTAATTTTAATATCTTTCGTGATTGAATGTACATACCTGTAAGTCCATTAGTTTTAAAACTATTCAAACCAAAAAGCATCAGAAGGATTAATTTTTTGAGTGAATTTTATAATATTCGTTCTCCGGGACTATTATTATCCATATAGGACTATCGAGAACCTTTATTACACTTTATACGAAGTAATCCCTGAGGGAAACCGTCATCAAACACGGCCTATTTAATCTAATGCACGGAAATTAGAATCTACCACTAAGCGTGCACTTCTCAAAAATATATATTTTTAGAATAATATTGACATCTCATAAACGCCCGAAACGGGGCCAAATACACGGTAATACTTTCTAGATTAACGTACTTAATTAATTTTCTTACCTTATGGTAGTCGAATCCATGTTTGATCCTTTTCCCGTTCATGTTTATGGAATAGTTATAATACTTGGAGTTCATGATGAGCCCTCCCCATTCTCTCCATCCCGGCGGGATGTATGAACCGTTGTATTTGTTTAGATATTTTCCGAAGTAACCTGAAACAAAGTATTTACTTTATTGTTTGTATTATTAGGGTTTTGTGTTTCATGCGCAATTGTACGAAAAATTTATTACCCGCGAGTATTTCTAATGAAATTCAATATTACAGTGACATGGTTAGTTTACATATAAACTGCAGATATTTACGATGATGCGTAGGTGTTTGACCTGTATCTTTTCTCTCGCAATTAATCACCACGTAATAGAAGGTATCATTGAGATGCCTACATGTAGACACGTTTTTTTATCATGAGTACGTTGATTGGTGAGGCATTCTAGCCGAGCCTATAAAGAGTTTCACGTTTGGGAAATTTGTTTGAAACTTTTGAAAAAGTCTAGCAATGAATTCTAGGCAGGTTTTTAGTTTGTTTTAATAATTACACTCGCCCTACGGGACCTTTCGGCCAACTCTCTTGACAGCACTTCAATCCGACAAAAGCTGTTTTTTCAGCCGTAATTACTAAGCAACAAAAGTGTATACATCGGACATTACATCAGCATCAGCGATTGTACAGCGAGAGAGAATAGTGACCATATACAAAAAGCTTTGGATAGATGTCGTACAATAAACATCCATACGTCGATGTATCCAACTGGGAGAAGATGCTTCTTTTGAGTTACCGATTTAGAATCAGAAAAACGGGTTTTTGCATCTCGCAAAAGAATAAAATTATACCGATGCTGATGCGCCAAGGTGAACACTGTTTTTCTTTTAACTGACTTCATTCTACTCTATCAAAGGCGCATTGTGGTGCGGTTCTTTATTGTGACGTTAATATGAGCTTTTATGGGTTCCTATATTGTGCATTAATACTTATGCGATATATCGTAGAAAAGGCGCAGCATAAGTACGAGTCTGCGAGCAAGGAGCAGGTTGCTTTTATCCCGTAGTCCTCGCCAAATGGTATTTTATGTCCTTTCCTTTATTGAAAATCCACGCTAGAGATAAAGGAAACCGCTGATTATAAAAGCCGAATTCGATTTACTCGTCGAGTTAATATCCCGCGGAGAGATAGCATGTTTAATTACACTGTTGACGTAGAGATGGAAGATTGCATGGCTCAATTGGATTGTGGGAAGTCCATCAAAAAAGTAATTCAAATAATTAAGTTTTATATTTTTCCAAATAACACTGAAACTTGTATTTTATTGTCATTATAAATGATAAAGACGTGGGAATAAAGTTTCTCATTTCGATCCCATTATTTCTGAAATAGTATCTTTAATTTTCGTACCTCTTGTTAAGGTACGACATATTGAGTTTTCAATAAAGCACGTTTATTATATTATACCTAACAATTATATTATATAATATATTACCTATATATTTATATATAATTTAATAATTTAATATATAAAGAGATGAAAAATAATAAATCTCCAGGCGACGATCAAATAGTTGTGGAAGCAGTAAAGTTCGGTGGAGAAACCCTACTAAAAGCAATAAAAAAGTTGTTTAATCTATGCTTGGACAATGCCTCCCTACCCGAGAACTGGAACAACATATTGATGATCTTGATCCATAAAAAAGGCGACAGAGCAGATTTAGAAAATTACAGGCCTATAAGCTTACTATCCCATCTATATAAGCTTTTCACGAAAATAATAAACAAGAGACTGGAGAAAAAACTCGACTTCTATCAAACAACAGACCAGGCAGGCTTTCGTTCAGCCTATGGAACGAATGACCATCTTTACACATTAAAGATACTCATTGACAAAAGCATAGAATACAATAGACCGTTGGTGCTCGTGTTTGTCGACTTCCAAAAAGCTTTCGATACCATTGAAATGAATGCAATCCTGAAGGCGCTTAGCCAGTGTCGCATAGACTACAGATATACCCGTCTAATACACAATATTTACAGCAACTCGACCGCGAGCGTAAAAATCCATAACGCGACCAAAAAATTTCCCATACAAAGAGGAGTTAGACAAGGCGATACACTGTCCCCAAAAATATTCAACAGTTTTAGAATATGCTTTTAAGGCTCTGAATTGGGGAAACAAAGGTGTCAGTATAGATGGGAAGATGCTAAATAATCTACGATTTGCAGACGATATAGTGCTGATAACAGACAACCTCAAAGAAGCCGGTTTAATGATAAACGAACTGAAGCAGGCAACTGAAAATGTTGGCCTTTACATAAACCAGCAAAAAACAAAAATCATGACAAACCTAGTACTGGGAGGGACTATATTACTAGACAGCAAAGCCATCGAGGAAGTCGACGAATACAAACACCTGGGACACCAAATTAGAATAAATAGAGACAACCAAACAAAGGAATTACAGAGGAGGATTGGTCTTGGATGGGCAGCATATGGAAGATTGAGAGATATTTTCGGTAGTGACGTTCCAATGAGCTTGAAACGGAAAGTATACGATCAGTGCGTGCTGCCAGTAATGACTTATGGCGCCGAAACGCTTACCTTGACAAAATGCACTGTGGAGAAATTGGAAGTGGCCCAGAGAAGGATGGAGAGAGCTATGCTGGGTATTGGGATCCAAGATCGTATCAGAAACACCGAAATTCGACGAAGGACTGGGGTACAGGACATAATCCGGCGAATAACAGCATTAAAGTGGAAATGGGCGGGACATGTTGCGAGATTTAAGGACGACAGGTGGACCATAAGAATAACAAATTGGAGACCCAGAGAGGATAAAACAAGCAGGGGTAGACCACCAACAAGATGGAGTGACGATATAAAGAGGATTGGAGGACACTGGATGAGAACAGCTCAAGAGAGAACCCAGTGGAGCAGTTTAATGGAGGCCTATGTCCAGCAGTGGACTCAACACCAGGCTGGGTGATGATGAATTACCTATATCAAGCAAATTACTTTTTTGTAAAAAGTAATTTGAGTAGAGAAAAGTAATAGAGAAAAAATATATATTTGTTATTAATTTGTAGAACAATCCACTTGAACCACGTATTTTTAAATATTCTGTAGCTGTTTCAAACTTGAATTATGTGAAGTATTTTAGATAGATTTTAAAAAACCAATGGTTAATAGGTGCATGATGTGCAAAGCGAATAGCAATGAAAAAGAAACACTTGGATTATTTTCTCATAGCTAAATATGACAAATTAATAAGGAAATTTATACAGGATATGTATCGTATGTCAATGGCGTTTTATCCGTTTTCTTATTTTAGGTTTCCTACATATTCCCTTAAAATAAATATTTTGATTTCCGTTTTGGGACTAATGGACTAATTAACTAATAATTAATTAATTAACTAAAAACTAATATCATAACAAAACCAGCCTATATCTGCTCCAGGCATTTTAAAGAAAGTCATTTTTAATGTAAGTAGGTGCTGCCAAATACTTAAAAAAATGTAGTATAGATAATATTTTTTTAATTTGAAAGTAGTAGTGGGTAATTAATTTTTATAAAATACATATATTAATAGCATCGTAACAAAAACTATTACTAACACGATAAATTTCATCTTGGGCCTGTTTAAAGTAGACATAGTAAAAGCTATCATTTGCCAAAGTATCTTTCCTTTATATCAAGAAATTATTAAAAAATTATAATTATTTAATAACAATAATTTTAACTGGTTTTCTGGATATCTGGTTAACTGGATAAAAATAGCCCCATCAAGCCTACAAAGTATACAAAACATCATTCTGAAGGTTTCTAAATTCTTTACAAACCTCCCAGTGATATAGTAATGCGATTCTTGAATACCTACTTTTCATAATATAAGCAAGAAATGAAAAAAAGGTCACACATTTTAGTTATTTTTGTATATACAAAATGTCTCAACAATTTTGGATACAATTCGAGTTTTAAACTGTTAGCTGGGTAATAAGTAATAACATTTGGTAAAAAAATTTCACATTTATATACTCGATATCACCAGATATTCGGATAACCGATTATCCGGATAACTGAACTAATTTTACTATTTGAATACACGGATAAATTGGATATCTAAAGTATTGTAACGTTTTTTACTATTGACTAAAACTAAACACTACGCGATTTGTACTAATTAATTTATTTCTTACACTACACTTATAAACTTAACTTAACAATCCCTTAACTTAATTTATATTCGCACACAGAGATATTTATTTATTTAACGCGCGCGGTGTCTCGCCCGAATGTTTACACACCGATTTTTCAACTGTCTCGCCTTGGGTCCGGCATTCCTTATATACCAGGTAGAAGCCTTCTAGACGTTTGCCGGAATATTCCCGAAGTTTCGGGAGATGATTCTAGAATTCACGGAACTTGTTATCGCGTCAAACTCTCTCGACTCTTCGAGCCGTCGGCTTCGACCCGTCCTTCCCGGGATCGCAATTCGGCGAACTTGTGTAGCTCCCCGTGTTTATGCCGCGGCGAGCCGTTTCGTTACAGTATATCCATCGGCTTTTCGTATGGTACAGAATTTTATATTGAATAAATGAGATTGAATATTAGCTTTAAATCTTTCTATAATTTTAAAATAAAATAAATTATGCCATATAGCAATATAGCAACCTTTCTAAGTTTATTATTGTGTTATTACTCGAAATTTAATTTATATAAAACAGATACATAGATTCCTGACAGCAAACAAGTTGAATTCGAGATAACGATGAAATGAATTAAATATTTCTAAGGAAATATCCGGATATCCGGATAGTTTGATATTTGTGTATTCGATATTCGGATAGCTATGGGAGTCGGATAATTATAGTAAACTCTATTTGTTGCACTCATTCTGGGATATGTTTTGACAACTTTTTATAGAGGATTTTATTCGAGGCATGTATAGATGTGGGAGCAGGTTTCGCTACACTCAATTCAAAGGCTTCAAGCCACCAATGAAACAAATTGTATTGCTGACTATAATAAAAATGAGACATGTTTCGACCTATACAACGCCTTCATCAGCCAAAAGCTCTAAAGTGAGTAGAGAACGATTTTTGATAATTTTTAATATGGCTGCATTTTTCCAGTTTTTTTTAACAATATCACCTCTTGTATCGGAATTGAGATATACGTCAACGGTGATGTTTACACCTTAGATTATTATGATTAGACTGAATCATTGCATTTAGTAGTGTAATAACACCTGAGAAGTGTTGGCAACCTACAGACAATGACAAAGTTGGAACGTTGTTTTTAAAATCTGAGATTGATCAGTTTCAAATCTTTGAAAAACTTAAACTGGCAGATAAGAAGGTCGTAAGCCCTGTAGGAAGGTGGGAAATTCATTTTCCACTCGCTCATAATTTAGAAAGAAGGAGTGGCAGGAACAAAATGTTTTCATTATTGCTATTGGGGAATAGTGGTCTTTCGTCTAACACTGGAATTTTGAAAATTCTAAATCGACCCATTTTTAGAACAAAAATCAAAGTGGAAACTAATCTCTTAACCTCTATACACATATATCAGTCAAATCGTGACAATGTATCGAAATAGTCTCCCATGAAAGTGATGGGAACTTCCATGGAATACATTGCAATAATGCAACAATAATAAAATCAACTCATTACAAAGTCGCAGCGAGTTAATTCGTTGATATTCCGCGTTAGACGAGTTGGAACAAACACGTGTACAATTACTAGTCAATTTTCACATCACATTACACACTTCGCGCTCACTTCACTGGCGTTGAGATTGCTTGCGTAAAATAAGACTCGTTAACGCAAATCTTAACGTTTAATGCAACATCCAAAGGCAAAGGTCGGACAATAAGAGAGGATAAATGAGGGCCCGCAGCTTCCCAAACGGTAATTTAACGAGTCGTTACTCTCGCAAAGTATGCGTATAGGTGTTTATTAGGTATGCTCCGGAGATTTCTGCATAGATGATACGCCCTTTCGAAAGGATTCCCGCCATCTCTATTGGCAAGTTATTACGGCAATCGTATTCTATATTTTGAGTGGCAAGTGGAAGATACGTTGTTGGATCAATTATTGCACGTTATGGCAGTTTCTATTCGATTTTCAAACCCACTCAACAGAGGTGTCGAAATAAGTAATTGGTTAATGCAATTGTAGAGAAATGTAGGCGCATAAAACTTTATGACGTTAATTAATTTTCTTGCGCAGGATCGAAAATGTATTTAATCGGTATAATTGCTCGAATAGATTTTAACAAGAATTTGTTGGCGTTTTCAACTTTCACACTTCGCAAATATCCAGCAACAGGTGAATTAGTTAGAATACCTGTATTAAACTGCAAATGATCAAATTTATTTAAATATGTGACAAGTGCACTCAAGAGCCTTATTTTGAAAAGTTTTTAATGGGTGTCACATGTCCAAATGGTTAATTAAATAAGATAATTTTACAGATATGTACGTACATTGTACAGTGCCACAAGAATCTTCACACCATTCCAGCTGACCAAACACGTCACTCTGGTGTTGCAAAATGCGATAACTTGTGTGTTCGATCCGCTGAAAGGAACACATGCTCAAGAAGCGGCTTGGATGTTTCCAGGATTTATGTGGCAATAAAATTTGTACAGTTTCTTAAATTCACTCTGAAAAGACTATACACGCAACGTCCACGAATTTTACAGCGTAGAATAGAAGGGGTGAGTTTCATGGAGTTCAATCAGACTAGCACATGGCAACTTAAACACACAAGTTTTAACGAAAAGTTTACATTCATTTCAACCTTCTGCACTTATGTAAAGTTGTCTGATATAGAGCAGTCAGTTTAGATTTTTCTTCAGAAAAAATCCTAGATAACAAAACTCTTGAAAATTGTAGGTATTTACCTACTTGTAACCATATCAGAAAGAGCGTATTAAAAAGTTCCTTACCAAAAACGGGCGCAACTATTTTTATTTACCAAATTATGTAGTTGCAATAATTAGTTTTTTTTTAAATTTAATTTAATTGTATTTTTGTAATTAATTATTTGAAATATTTTTTCAGGTATCTACAAATTTGGAAAAATTAACCCGACTATTAAAAAATTGAGAAAATTTGATTATATATGTATATACTGCTTGTTCAAAATGTGATGAGGTAAAATTCCAAGAAAACGCGTAGCTACCTTTGTCGGTATCCGACAATCCACGGAGTATGAGCAGCGTTAGAAAGTCATTGATCGTAGCACTTACCATATTAGCTTTTGCGTGCATTCGACATTGACAATAATGTCGAAATTTTTAAGGCACGCTTCTGTCGCGTTATATCGTTACAGTAGTTCCGATAAGAAGGGGTTTATTGGCTTAGTAGGTTCTTGGAATTCTAACTCATCAGATATCGAACGGGCTGTATATATATATATATATATATATATATATATATTTATTTATTTATTTAAATCAAAATATATAATATCACTAATATATATAAATCAAAACTGGGCCATAGAATATGATATATAATATATTTATCTACTTTGCGTTACTAATGATCTCATTATTACACCGAAAGTAGTGTAATAATATTTATATTATTACACTACTTTTGGTAACTTTTAGTATTGTTAAATTGGTACGTCAGCCTGTCACGTAGACGTCAAGGTTAAATTATTAGTATTTCAATAAATTTCTTGAGCAGCTTTGAGTATTTCTGGAGGTGTAGGTACAGGTTAATTCTACATTTTTGTCTTCCATTTCGCGCACCTAAGTAAGTAGTTATTGAATTTGTGCTAGGACTACTAGATTTTCAAATTCAAATACGAAACGTCAATGGCAGTGACGTAAGTGTAACCAACCCACGCAAAATTCCCTAAAGTCAAAATCCACCCACCGTGAGACTAAACCATGTTGCCATATCAATTTCCCCCAGCCAGAGATGATAAAGCTGCGCGGCGGACAGGGGAAAGGGGAAACCGATTCCAGTGGCGGGTAAAATATTGCTTATTCTGAATGAAAATTATTACAAAATTTATCGTCGAAAACCAATGAAAGAAATTGGAATCATTCCGATTATGGGTATATAGAAGAATCCTTAAGAAGAAGGTTAACTGGTAAATTTCCACACCACCTATGAGGTATTACCCTGGCGCGTTATCATTTTTAAAAGGGACGACTCGCCTGGAGCCATACAACCCAAATAAAATAAATTCTTAACAGAACATATTATAACAAATTATAAAACAAACAAATTTATAAATAAATAACAAATTAACAAAATAAATAAATGATCAATAAAATAAATAAATTCTCAAAAAAATAAATAGAATATTTATAAAAATAATAACTACACTGCGTTCTCACGTAAAACGAAAAACAAAATAAATTAAACATGAAACATATAAGGTAAATTGAAGGTGACAAAAACATTTTAAAGTACGTTGTCTGTGTACGTAGTTGTTTTGAGATAAATCATTTTCCAGAGAAGACCCTTGAAACTTGAAGTTTCATCAGAACTGCTGTCATCGCCAAGAGTAATGATAAGCGGTTCTATTACTCTTTAGGTACGATCAGAGTGCGAGCGACCGGCGACGCGACGCGATAGCGATGAGACAGCGACGTTCGGCTGTCGCTAAGCTCGTCGTTGCCACGTCGCATCGCTGGTCGCTATCACTCTGAACGTTTGCATTTGGTTACACAATATTGATCCGTTCTGCGGCGTCGCACGTCGCATCGCGTCGCGTCGCCATCCCTCGCAGTCTGATCGTACCTTTTCTATTCGTGGGTCCAATTCCCAGAATTTTTCTTCTTCTTTAACAACGTGTTGGATACATTTTGTCCAAGCATCAGCTGTAACAGCACTTACTGCATTCCTAAAAGAATTTCGACATCCGAAGTTTTAAATGTGACGTTTTTTCTAGCGACTTCACCTTTTATCTGCGCCCAAATTAATTCGATCGGATTTAACTCACAGTGATACGGTGGTAATCTTAAAACCATAAACCCTCTTTCCCTTGCGATTTCATCCACGACTAATTTCAAATAATTTTGTTTATGTTGTCGAGCGATTCGAAGCAATTCCGGTTTAAGCAAGTTAGCGTCGCAAGCTAAATTTTTTGATCGCAACCAATCGAATATTTCACCTTTTTTCCACGCTTATGTAGGAAGTGGTTCTGCGCGACGACTGTGATAAGGCGCATTATCCATTACAATAACCGAACCAGGTTCCAAGCGCGGAAGAACAGATTTGAACCACGTTTCAAATACGCCCGAATTCATGTCCTCGTGATAATCACCGGTTTTTCGTGATTCGAAAACGTTTAGCCCGCCCGACACAAAACCCGAGTCACTTCCGATATGCGTTATTATCAACGTGACTTTATTATCAACCTGCGCCCTTTACCCGACGGTGATTTAATCCCGGTAGAAAGCCCTTCAATTAGAGCTGTTCTGTGATTTGTCACGGATAAATCTTGGAAAATTTTGGAACCCGCCAATGTCATTCACGAGGAAGAACGACGTAGCCACAGCGTTGCCACCTGTACTGACGTCACGTCGTTTGAGCATTCGTTAACAGCGAGAGGAATAGAGAGAGAATAAGGCATGGCAACGTTCTGAGATTTGACAGAGGGAAGGAACGAATTTGTAGGATGTTGCCAAAAGCACAACAAAAACCCTGGCATGGTTACAATTACAAACCGTATTGCAAGGTTGCATTTGTTTCGGTATACTATTTTGTGCGTTGTATATGGCAACATGGATTATTCTCACCGCAGGTGGATTTCAACTGTAGTGTAATACGAAAACTTATAACAGCCAAAATTTAATGAATTAATAACGCAAAGTAGATAAAATAGTATATTAAACTCGTTTAATATGACGTATTGTCACACTCGTTCTATTAGAGAACTCGTGTGACAACACTCCGTCATATTAAAATACTATAATAATATACTATTACGACAGATACAAAGTGTTAAAAAGACGAAATTTTAAGAAGTTTACAGTTGTCATGTTTTACTACAAATTTTATCAGGCGATTAGGTTAGTTTAAAATATCATGGTAAAACTTTGCAGGTGCAGTTTATGAAGCTTTAAATGTGCTCTTTAAAATGCACTTAGTACTATAACAAAACATTGAATAGTTAGTTTTTGAAAGATTAAAGAAAAAGAAAATAAAAAAGTTAATGACAGTACAAAAAATACTGCCCCATCCCACAGATGTTCATTTTGAGACTTTAAATGAAACAAATGTACAAAAAAATGTTTTAAATGCGGATATGGGGTTTCAATATGGATATTGAAGAAAATGAACTTTCTTCTGGATATGCAGTCAAAAGGTTTTTAAAAAAAAGGCAATTTAATAATTATTCTAGTTTTCAGATGTGTTTTCTTCCTTCCTCAGGGCAAACTTAGGAAAGCAAGTACCTAATTGAATACAAGTAAGTTATACAAATACATAGTATACAGATATTTAACAAAATTATTTGAGCGAAAAAGCAATTGGTGAGCAAAAAATACTCACTTGTGTAAGCTGTAGTAAAAGCAGCAGAACATGAAGAGTCTCCTATAATCATTGATCTTGCAAGAAAAGTTTTTCTAAAACATTCATTATTTAAAATAAGTGACGTTAACAAATTATTATCAAATAATTTAAATCATTTATTCAAATATTATAAAGAGGTACATATAAATGTGTTCACAATGACAATATAAAGAACAGGTTAAACATAAATTAAACAGTTTACCTTGGAATTTGGATAGATTTTTTGGAATTCACCCTTTCAGGTTTAAAAAAATATGTGACCTTATTTTGAACACAATGATGTTAAAAGAGCTATGAAAAACAGATTCGATAGCGCTCTTACTTTTGTTCAGAGAAAAAAATATATAAAAAAAAATAAAAGTATGTGAAACACTAGGAAACTTATTTTGCACCCACATTTATTACGGTAATTCATATGGTACGGATGGTACCTACTTGATCTTGCTTTCATGGATAATAGATTGGATTAGTCCTTATACAAAGCAAGGTTTGATTTTATAGGAGTTTGTGTTCCGGTCCTAGTTGGACCTAGTCACAGTTCAAACCCTAATTTGACTGAACTGACTGTCCTAACGAATCTTTTGGAAGGTTCCTGATACTTCAGCACAGTATAATATAGTACTAATTAAATTAAATCAAAGAAAAAGATGAGTTGAAGTTTTTCATGTTGCGCGGAAAACCACACTCCCTCCAGGACTATAACTGTCTCATACTCATTAGCACTTAATGATAGAAAGTTTCGTAAGAACCGCGATTTATTTCAATTCTGCTTCTTTCAGCACGTTTAAACAAGTATACTAATTACAGGTAAAAACATCCGGTGAACGAAACCAAAATCGGAAAAAGGCAAACTAATTAATATCACATATACGCACATTAAGCGGGTATTTCAATGGGGGGATATCAAAGAGTGACCGCCCGCGTCTGACATTCGAAAAAGAAAGAAAATAGAAAGAGAGAGTAAGAGAGAAAAAAATGGAAATAAAACGTTGTCCGGCGCGCCGCCCATAAAGCTGGCATTTTACGAGGCCGTTCGCCGTCCTTTCGATAGCGAATTGTTCTTTGGTCTTTTACCTCCCGTAAAATTACGCAAAACTGGTCGTTGGAGAGGTCTCCTTCGCTCTATCTTTCACCACAAGCTTACCTGGAGTTACCGTCGATGCAACGAAACCTCCCAGAGTCTACGCATTTCGTTATAAATCTCAGGATGAGCTCTTGCGGGGGTGTTAATCAAATGGGACACGCGATGCCACAAGAAAAGAAGATGTAGGCACAAATTTGTTGTAAAAACGAAGACTCGATTAAATTGGAAGATAAAGTTTACTTTTCCTGAAGATGGAGAAAGATGAACAAATTAACAATTCAAAAATCAGTCGACCATCAATGGAACACTGTACTGGGTATGGACAGTCTTTATTCCCAAAGAAGGTGTTTCGTCAAAACCGAAGAAACTGTTTGGCAGGAAATTTTTAACATTACATTTTTATTCATAATTTTCATAAAACCAACGTTATTTAACCAATCATTTTTAAATACATCTGCATTATTATGATTCGATTAAAACAATCGAGTTTTGTAGTTTGATTTTTTAGTGTAAAAATCTAACGATTAACCTATAGTACGTATATTGTGGTCCAACAGGTGGGTTTAAAAGTATAACATTTTTTTTGTAATTATATATTTCGAGGACAGTTTTGGTGACAAATTCATTATATTATTATTAATTAAATAATTAAATAATTCAATAATTAAATCAAATAATTGTTAGAGGTAGGTGTTGGAGGTATTCCAAATAAAAAATTTCAAACATCCATTAAAGAGATTTTAACTTTTCTGATTCATTTAGACCGTTAATGAAAAAATATCATAGCAACAACTAAAAATATGTATCAATTCTTCCCGAGCCTCAGGCAAGTTAAGATGGAATTCCAACTTCTAGATATCTCGTAAATTGCTGCCCAGTCCATAGTACCCTTTTGCATTTTAAATTAACTTCTTTCTCGTTTATAATTATTATGTTTAGTAGTTACTATTAGTATGTATTACATTTAAGTTTATTAGTTCCTCTTTATTCCAACAGTCAAATCAATGCCGCTTATCACACATACCACCTGCAGCATATAAAATTCAGAATCATTGTTACATAAACATTAAATATTTTCGAAAGTTTACCTACCATTTGTATTAATATTTTGTAAGAGTTTCACAGCACACCAGTTAGCATTGTGTTCTTCATCATTTTTAATAAAAGGCCTTTACACATTATCAACTTCATCATCAGTAAGAAATGATTGCCAAAATAGTGTGCCAACATTTCTATATAAGAGATGGTTTTAATGTGTTTCAAGCCCTGGATAAATTTAAAATTGCATCCACCAAAGTGATTGTTTGCAATATTGCACTCTGGTCAGAACTTTTTGACAACAATTACGTTAATAAGTATATTCAATAAAATAACTTCGTAACCCTAACAACGTCTGATCCATTGGTTGAATCAGAGGTGTTACATTTAATGGTACCATGACATCATTTAAATTTATAATTAGTGTAGGCTATGATTTTTAAATTAGGTTGGCAACACCAACTGCTGACAGTTTCATTTGAATTGTCGAAGTGACGCTCCAAAATGTTTAATTTAGAGCATAAGATTTTTCTTAGGGAGAGTTATTTTAAGAACGCCGAACGGCAAGAAAACGGTGAATGGAAGTATTCCATACAACGGTGCGTAGATGATATCCAAAATACATTCCCTAATTTTCCCAAAATTGGTTTAACAAATCTATCAATGTGTGGAGAAGTTTCGTAATGTGGGGACTGTTGGTCGAAAAGCTGGTAACGGAGCCAAAAAAAGGACACCTGAGGTTGTTGCAGATGTTGCAGGACGAATGGAACAATCTCCTAAACAATCTCTCCGCAGGCTTGCACAGGAGACTGAACTTTCTTATGGCACTTGCCAAAAGATCTTAAAAAAAGATTTAGATCTTCATCCATATAAAATAATGGCTGTTCAAGAGCTTCTCCCAAGATTTTGGTGTTCGAATGGAATATTGGCAATGGTTTTTAAATACCTTAAATGATAACAACATTTTGGATCTTACGTTTTTTCCGACGAAGCATGGTTCCATCTTTCTGGATATATAAACAAACAAAACATACGTATTTGGTTCACAGAGAGTCCCCATGAGTTTGTTCAATCTTCTCTTCATCCGCAGAAAATTGGTGTTTGGCTAGCAGTCTCCAGCAGACGTATATTTGGCACTGTTTTTTTTTTTTGAAGCAACTATCAACGCTGAGAGATATCGGCATAATTTACTTGAACCGTTTTCCAAAATCTTTATGACGGTGAACTCTTGCATGGGTACTTTCAACAGGATTGCTACAGCATACCTTAAAAATACCGTTTTTAAGAATAATCCTCATAATCTTGAAGAACTGCAAGGGGCAAATTGTTAACGCATGCAACACTGTGACTGTTCAAATGGTTGGAAAATGCCTTTGAAAATATGAAACGGCGAGTTAACAGTTGTATCCAAGCAAGACGAGAACACTTTGATCATTTTCTTTAATTTTCAATAAAACTGCATTACTTTATAGTGCTTCATTTCCTTTCAATCTCAAACAGTGAACTGGAAAACGTTAAAGGTCAAAATATTTATCAAAATGTTTACATAACCTCTAATTTACACAGCGAGTCACTTTGACAATTCAAATGAAACGAGTAGGCTATGGGAGTTGGTGTTGCCAACTTAATTTAAAAATCATAGCCTACTCTAATTAGAAAATTTAAATGATCTCATGGTATATATTATATATACCATCAAATGGTACGTAATCAGACTTGTATTTGTTCTGATGTCAAATCCAGCTTGTTAATAATGCACCTTAATGTTTCTTTGAAAGGATCAACTAATTCAGGCTGTGGCGATAGTTTCTCGCCACTTATTGATAGTAGATGTACACCATAACGTATTTACCTCTTGTTTTGTTAAACTTGCTTAGCCAAGTGTGTCTAGCACTGAACGAAGAGATTTCATCAATTGATCTTTGTAGAATCGTCGCTTAAGACAGCAATATTTCTCTCTCTCTCTCTCTCTCTCTCTCTCTCTCACACACACACACACACACACACACACACACACACTCTCTCACTCAAGGTTAGAAAATATCTATATAAATAGCTTTCCATTTTCGCATAACTCGATATTTTCAACATTCTTGTTATTTCGGACTTCAGATTTTGTTGTGAAATTTCGTTTAATATTGCCGATCTTTTCTTTTTTATTGAACATGCGGTAGATTTCGTTATTCCACATTTTTCAGCCAGCAGACTTCCACACTCAGCTTTGCTCAAAGATACCATCAGTTCATCTTTTTGATTTCAGTTGAAACCCTTTCTTTTTTGTGATATATTTGCTCAAACTTAAAACTTAAACCTAAACTTATAAAAGTTAAATTTAAAAAGGGGACGCTTAAAAGGGCAATATAAATTTTGTCTCCTAAAGGTAATTGGTGATAGGCTTCATTAGTTTAAAATATGTCTGACGAAAATTTAAGTTTTACGAACGAGTTCAGTAGATTTGAGTTTGTTGTTTTTCGCACTCCACATTCATCTTTAAAGACCTACACTTAACTGGTGTATTTATTTTACAATTATGGATTGATCTATCGTTTTTTGACACAATTATTTGACGTGTAATAACTCGTTATGCCAAATTATGGAGGATACAGTGCCACCCTTCCCTTAATGACGGTTATAGTGAGTCACAATTTATGTAAGTATGAAGGGACTGATTTTGTAGTCTTGTCCCTTGCCACGGTAATGACATTCATTGAAATAAGTTATTTCATTAGTGGGGTCCAAGGGGAGATATAAACAAACCAACAGATGTGCCATAATAGCATTTAAAGCCTTAAATTTGGTAGGAATATCATTAAATACACATTTTATTTTAAGTTTATACAGAGTGTATCAGAGGTAAGGGGGACAAGTAAAGGTTGATCCGTTGGTTGTTACTACATATTACGTAAAAGTCAAGGATGAATTTTTAAGCAAATGCTTAGTTTTTCTTTTAATATGAATGTTCCTTTTTTTAAACAATCTTCTAGGTAATTTTTGAGTTCAGTGAATTTTTAGTAATCGAATTAATTTGATTTATAATCTACACTTTCTTCGAATGTTAACTAATTATTTAATCCGAGATATTCATTTGTAGAACAATTTTACTAGAACCCTTTGGTGTTGTTCTTACTGCATTATTTTGCAAAATAAGTGGTGCATTCTTGTGAATATCTTATAATGAATAAATACAAAGAAGCTCATGGAAGACATTGCGCAATACGACAAGAAAAATTACTAAGAAAAATCTAGACCAAATGGAGTCATCTTGCTCTCTTAATCGAGTAAAGTTTATATTTTAGTTTCTCATATATGAGGCACTCATATACCTATTTGAAGTATTTCTAAACCTCTGAGGGTCTCCCGAGTTCAAAAAATATTTTTTGAAAAAATATCTGCGTGGAACAATAAACAGTTGAAACTTTTCATTTAGACTTTGTGCTACACCAGGACCTCCCAATAAGCTTTTCATTAAAATCGGCTAAAATACAGCGGTTCTTTACCCTCACCACTTTTGGTTTTTGGAAATTTTTCGCAAACTTTGCTTAAAATTTTTTGTATACTTTAAATATTTATTCCATTGGCAATTATATGTAATAAAGTGTGATAACATCTTTGGCTAAATCTTCTCTGAAGGGCACTTTACACTTGTCATTTTTGTTTTTGGAAATTTTCTCAAAATCTACTTTAACTATCTTTTCTAAACTAAGTATTTATTGTATTATTGATTGTATATAAAAAAGTTTAATAACCTTTTTGGGTAATTTTTTCTAAAGGGAACTTTACTCGCCATTTTTCGGTTTGTGGAAATTTTCTCACAATCCACTGTAATATTCCTTTCTAAACTTGAATAATTATTGTAACGCGAAATGTAAACAGCAGCGCGAGATGTGCCTACGCTTATCGGTCGGGGGCTTTCCTCAAAGGAACGTCGCTATGCGAAATTGAGCCTGCCGCCAACATCTTATTAAAGAAGGAATAATTTATTACCTCCTAGACCTTATTACGTTCTGGACGTTTCCTAGGTAAACATTATTATCGAGATGGATCGAGTTATATATATATATATATATATATATATATATATATATATATATATATATATATAGACGAGTTATTTACAGCTCTGGTGGCCGTTTCTCGCATCCTAATTTCCAAGCCTCTTTGTCGCGCCAGTCGCCTTCTTTTAACCCTTTTCTGTCCATGGCTTCTTTCACTTCTGTTTCCCAGGCGCGTTTTGGTCTTCCTCTTTTCCTTCTGTTGGGCGGAGACCACTCTAATATTCTTTTTGGCCATCTATCGTTGGACATCCGATTGACGTGCCCATACCATTTCAGTTTTTTTATTTCAATAGTTTCCAATGTACTTATGTCTATGCCCATTTCCTCTCTGATATCAGTGTTTCTAACTTTGTCTAATCTTGTTTTCCGGCAGCATCTTCTCCAGAAGTCCATTTCCATGGCGTTTATGCGTGAGCTATTACGATTCGAGATTTCCCAAAGCTCAGCTCCATAGGTAGCTATACTTTCCACTATGGTTTTGTAAATCCTAATCTTATTTGCTTTTGATATTTTCTCGTTCCATAGGGTGCTGTGTAGCTGACGGATAGCTGTCCTACCTTGTCCGACTCTGCTGATTATTTCCGCATTGCTTCCTCCTGTGTCCGTCAATTTTACCCCCAGATATTTAAATATTCGTGTGTTTCTGATTGTGCCGTTTCCCAAGATAAGATCAGATCCTGTTCCTCCCACTATTAAATATTCTGTCTTTGTGCTGTTGATTGGCAGACCCCACTCCTTGTATTCTTCATATAGAATCTATTATCTATATCTAATCTTCATATAGGATCGAGTTCTTTGTAGAATTATCGAGAATACAATTGAGAAATGTATATAAGCGGGCTTGCGGTCGGAAAGATTATTATTAGACTTGAAGCCGTAAACGAGTAAATAGTGCGAAATAGCGAAAGCAAGAACGTATAAATAAATTAATAATTAAGAGTGTGATATAAATTAAGTAGTTAGGTAATAGTTAAGATAAATTAAGTAGTGTGTAGTGTTTAATTAGGATAGTGTAAATAAATTAGAAAATAAATGTTACATTATTCTACTATCGAATGTGAATAAAAAAGTTTAGTAACATTTTTGGCTAAATCTTCCCCAAAGAACAATTTACGCTTACTTACTGTTACACATGACCATTTTAAATCGCCTAACCCAAGGACATTAAAAGCTTGACATGAAACATGCAATGACGACAATGTTTCATTTAGCATATTCATCAGTTGTAAATATCTTCCCTTACACTTTGAAACCGTTTTTGCTTCACATAGCCAAATATGTTTTCTAATTATTTTTGTCACTTTTTATGTCTGCACTATAAAATTTGCAGTAGATCATTACAAAAAAACGACAAAATATGATTCAAATGTACACAAAATTGAGAATGGGGCAAACCTTCAGCAAACAATGAAATCTAATGTGGAACGGAATTTCAAAAGTGGCCAAATATGGTTTACTCAAAACCTTTTAAAGATACCTATGCTATTTGAAAATATACCTTTGCATACAGTGAATAGATGTGGAATGAAAGAACGCGGCCATAAAACTATGCGTTATTATTGTATAAAAGGGTTTTATTCTATTAACAAACTATGACAATGTGAGTAGCAATTGAAATGTGGTGAATTAATTAATTTTATTCAATTTTGCCATATAAACTGACGTTTATTGACGTCAAATCGAACCTATAAAGTCATTGTTTATTTTGTTTATTCAGGCAGCGGATTAAAATGTTTTAATCCGCTGCCTATTCAATTTTGCCGTTTAAAGTGACGTTTTATATGTTTAAAATTGTTTTCGTCGTTGTCAAGGTTACGGCACTGAAGTTGTCATCTTGTTAAATTTTCTCTTCAAAATTGGACTTACTCCGCTACACGTCAGTTTATATATGGCAAAATTGAATAAAACCTTGTAATACACTCGCGGATACAGTGAACGTTTAACTCGCGATATTAACGCGCTTGCGGCTATCGCTCGTTAAACCGATGGTTAAACGTTCATTTTATCCGCTCGTATAATAAATAACTATTAATATTCCGAACCAGAAGTCATGGTAATATCCAAAACTGGTGCCATGATTTACTTTTCACTTGAAATTCAAATGGAAGGTTTACCAGGCAACTAAAACTTAAGCTTCTTTAATCAATGTGTAATTCCAATATAGTTTAAAATTTCAAAAACCAGTATTTGAAGTTAAGTTAACTCACTGGAAAAGAACTACATTTTGGTTTTTTCGCTACCATAAATTCGTCAAATTTCACTGTTGAAATTCTGCTGTCGTTCTGTTGAAACTCTGAAAAAAAATTTGTTCTGAAAAATCAAAACTATTGAATTTATAATCTACTGGAACTGATATCACCTGTTCATTTTTGGTATGTATGGCGAATTCTGAATTCTCTACATTTGATTGGAGAGTGTTCGCAGAAACTCCCTACATTCCCCCAGAATCTCATGCTGCAAATAGGAAATGAGTGGTTTATGGTCACCTGAAAGATTTAAGTGAGACCTAATTGACCGGTCAAATTGGTGCATTCGACTTGACGTTGGTAATGACGGAAAAGTTTGCATTACTTGAACGAGGAAATAATTAAGGGTTTCTTCATTCGCTCGAACCACTCGGAATTTATTTAATTAAACTCGAGTAGGTACCTAATAGATAAACTACTCGGTATGTAGAGCAAGGGACTGTTTTTCTCTACTTAATATATTAAATAGTTGTATTGTATTCATGGCAAGTATTTTTCAAGACCTTTCGTACTTTCACGATCTCCGTTACCCGTCAGTTCAACTGGGTTGTCGTTGTCCCCATCGGCGACCGACGATTTTTAAAGGAATCCCCCGGGACGAGAAACGAGCGAAATAAGGAAGAGGTCAACGTTCACGAAGGTGCGACGGCCTCGTCCGTATTATCATTGCATAGCTGCACAGACGAGGGTAATACATTGGTAATGTGCGTTGGTAACAATGGAAATGTGGAAGACCCCACATTTCGACGCCGAAATGCCGTGCGAAGGATGCGCCCGACCACCTTTCGGAGGTGCACCTACCGAGAATGTCTGCGATGGTTCTGGTTTACATACATTTCGCTTCGACAGCATCGCACGAGTACGAGAGAGTACACTTTAATTATGATATAAATACGTACCGCCATGAAAATCGTAAGCGCAAGGGCGGGCTTCGCATTTCGAACACCCGCATTTCCAACTCGTGACTCTTTTATACAATGCAGATAACTCAATTTGAGGCAGTCATCGCCTGATTGGTTCGATGTGGATAAGTTCGACGTTCTTTGCACGTTTGCAACCAATTCATAAACACTTTGGAAAGAATTCAAAAAACTCTCAACGTAAAGAAAAAGTCACTTTCGTTTGAAGGTAGATTATTAAACTTACATAAAATAAAAGTTTGAAGTAGGTACCTAGGTTTTTTGTATGTGCACATATAAAATTATTACAAATTTTAGTGCGTCTTATTACTAACTGGGTTAGTAATAGAAATACAAGCTTGGTTGCATCATGATCGCTGTGAAAATAAAAATAATTTAATCTGTGCACTTTCGAAATATTTAAAAAAATCCAATTTTACAAGGTAATCAATTCTACCATACCTAATATCACTCACAATTGACCTTAAGGGCCTATTCAATTTAGTCAATTATAACCAAAGTCAATCATATCCGAATTGATGTGGAAAACATATTGCAATAACCGACGAGTACCTACTTAGTTATAAGTGAGTACTTAGTTATAAAATATGTAATATAAATAACATTAAATAAATAAGAACAAAAAATAATATAACTGTTTTTGGCTTCTGCATAACAGTTCTCTTATTAAATGTTGTTTCGCGTGGTGAATTAATCGTATTTATACAGATTTGGTATCTATTATTGATCTACTATTCTTAGAAGTACGTCGAAGTACGTGTTTGATCCTTGCCCCCTCGCGTTTCCAACGTACTTTCGAGTATTTCAGATGACGTTCACGTGACAGAAAGCTTGCCGAAGGTTTTTAAGCAGGAGCCCGCTCATAAGAACATATTTTATTACCTCCATTTAGTGGATTTTTCCCTGACGAATCAACCTATCTTTCTTGACGAATTGGCTTATGGTTGGGAGGATCTCCTGACGAATTGCACCACCATATTTAGAAAAACGTTTTATCTGAGATCCATAAACTGATGAATTGGCCCCCGCTCCTTTCAATGTTGGCACGAGGAAATCATCTTACTTTGTTTGCGACAACAATTTGAAAAAAAGTCAATATTGCTGTTTTATTAATAAAAAATAAATACAAAATCAAAGAAATAAGCTTTTGAATCTTGAGATAAAACTGGCAGGGTAGGTCAAAGTCATAATTTTTGGTTCTGCAGCTAGGTTTAAATTCATTAGTTAGGACAGTTAACTAACGCGGAATCAGTGTAATATGCACTGTTGCAAGCCTGTATGGACGTATGGATGAAGAACAGAATGAACAGTAGAACAGAATGGATTTAGGGCAGGACGTTTCTGTATTGTCAGGAAATAGAAGACATATGAAACCATGCCATTAAGTAAGTTATGGCCATGCATGGAAAATGGTAAAATATCCAAAGTCTACTCATATATCCACGTGGTGAAAAATCTATATTCGGGGTGTAAAAGTTCAGTTGAAATTAATAACATAATTTCCCAAGATTTTAATGTCACTAAAGGTTTGACACAGGGCTGCACACTAGCTCCCCTACTCTTCAAGACATATTTGAATGAAGCGTTAAAATATTGGAAGAGGAAATGTAGTAGTATGTAGTATGGGAGTACCCATCGGTAACGCCATTCTCTATACATTGATGTTTGCAGATGACCAAGTCTTACTAGCCACACATAGAGATGACATCAGCTTATGCTTCGGGAATTGATAGAGGAGTAAGTATTAAAAGTGGGGTCTTGCCATCAACACAGATAGAACAGAATACATAACAGCAGTGGAAGAATATGATACTAGTGACTTGAAGCTAGACAGCTAGGCAATTAAACACTGCTCATCTTTTAAATATTTAGGTGTAACCCATTTCTCAAACGGACGAAGTAGTAACGACAATCTAAATAAGATAGAACAGGGAAGAAGAGTAATCCGCCTATTACGTTCGCTACTCTGGAGTAAAACAATTTAAAATGAAACCACCTTTTATAAAACTATTTAAATTGTTAAATTTAAATACTTGGGATGCATGATCAACCAAAAATGGTACCCAGATCAGGAAATAAAATGCAGAATCGAGCAAGCTCGAACAACGTTCTTAAGGCTTAGAAAATTTTCGACAGACAAAAACTTGAATTTCAGTCTCAGATATAGGATGGTGCTACGTCTGGTCCGTCCTCTTGTACGGAGTCCAGGCATGGACGTTGAAAGCAGCACATATTATCAAAAAAGCTGAGGCCTTCGAGATGTGGACCCTGCGACGGAAAAACATCAATCATTTTCGAAAACATCAAGAGAAGAAAAACTGGCTACCTTGGGCACATACTACTCGGAGAGCGTTATTTCCAACGTTTTATTCTCCAGGGTAAAATAGAAGGAGGAAAGAGAGGAACAGGCAGAAGAAAACTATCCTGGCTACGAAACATACGACAATGGACAGGAATACAGGACTTCCAGGCACTGCAAAATGCTGCAATCAATAGGATCATATGATGAGAGAAACGATGGACGCCTACGCAGCAATCTGCACGGCACTTTAAGAAGAAGAAGATAAAACTAATGTCCAGAGTATTCGCACGTACCAATCCGTACCATTAGAACTAAAAAAAAAAAAAAAGATCGACAAACATTGTTAGCCCTTGAGGTGGATTGTTGGCGAAGAAGTGCTAGTATCTCAAAACTTGACCACATCAGGGATGATACGCGAATTGATGTCCAAAATGATATCATAAATACAAATGAAAACAAACGTCCAATGTGGTACTTCAACGTATAGGCGACAACAGATGGCCAAAGAAAGTCTGGAAATGGGTCCCACCAGAACGAAAGAAAAGAGGAAGACCACCTAGAAGCTGGAATACCGATGTGAACAAAGCCAGAGGACTCAAGGAAGCAGACTGGTAAGACAGGAAATATTGGAAGTGGAGATGTGAGAAATGGCAAAGGCGGTAAATAACTCGCTTTATATAATATAAAACTCAATCTTTATAAGCACTAAATCGTCCACAAAAGCCGATAAAAAATTACCCGGAAGATATTAACACGTTCCCGAATTGGAATAATCGGCATTAATAATTACACCTATACAGCGATTAAATTAAAGCTTATTAGAATCTATTAAGAATATAGCTGTCTGTCACCAGTCTCATTTAACCTATACATCAGTGACTTAATGATGCGTTGAGAAAGAAAAGGACCATTAAAAATTCCTAATACGCCGGTATTCGCTGACCATTATAATGTCAGTGCTTATTCGGAAGATGTAATAATAATAAGAAGCATTATTCAGTTTAAGCCGTAATTAAGATAATTTACGTAACTCGTCGAAGAAAAAAATGAAAATCACGTGTACATTTACGTTGCGAGTCCAGTAAAAGTTACTCAACTTATTTTATTGGATGATCTCCTCGACATTAATTTCATGCTCGGTAGGCATCGCCATGATATTAAACGGTTTTAATTATGAAACCAATCGAAAAATCGTTATGATAATAAATAACTAATTGATTCAATAATTAATTCTATTTACATTATAATCCCATTTTAACGAATATTAAAATTTAATGGAACTTGCATTCCGGATGAACTTTACGTCAGAAATCGTGAGACGTGAAAGAAAATCGCTCATCACGTTTCACAAATAAAAATCGTCGAGACAAAAAATTCCCATTATTCCTTTCGAAGGCGACGTGGTCAAGTAACTGTCGTAACACTTCCGATTTACTTACTTTAGACACGTTGCCGCAAAGAAAATTTCAAAGAATTATCTTCTAATTTTCCTATTAGAGTAGGAGCTTTCTTCTTAAGCTTAAGTGTCACAATTTTGTCGTCTGCTCGCTCACATTTACTTAACTCATGATTTACGGCCGTATCCCAAATTAGGATGGAATCTCTGCTGCCGCTCTTTCCAGACACATCCTCTTTAAATAGTACTTATACCACGAATTGGTTAAATGCGCATGGTATGAATAGAGTTTTCCTAACAGTGTACGTTAACAAAGAGTAATTCACCATAATGAAGAGTCAGGCCGTTCGCTTTCAACGTTGTAAATGGACCACGGAAGAGGAAATTTTGAAATGGCGCCTTCCGTTTTCCGCTAGCATCGAAAAAATGTTCCGATGGAGTAGAACGTGTAGTTTCTAATTTTCTTCCGTGGGTGTTAATTCTGGAACTAAACCTCGCCGTTAACTATTTTTGGATAAAATCAATATCACGATAAATACGAAGTTACACATAGCAAATGAAAAGCAACGTCACGGTTGAGGTGAATGCGAGGATGTCACGCCATCGAATTAATTAGAAAAAGCGAAGTTGGGCAATAGTAGAGCCGTTCCGTTCCTGGCCGCGACTCGTTAATCATCTCAAACTGGGCGTCAGACGTGGCACACAAAGACTTTTTCTTCAAGAAATTTTAATGAAATTATCTTTAATTTATCGGCACTTCACCGAAGTGTTTCTATAATTAAATTCTAACAGCTTCATCGGGATAAGTGGGTGTAAAAAATCTTTTAATGTAAGTTTGATGAATGGGTCGTAGGGAACGTTGACACAGAAACATATTAAATTACGCCGTCGGTTTTTGTAAAAAAATCGTTTCCTTGTTTTAATGTCCCCACCGTATCGTATTCTCAACGATGTCGGAGGTAGGACGAGCGTAACTCATGCATTAAGAAACATCCCATTTTCGAATTAGACTTATTTAGATTTTAAAAACTGACTTTACAGTGATGGCAGTTATTTGGTGGGAAACGTAAGACAAAACGTTCATTTTCGTAACAAAAGGTGAGAAAGTCTCCCACGATCGTTTGGAGCACAATTGCACTTGAAGTTTAATATAATGTGCTCGAGACCACCTGCACTTGTGCTTTTTCATTTGCAGAAATTTCCTGGCAGGAAGTTAAACTAATGGCCGTTAAAATACCTGTATGAAGTTAAAATATGGGGACATCCGACTTCGGCCACCATTCCCCACAAAGAAGAAAATCACAGCCGACTTCAGCCACGTGGTTTTATCAGTAGGATTAGTAAGGATTATGGCTCGTTAGGACAGGTAGGTGCAATAAAATAAAATTGGGTGGATTTCGGTAACTAATTTCTTTCAGTTTAGTGTTAAGTTAGTTAAAGTAAAATTGGAAAATAGAGAAATTATTAAATAGCGGCGGCGAGTTCCTTCCGCTGTCGATTCGAAAGTAGGTATAACTTCTCAGAGAACCAACGAGTTCCTTCCCTACGACCATAATTATTATATTAATTCGCTATCGCTTGATAAAGGGCAAGGATAAACAATTGAGGTTTAGCAAAACGAATAGGACGAATAATTTTTCTTGAATGTATGTTGCAAATGTAGATATTGTAAAAAGAAACATTTCCTCTCTACACAAGGCCAAGTTATTAACTAGCGGATAATTAGTTAATACTAAAAATTTTCCAATGAACCATTTTTCTCAAAATCATTGCAATTTCATTGGGTTATTGATTCGCTTACAATTTGACAGCAGGACGCATTTCGGTTCAACCGACCCATTGCAACCCTAGGCTAAGCCCTAAGCAATTCAGGTAGAACGGTGGCCGAAGTCAGCGTACTTATCCAGAGTACCATAATCCTCCGCTTACGCTGAAAAATGTTCATGGTCGAAATCGGCTGCTCCATAAAATATAGTTAAGCTACCTCTTGTGCAATTGTAAAGAAAAATGAACCCTTATTTGTTTCGAAGCTGACCAACTCGTGACTATTTAATTGCTCCGGTCTAGACAGATCTGGCAACCGCTTTGAATTCTAATATGCCATTTGATACACTGTAATACTTTACACCTTAAATATTTATAAATCTAGAAACAGACTATTATGTTGTGCTACATCACCCATTCCAGTCGATTTTATGCTGCAACTTCGCGCGTTACACTCACTGTTTATTATCAGAAATAAGTGCAGGTGAAATAATTCAGACGAGTTTATAGAAGAGGATGAAAGCACTGATTACCGCAGAGCCGCTAAACACGTAATACTGAACGAATTATGTATTGTCGATATGTTGACAATAACTCTACTAGAAGAATCACCTTCTGTTATTTCTCTAGTGGAGCAGATCTAATACAAAGATGTATTACACAGAAATGGCTTGAAGCCAGAAAAGGCTGTAAAGGATTTCATGAAGCTCAAGCTTCATGATTACCTTAAACTCAAGATTTTCGCAATTCAAAATATATCTTCAAAACAGTTATAGACAGTGTCCAGGAAGTCTACTTACAAAAAAGAAACATACATTAGAGGTTATTTGATGTTGATTCAATCAAAATCACATTTGAAAATCACCCATTAAAGATGACATCTTTTAATGTCTCTATCTTATAAACGACACTGAGAGATTTTGAAACATTACACACTTAATATAATGTTTTGAATGGCGAATGACGTGATTTTTCTATGAAGACCCAACCCTTTTATTTAGAGACACATAAAGACATTGTTGATCACATTTTTTAATTCACATATTTTTTCATTTTTGATATCAACTTTAAAAATTTGACATACTGTCGGTGATGCATCGCTATCAAGAAAAATTGATTTAAATTTCCTGAGAATGTTTTAAAAAGTTTATTATTCACGACAAAGTTGGCGTCGAAGAAGAAAAAACAAATGTATCATTGTAGCAACGTCAAATATTTAATAATAAATGCTTCAATAAAGTAGTAGGAGAAGAATGGCTGCTTTGTGACCTGACGTTTCAAAATCTCCTGTTTGGAATATTATTTCATATATTTATCCTTTATCCTTACCTTTTCAAAAAGGTTCAGGTGATGCATGATCAAGATTTTCCATCTCATGTTAAATTATAAATAGTATTCCATAGTAGAATAAATATTTAATGTTTAAAAATAATTCGTCAGGTGGATTTCGAGAAAATTACGAAATTGCGAAAAATGACAAGAACAGAATATTAGAATGTAACGAAGCCGATTTTCGAGAGTTGAGAGTAGACCACCCACCATACAAATTAATCGTAAAATCGAACCTATCTCAAATAGATGGCGGCCGATCAGGCAATGTGCAATCTACCATCGTTTAACTATCAAGACTAAACTTATATAAGCCACTCGCCCCCTCCAGGGTTCTTTGCCCGAGTTAATCCAAGGTGAGAACCAAGACTTGTTTATAGCAAGTCTATCTGTCTATTGTAAACGTCACCGCCGTTAGTTATCAGCCGCCGAATTATTTGTTATTTGTGAGTGTACGTAAATTGTGCATTGCCCCCGACCGATAGTCTTAAGCCGTTCGAGCTATTAGTAGTTATTCGTCTATTGTGAAAGCGTCCCCGACCGCTAGCTAGTAGGCTATACGTTATCTGTGATTTTTCGTTGTGAGCGTACGGACCGCTATATATAACCTATCTGTGGATGAACGTTTACTACATGTTAAACCGGCGATGGTGAAAACGTCCGTTTTCCCAACCGCCCGGAATTAATTTTTCCGTCGTCGCGTTGAGGAAAAGTTGATTCCCGTCTACCGTATTCTCTCTCTCACACGCTCTCGCTCTCTCGATACGTAAAAGCCGTACTACCGAATATTGGCCACAGCACGTTTTCCTATCGTCTCCGTATTTAGCTACTCCTCTTTCATTGTGAAATTGTTAGGATAATTTTCCGTTTCCTCATTTTTAGCATTAAGAGGGTTTTTCATTTTTCATATCTCAGGTTCTGAATATTTGTAAGAGTATTTCCACTTTCCGTTTGATTTGTTAAAATAATTTATTCTCTTCTCACTGTTATTTAGAATATTACTACTTTTCTCTCCTACTGTGATAATATTAATATTTTCGTATTTGTGTGTTTCCTTTTCGAAATACATAAATAATTGTAAATAAGTTTTTGTAGTTCTCCGGTCTCCGTTCGACGACCTAAGCAGGTGTTAGTCGTACGAATTGTTTTCACTGCCGATTGGGAATAAAATAATTTTGGATTTTCTATTTTTGAACGTGTGTTTCATTTCTACAGACAACCCTGGTAATCTCCTGAGTTCGTAAATTACCCAGGCATATTCCCGAAGGAGAAAACCCTTAAAAATCTGGCGCCCGAGCAAAACCGTAAAACCGACTCTTAAAACCGATTAACCGAACTCCCGAACTTCGTCCCAGCGCCAAATCTCCCAAGTAACCGCAAAAAGCGCGCTACAAGAAGAACAACACATTATAAACAAATATTTGATAAACACTCAAAGTTTAGAAAAAATACTGGAGTCGAAAATTTTGAGAAAATTTTTAAAAACAGAAAAGTGACAAGTGTAAAGTCCCTTTAGAGAAAATTCAACCAAAAATGACATTACACTTTATTACATATATTCCACAGTGGAATGAATACTAAAAAAAATCACAAGAAGCAAATTTTGAGAGTTTTCAAGAACCGAAAAGTGATAAGAGTAAAGAACCTCTCTATCTCGGCTGATTTTTATGAAAAGCTTATTGGGAGGTCCTGATGAAGGACATAGTTTAAATTCAAAGTCGGAACTGTATACGGTTTTTACGTTCAGAGAAAAATGTACCACAGTCACATATATATATACTATGTATATGTATATGTATATTCATACACATACACACACACACACACACACACACACACACACACACACACACACACACACACACACACACACACACACACACACACACACAGACATTATTTCTAAAGCATGTTTTTGGACTCAAGGGACCTTAAAACGTCTAGACATACTCTCTCATATGAGAAAGAAAAAAAAACAAGCCTGATATTTTGTTCAAATATTTTGTTCCGTGATGAAGCTGTTTCTACGAAAAGTTGGTTGTATACAGAGTGTAACAAATGTTTTGGGACAAAGACAAGCAAAACGTCATTAAACCTTAATCTGATGATAATTGGATCTGGAGACACATTACGGGCGGTTGATACGTCAAACTAATTTAGTCTTAATCATTTACTGGTTTTTGATCACCTAGTTGTAACGAAAACTGTGTTATTGTAAATACATTTGCCACATTTTGTCGTCAATCATCCATAGAACAAGATGACAGTATTAAATGATTTTCAGAAAAACATGTCAACTTTATTTATAGATCAATATTTGATTTACAATTAAATAATTTGTTTTCGATCAATAGATTTTTTAATAATTTACCTGCAGCCACAATGGTTTTCAGTAATGACTTATAGAAGACTTTCATCCAGCTAAAAGAACTTGTTCATAATAAACTTATTTTACTATTAAAGTAAAAAAGGTATAAAACAGTAATAATATGTAGTATTATTAAAGCGACCCAATGGTTCGCGATGATGAATCTTAAAATGAAATAATAAATGTTGAAAGGAGTCACCACATACTATTCGATTACTCTAGAGATCTCTAATACCACAAAATATTTTTGGGTATATTCCACATATTTTAAAATACTCGTATTCTGAACACATCTTAAAAATAACCTCTTTTCTTTTAAATATTGGCATCACGTTTCAAAACCATTTTTAATATGAGGATTTCTATTATGGAATATTTTAGAACATATTAAACTAATATTTATTATCAAAGGGCGGATAAAATGCAAAATGCATTTTTTGCATTATTTGCATTTTCTTCGTTTTTTTCTTCAAATTTGCATTTTTTTTTTCAATCGTGCATATTTTGCATTTTTCTTTACAATCTGCTGGATATTTAGAAAAACAATGTACTGATGAGTGACAAATCAACTTATTGACAATATAAGTTATAACTGGAACTGTAATCAAGTACCTTTACTATCTGGCAGTGGTTCCTGTCATAAGGGTTGTTTTTACCTGGGTAGTCTAATAGGAGGAGGATGTACTTAATGACATATTATACTTAAAATTCGTAGAAAGGCTTATTTTGATCGCGGGGCAGGGTTAGCTGTTAGTGTTAGTGTGTTTCTTAATCCTCTCCGGCCATTGTACCGGTTTTAGGACCAGGTTGATGTTCTTCCAATTTGTCACTACCTTTAGAGAAGTTAAATTCAACGGTTGTTCTGTAAAGTTAAAAATGCCCAAGACAAATTTAATTGAAGTGTGGATTAAACCTTATAGTGAGCTGAAGTGGGATGGTGACAAATTATTTTGCACAGCATGTTCGAAAATAGTATGTACATAGAAAGCAATAACTACCTAGATTAATTTAACTGAATTAATACTGAATAACTTAGTATCTATAACTTAATTTAATTAACTGAATTAGTAATTCATTTACTTGCTTACAATATTCCAATTATGGCAATTATTTTGAGTGGATATCTACGTAGATATCAATTAATGTGGCCATTCATAAATTACCTGACGCATTTTTGCACTTTTTACTTTATCAAAGAATTGTGAATGGCCCCTATATATGTCAAAGCTGCTGAATTTATTTTACTTTCAATTTTAAGTCCTATTTTTCTTTTAAAATTAAGAAACAAAACATATTTTAACAGTACCTTCTTCATATTTAGATCCATGCTGCAAAAAAATTCATAGTGGAGCAACATGTGAAGAGTGGAAAGCAATGGAAATAAAGGAAGTTATTACCGATTTGCATGATTCCTCTTCTGCGGCTCTTTTAAAATGTCAAGAAATATTTACAAATTCGACTCTCCACAATAAACTCTTATTTATAAAACTAATTATTCTTTTGTTTCTAAAACTATGGTTCAATTGCAAAATACATGTATGACTCTGGTTCAAGCAGTTCAATTATTAAATGTTTTTGAAGCGGAATGTAAAAAGGTACATGGAAACATTGGAAAGTTAGTTTTGTCCAAATTTTCCAGTACTATACAAGCTAACGGAGGATTTTCTGTGTTAAAAACTGTTGCAATAATGTTTACGGGCGACTTTAATTGTATAATTGATGTAGAACCAAATATTTTACATACATTAAAATACGCTCCTCTTACGTCAGTAGATGTAGAACGAACTTTTTCTATTTTCAAACATATGTTTACTGATAGAAGACAATCTTTTCTTATTGAAAACTTTGAAAAACATATAATTATAAATGCATTTTGTGCCAGCATTAATGAATGAAAAATGAATTATTATTTTACAGTCTGTTTTTTTTCCTATTTCTTTTGTATATCTATGTACCTATACATAATATAATATAATATAATATGTAGTATTGAAACTAAATTGTGGTTTGTAATAAAATCAGATACATTTTAAACAAGAGTATTCTTTTTCCTTAATCCAGGACGATCCAAACGAAAAAAAAAACGTTTTTTAAGCATTTGCATTTTTTACCAAATTTTATGCATTCCTTGCATTATTTTGAAATTTTCGTGCATTTTTTTGAAATTTTCGTGCATTTTAATGCGCATTTTTTTAAACTATTCACGTGCATTTTTTCCGCCCTTTGTTTATTATATTTATACAATCTGATTTTAAATGTTTTATTGGAACGGTAAATATTATTAAAATATTTCTGGAAAGTATTTATGTTCATTGATAAATAAGGTTTCACTTAAAAATGGTGTAATATTTATAAAGCATTGTAAAACAGAATTATGTTTTATTGGAATGGTTGTAAATAGTATTAAAATATTTCTGGAAAGTATTTATGTTCATTGAGAAATAACGTTTTACTTTAAAATGTTGTAATATTTATGAATCACTTTAAAACAGAATTATAAAACATTTGTGAAGTGTTGTGCAGATATATTTTGAGATATTCGTTTATTTATCCTATAAAAATATAAATTGAACTGAGATTTTCCCATGCCAACAGTGGATGAAAAACAGTTCCGAGATATGGACTACTGAAGTCTGTTCTGTTGTTTTCAATAAAATGTAATTTTTCACGAATTTAAACTATAAGACAAAACTAAAAGGAACGCCCGTGATTTACCTCGCGGGATTCATTTCGAAATTAAACAGTTTTTGTCCTACGAAAAGAATCAAAAAAATGTTTTTTTCCTGTTTAAAAAAAATATATATATATACTATAAGTATATAAGTATAAGTACGATGATGGGACGTTTGGCCGCCGCCGTTTGGCCGCCGCCGTTTGGACGTAGGGACGTTTGGACGCAGGGACGTTTGGCCGTCAGGACGTTTGGACGTCGGGACATTTGGCCGTGGCAAATTTGGTCGTTTATTGCAAACACCTTAAACACAATGTTAAGGGGTAAGAGTAAGGGTAACACTTTTTCGTGGATTCTGTTTGTTAATGACAATTGTTATATGTTGCAGTTCGTAAAACAGGGTAATTAATATATGAATGAACATACAGTAAAGTACCTACCCATACCTATTTAACGTAGGTTTGCAAATTTTACCCGTGGGTAATAAAATGGATGACTTAAAGAATAAAATAAATTACATAAATATATTTTATAAATAAATAAACATAAAATAAATTAATCCGAAATAAATAGATGCTCACTAAACTAATAAATATTATTATTAGAGTTAGAATTTCATATAAAAGGCTTTTTCATTATTAGAAATATATATTTTCGATATACATAATAAGTATGTATTAAAAATACATATTTTGCAGAAAATCAAGGTTTCTATACTTAATAAATCATAAATGATATCACAGTATAAATGAGACGTAGGTAAACTAGAAAAATGATTCCCAGAATGTCAATTAGGATAATTATGAACAATTATATTTTCTAATATTTTTGTTGTTTCTTCTCTTGATTTCCAGTAAGCAAAATACATCACCCCAATAATAAAACATGTATAAAAATGCATAAATGATAAAATTGAATTAAATAACTATTACATACTTTTTGGGGAAAACGTAACATTTTTATATTCATATTTGTGGGTTAAATAATATAGGTAAAACCAATTGTATTGTGAGATATAATAACTGTCATCTAATTTTAAACAGAATCCACGAAAAAGTGTTACCCTTACCCTTACTCCTTAACATAGTGTTTAAGGAGTTTGTAATAAACGACCAAATTTGCCACGGCCAAATGTCCCGACGTCCAAACGTCCTGACGGCCAAACGTTCCTACGTCCAAACGGTGACGTTCAAACGGCGACGGCCAAACGGCGGCGGCCAAACGTCCTAGACCCCGATTATTTCACTATTATTAAGATAACGTCTTACAGAAATAATATCTAAAAACAATTATATTTTCTGTATTTAATGATATTTATATTACTTATAAAACTAGGTAGTCGTGTATTATATTGCAATATTTTCTCGACCGCAATTCGGATACAAATGAATATTTCAAATGGTGATTTATACACGAGATTGATCCGAATATTTCAGTGATTTTTAAAAAGATTTCAAGTAATGTAAGAGAATGTAAGAGAGAATGTAAGTTAGTTGTAAATGTTGCATAACAGTAATTACTATAAATGAAGCCAAGACGTGTTGATCCACAATGTTAAACGTTGATCGACAATTTTAGTAGACGCTTGTCCTACGTTTGTAAGAGAATTGTCAAATATATAAATTAAATTAAATCGATCAACGCAGGCCTCGGAAAATCTCCGTTCCCCCTTCTATCCATTTCCGTCCGCGTGCGAGATTTCGCCACCGTCAATTAATTACATTACGCAATCAACGGTATTCATTCATGATTTCCACTGGGCGTACAATCTACCCAGTAGTGCGACACTACATAAACGTGTATTAAAGCGTAAACAAACCGTAGGCGTTTCCAGCCTTTTAAAACGTCCGAGATTTAAAGGATCCGCGTTGGCGTTAGACTTTCGTTTCGAAAAAGCGAAACCGTCTCTCATTCATGGTTTTTATTTAAATTGAAGAAAGAAGAACGTAGACTGAGATAATGGGGAAAGTCTTATACTTCGGAAGATTCATTCATTAGGGACGGGATTCTTAGTCGGAAGTCAGGTATTCTGTTATTCTTACGAGTAAATGATAATACGATAAATTCACTATGAAATGTATTTTATACAATTTTCAGCTGCCAACAATAATTTTGTAAATACAGTCAACTTCGTTTACAACGCACTCGCATTTAGCGGACTATCGGATTTAGCGAACTGTTTAGGAAGTCCCGAACTGATGCCCTTTACTTTATTAGAAATAAGCATCGTATTTACCGTACTTGCTTTTAACGGATTGTCGGATTTAACGGACGAAAATCTCTTAGGAAGTACGTTATTACCACGAATTTCGAAGAAATTGTCAGCGTTAGCATGACAAATCACAAAACGTTAGGACGGTTAGGGATCAAGGAATTAACAGGATTAGCGAAACACGGATTTCCCCAAAAATATACCTGTTATATATTATGTGTACCTGCTGCGTAAATTATGAATAGATCCGAACACGACTAATTTGTTTATTATCCTTAATTTAACTGAAACACCCCAACATGACGAACCATCCCAATAAAAACAACGGTTAGCGTTCTCTGTAGGGGAAAAGTTTAAAATTATCCGCGAAATAGAAGCCGGATGTATTTAACGTACTTCGCATTTATCGTACTTTTTTTAAGTTCCCTTGAGGTACGTTATAAACGGAGTTGACTATTGAAAAATGGGAGAATATTGTACAGTGAATTCGATGGCAGGTAATTTAAACGCACTGAATCCAATCAGCAACCAAAACCCGAACCTCCATTTGTAACAACAAAATCGACGTTTCAACAATGTAAACTATCATTTTGTATTATTTCAGTGTGCACAATTGAAAACTTAACACTTGTTTGTAAATTTTTACATCCTAATAATAATAATAATTCCTCTTTATTTCTTAAAGAAAACATTAAATAGTAATGAGAGGTACATAATGTTAAAGGCACCATGCGAAGTTTACCTATAAAACTATTTTAACACTTAACCTGTGCTTTACTTATTCTAGTCCTAATACTACTAAATTAACCGTTTAAATTAATTAAATATTGAATTATTAAATTGAATTAATTACTACTGACGTATATCTTAAACCTAAAAACCTTAACTAAACGCAGTTCACTTTTTTACTGGTCATTTCATAAGAAAAGTCTGATTTCATTAATGTCTATTAATTTATGAAAATGCGGCGCATGTAGTTCTTTGAATTTTCCGGGTAGTGAATTATACAGTACAACAGAATTGTTAAGTAAATCTATGGATGGAATGTATTCTCGAAATTAATTCAAAGTGAAGGTGTATATGAAACAAATGTAAGAGAATCTGAAAATGGAATTTGTAATTGGAATCCTCCGTATTATCCTCGCAAAACGTTTAACATGAACATCGAAAATGAAATTGATATGTGTCTCGGTAGTTTAGTGGCAAGAACACCCGACGCGAAATTGGGAGACCCGGGTTCGAATTCCGACTGAGCCACAAATTCCATTTTCACATTCTCTTACATTGTTAAGTAAACCTCTTTTAAACAGAGATGTAGTACGATGAGGCATAGTTAATGTCAGCTGGTGTTGTTATACTATGGACAAGTATTTAAGTTAATTGAAGAATCAAAAGACGAAAATAAACTAGTTCTCATAATCAGTTGTAATGAGTTTTTTCTAATGATCAGTTTTTCTCTAAGATAAGCAGGGGTAGAACTCATGAGCAACTTATGTATAAAAGTTAGGAAAAAATATCATGAGCTCATGGCTCATATTCAGTCGGTGATTCCATGATTTTATGAGTCACGTAATCATATTTTCTCAAACTGAAAATCAGACGACAACATGCTTTTTAGTATTTTTTTGATTCTGTTAAGTTCCTTGTTTCAAATAGCGAAAATAAACGATGTTACAGTGCTGGAAAATTGACAGTACGAGACACTCACATAATTGTTTTTTCAGACCCAAACTCATTATACTTCTGTTTGCGAGGAGCACTCTTACGTGTAGGTATACGAGCGCTGTATTAATATCTTGACATGTTCAGCAATTCTTAATTTCTCGCTAAAGATGTCGAGCAATGTGAACGTGTTTCCGCCATGTGCAAGCGTAAATTTCGTTTCAGCTGTTCTCTTACGCCTTAGGAACAGAACAGAATAGCAACACTCTTTGTGGAGTTTAATGTTAAATTTTACTGAGCAGAAAGTAAGTTGTAAGTTGCAGTTTATTTTATCACAGGTTTCATTTGCAATTGAGGGGTTAAGCACAAATTGAGTATCGTCCGCATAGATTTGAAGATTCGAGAACTGGATTTTCTCATAGATGTCTGCTGTATATATCAAAAATAACACAAGGCCCAGAATAGACCCTTGAGGAACACCAGAAATAATGTGAGCTGGATGCGACGTAACGTCATTCATTTTCACCATCTAATATCGATCGCAGCATTTGAGCAGCAAGAGATTGTGATCAACACAATCAAAAACTTTGAAATAATCAAGGACTATCAAAATCGGAGCCATCTCTTGTCGCGAGATCTAAAAATGTCATCAGTTAGATTGAAGAGTGAAGTTGGCGTACAGTCCTTTGTGGAACCCTCACTGATGGAATGGTAATATGTTCATTCACAAAAGATGAAACTTGATTTTATACGATTCTTTCCAAAACTTTGGTTCATATACATAACAAGCTGATTGGTCTCAAATCCGTGACATTTTTGTCAAAATTATTTGTTGCTATGGGGCTGATAATAGCTAGGCTTCCATTTATTTGGAAAATACACGTTTTCCTGGTAGCAACTTATATTGTGGAGGGTGTGATTGAGGACAATTGGGAGATTGAGTTTTACCACATGAAAGTTAATATCTACTCCACAAGCATGCTAATTGAAGGAAAATATTGCAATTTTAGTAGAGATTGGTTTCAATTTTAAGATATATGGATGACACTTACTTTTGTCATAATACTGGCTAGCGTTTTCATAAGAATCGCAAATATCGCTGCTACATGTGTCAATTTTGTCACTATAAACCAAATAAAACAACCTTACTATCATCACCTTTGGGCTAAATTTATGTCGTCAATACTATTTCATAATTTAATAGTGTAATGTAATGACACTGATCAGCAATGTTTTAGAAACAATTTAATAACGCCATAAATTATCACATTACTAATACATAAGGTATCTAATTTCCAATGACAATTATGACAAACACATGTGACCAATTGGTAGCAAAAAATTTATATCTTTATCATAAAATCTACATATTTTTGATATGCATATAATTTATCAATGCATAAATTGTTCACGTCAAAAATAAACTGCATTACTCATTGATCAATATAGTATAGATAACGAACGATCCTTCGCCTACTGACGGCTCGTAATTAATACCATATCGTAATTCCCACATCCTATTACGGCATCGATATCGGCATTTCAGACAGGAAAAGTACCTTAAAAATCTCGATTGAATGAAGTCCTTATCATAACGTGAAGACATCCGAGAATGCGGTTGTACTTAAACGTCTGCTACTAACTTTAACACTTCCTGCGATCTACATATTTATTTTATTATTATTGACGTGGCCTTGCGACCATCTGATCCCTTCGAAATATGGGGCTACTAACAACAAATGATGTTTAGAGGAAATGTGATTATGTAAGTCGTGTCGGTGTCGATGTTGCTTAGCTTGTTTATTTTCCTAGATACCAGTTTATTATTAATGGTCGGTTGATTCAATTAAAAGTAAATGCAATGTGATAAATAGTAGTATCGTTGTTGACGGATTGTCGAGCAACTAGTTAAAATGCAATTTACCTGGTAGGTAATACTGTAATTAAAACGTAATATATAGTAAAACGCAATATTATTGACATGGAAGAATATACAACGTGAGTTAGGTTTTTGTATCCAGTATTGCATCACTTAGGTCCTCCTTCTCATAGACCGCGAGTCACCGTAAAAGAGGTGATGTCCGCATTTTGAGGAATGAGGTGTCGATTAAGCGACGTCTCGACACCGGCCCGAATGGCGCGGAATGGAAAATTGCTTTCCTTCTGCACACATCTTATAGATTTTTCAACGTATTCCTGCCTGCCATTTCATAAAATGAAAGTACTAACACTAAAATAGTTATTCAAAAAATGGCAAAATGCCTCCACTGGTCGAAAGGATGGAAATAATGAGAAAACCTGAAAGAAAATTTTAGAAATTGCCACTCTATTTTTGTTTCGGCCAATTAGAACTATAGAAGTTTACACTATAAATAACTTATTAACAATTGGCACGTGGTTTGTACATGCGATTCTCCGAGAAAAAGTTTTGTGAAACTCAACTACAATGAGTTATTTCTATAGTGACGAACCTTCGCAAAATCAGAAGAAATTCATAGCCCGAAAATCTTGTACAAAATGTGGACGCTTTTCATTTCATTTTCATTTCCATTTTGTATTCAAGTTGTGGATATTGACTAAATCTCAAATTTTAAATGGCACGAAGTTCAATAGTGATAGACTTTAGAAAAATCATAAAAAGACTCAGGGTGCAAAACTCATGTAAATACTTTCCAAATTGATTTCAATATCTGCTCCAAATACTATCTTTATTGGTTGATTGGGGCTCAAAGTTAAGTTTTCAGAAATTAGCACCAGTTTAGAAATTTTTAGCAATTTCTGCTCACTGATCGCTTTTAGTTGTTTTCGTGAATTTCAGCGTTAGGCTAGATTTTCCGAAATTACGAATTAAACTCATTTTCTATATGGAAAAAGACTGTCATTAATTGTATTTGGCTGTTGAGTTGATTGAGATTTTAACGAATTTTTTGGAAATTTTTGCTTTAACAAAAAACCGTTTTGGATAACTCTTGTTCAGATTTAGTTAGAGATTAGGACTAGGCATTCAGGAATCATTAGTTCTTCTCATCCATCGCAGCATCTCTTGCTTTCTTACTCCTGTCATGTCTTGCTGGAACTCCAGTAGGTATTAGGGCCTGCTAAAATATGTTTATCTACTTTGCGTTACTAATGATCTCATTCTTACACCGAAAGTAGTGTAATAATATTCATATTGTTACACTACTTTTGGTAACTTTTTAGTTTTGTTAAGTTGGCACGTCAAAGGCGTCAACCTATCACAGAGATGTGCGATGCGTGTGCAGCCGTCAAGGTTAAATTATAGTAAACATAACCTTTAAAATGTATATGAAAAATGTATTATTTGGTATTATTTTATATTATTCTAGTACAAAATGCATTACAAGTTACAAAAGACGATATGACTCAAAAGACGAACAACTATTCAGTAGCTAAAGTACAATTAGTGAAAACTTTAACTACGACATTACTGTGGCTTGGGCATTTATACTAATGCCAGAGATATTTTGGGTGATTAAAGTTAGTATTTCCCTGAATATTTCGTACGAAACTGGTCTCATTTGTGATTGAATTGATATTGTTTATAGTTCCAATTTTAGGGGATTCTGGCTCGGACATTGGTTATGCATTGACGGAAGTAGAAGTGGACGTCGATGATCTCAGCATATCCGCCACATCTCTTTTCCTTTTTAACGAAGTGTCAATGTACCCCTCTGCTATTGCTCAAGACTTCCAAGCCCCATGGTTTCTTATAGTAATTAAATCTGCTCCATTATTGGCCAAATTTGATGCACTGGACCTACGGAAGCAGTGCTCCGTGTACTGATCCGGATTAGCAAAATTCAGAAACGTAGCAATTATGCGTGACACTTTGCTAATCTTATTAATCCCTATAGGCCTAGTGATGCATCGGCCGTTTCGGTATGTGAGAAAAAAGCGTTTTGAAGCTATACCGATTGGGCGAAAGCTGACATATTTCTTAATAGGATGAAGCCCGTAAGTAATAAGTATATCCCATTATGAGTATAACCTGAACGAAAACAATACAAGCAGGTAACAAATAAAACATGATTTTTAAAAATACAAACTTACTTTAATTGCCAAATAATGAAGATCGTCGCCTTGACTTAAAAACTGATTTATTTCAGCAATATCCAAAATTTTTGATTTTTTAGGCTGATATCCTTGAGACTGCCGTTTGAGAAAAGCATGCAATCGTGATAACTTCGATATATCTGCGTTCTTATAAGCATTTAGACATGCTCTCAGCATGCTATAGTACGATGTCCAGAACGTCGAAGACTTTTTGTCTTGCTTTTCTCCTGAAAATATGCTGTGCAGGTCAGTTCTACAGTTGTGTCTTCCATTTCTCGCACGTAAGTAAGAGCGTAGTTATTGAATTTGTCCTAGGGCTACTAGATTTTCAAATTCAAATACGAAACGTCCATGTCAGTGACGTCAGTGTGACCAACCCAAGCAAAATTTCCTAGTGTAATACCAGAACTTGAACAGCCAAAATTTAATGAATTAATAAAGCAAAGTAGATAAAATAGTATATTTCACACGTTTAATAAGACGTATTGTCACACTCCTCTATTAAAGCACTCTGATTTTTCCACTATTTCTTTTGCAACGTGTATTGCATCTGGCATTGGTTTTTCCGTTGCGAATCAGTACCGGTATTTATCTATGAAAGTACTTATCTTATTTCATTAATTACCACTTATAACCTAATTACCTCTTAATCTTTTTTGTGTTATTTCTGGCAGTAATTTGTCAGTATTTGTCAGGAGCATTATTCCTCTACAATTTCTACAATCACGTTGGTATCATTTTTATGCAGTCATTCTCTTCCGTACGTCTCCCAGTTTTCTCTCAAAATTATGTTGATTAAAGTTTTAAACGCGGAGAATGCGAGTTCGGACCCATCGAGCTCAGGTAGTCAAGAATTCGGACCCGGTATAGGTGCGGATTCGGACCCACACAGGTGTCATGCTCGGGTACCACAAACAGGTAGCAAAGGAATCCGATCGGATAAATGTATATTAAAACCATATATTATATAAATGTAGTAACACCTAGAGCAAACAAACATTTTATTAAAAAATTTGTTCAGAAAAATCGGCTTTTTGAGCGCTTTAAAACGGTACCTCATTCGATAGAGTTCAGAGTTAGTTTTATACTGAATAAATCAGGGTTAATATTTACTGTAAATCGCATCTAAAATGTACTATATTAATTAAGTTAGTAGATGAAATTTGCAGAATATATACCCTTCGAAATCGTCTTTATGAGCTCTTCAATTTATCACTACACTCGATATAGTAGTTCTTTGGACCTGCCGCTAGCAGGTAGGCTGGGTCCGAACTCGTATTGAAACCCCGCTGTGTGAAAGAGTAGCGGGTCCGAACTTGCACGCGCCTTTTAAACGTGATATATAAATAAGTAATCAGGAAATCCTCAGGAAAAACATTTGGAAAATCGAAAATCAAGCAGAAGTGCACGTACGACTCATTTTACAAAAAGGATGTCAGATGAAAAATATATGTAAACAGATTCGATAAAATAAATATGTGTGCGCTAACAATTTACCTCTGACTTACTGTCAGGATTTCTGTAAGCTCATCAGGAGGTTCTGGAGCTTCTATCTCCATCTCTTACACCAAGAAACTTCTTAATAGAAACCTTTCGAAATAACTTTTCCATACTTATTGTCTGTCTCGTAGCATGTTTATGATTAATGTCACTATTTTGTATGTTCCATGTTGTTCATGTAATTTTGGAAAAAAAAATTGTTGTAGTTTTCAATAGGTACTGTTAATTTGTCCCCAGTCCAGTTTCTTATTATTAGAAATGTATATAAATAATTTAAAAATAAATTGTTTAAAGAAGAAAAGCTCTTATAAACGTGATTCGATAAACGGTTACATCTTAAGCTATAGGTATTCAAATATCTATAGGTACAGTTGTGTAGTTTAACGTAAAAATTAAGAATTTCATACCTTCGGTATCATACGTGAAGCTTTACCGACTGATTAATATTTTTTACTTTTTCACGATAAACGTTCAATTTTGTTCGAAACGTCTTTGCTGCCATGCACTGAAACGTTTTGTATAAATAAGAACATATGGAACAAGTCACTTTACTTAAATATATCGTGACGTGACATTTCCTTACATTACTAAGATAAAAAAGTCGTGGCATTGTGATGATTGACCGACTGGCTTATGGAGTAACTGGATAAATTAGCAATCATAGCAACTTCTACGTGTTCCATTTCACGTTGGATCCAAGAATATATGCTCTTGGCAAACAGCCTGTTCCACGAAATTACGAAAAATGGATACCAAGATTAACTTATGAATAAATATAGTACGTACGTACATATGAACCTATAAAACCTTTTTAATTTATTGCCCTCCGCTCGCGTAAGAAGTAAAATTTATTTATCGCGAAACCCATTTCATTTGTACAAATCCAGTTTATCGATCTAAAAACGGTGCCAATGCAAATTCAATCATTGAACGTGCCTGGAAAAATAGTCATAAATTCCCAGTGAGCTTTACGTTAAAGATTTATTAAACCAACTCCATGTGTTCGACGTCACTTGGCACTACCGAATGATTAATAATTCTTAATTTATATGATGAGGTGTAAAATATGTGCTTGAGCATTCCAATATGTCATCGTTAATGTTATTAAGTAGGTGGAGAGAACCATATATTTAAAAAAAAATCATTTATCTCTATTACAGCTCGCGGTCGAATTTGTAACGGGAAAAAGTACTGCACTCCACCATTCGCCGTCAACTAACTTCTACAATGAAATTAAATTACTAGACAGTAATTAGCGCTAGAAAGCTGATAGCAGTACAAAAAACATGCCAAACATTAAGACAGATCGTATAGTTGAGTTAATGGAGTCATTTGAAATGTGGGCAGAATTGATAGATATTCCGGTGATTTATATTCATTATGTTGAAACGTTTACAATAAAAATATCCATTAGCATAAATTAATAAATCGTCATATCAGTAATTTAAAAGTTTTCTCAGTTGATGTAACACGCAACGAAAGGTATATTTATTGAGATAACAAATGTGGTAGTAAATACTGGTGTTTGGATCCAACAGGTTGCCACAGCTAATAACAGTAACAAGTGATTTATTTAACTAACGAAATGGAGAGATAAAAGTAGATAGATGGTCATTAGATGAGATTAAAGAAATTTTTGGATGGTCCATTTTGCCAGTCCCATTATTGTCATTTCTAGCGTACATTCTATAACAGACGTGCGTTCTTTATTGAGGATAAAGTACCGGCTTCGGCATTTTGAACACTTCAATCACTGATCGAGTTGGAAATTGAAGCGGATCCGTTCGTGAGAACAAAAAAACCTGAAAACGGCGTCTCTGTACCGACGGATTAAATTGCCCTAAATTTATCAACTTAATTCACGGGAAAAAAAACCGAACACGTACATATGCGTCGTCCATAAAACCAGCTCTCATTTGTTTTTGTATGTTTTACCCGGTCCCGTTTTACCGTTGATGAAGTTCGTGTTCCCGTTTTCGATGTTTCGCGGCCGAGGGCCTGATTATTGTTAATAAAAACGGGAAGGGTTCTAGGTGGGTTTTTTTAAGTATAAAATACCAGCGCCGACACGAACTGATTGTATCAAATTTTATTTAGTTTCAAATATGTACATAAATAGGCTTTAACGATTTAGACTACGTTTATCAACGTATATAAAGTATTGTTGCGGTTGCGATAACGTTAGATCTAAATTACAACAATTAACATAAGTTAACCCCGACGTGCAGAATTGCAACTTTTCAATAATTAATAATCGCTTCACGAATATCTAATTAGAGCGCAGGTGCACAAGTTGACCTGTTGCTAAGTGTATATCGCAATTCGGTAATTGGCACTAGTTGAACAGAACGGCCTAATATGCTATCTACACAGATATCAATGCCGATCAAATCAGTATCATCGTCAGTTGATCAGATTCCTCGGTGAAGATAGCCGTATTGTCATCCAGTTTCGTTAAACTCATGGGCATCGGATGTATATACATGTACGAATCAAATCGCAGTATTTCATACTTAAATAACTTGTAAAATTAGTGTTCGAATCACAACGCAGTTTTCGCTTCTTTGTTTCAAAATGCAGTGCTAGTTTCGTTTTGAACAAATGCTGTTTTTATAGACTTACAACTGTGATGTATACTAAGTATATGGTTCAAAGCGCAGTTTTTAAATACTTAAGCTAATAGGCGAGTTTGTAAAAGTGTGTAAGCTTAGAAAACCACGATTAAGCTTTTGTTAAAAATGGAAAACGAAGTGGTGGTAGCCGATAACAGTGTAGGTAAAATTTGAGGTAAAATTATAAAAGTTTAGGTTACGGTTATTTTAAATTTTTTAACTTTCATAGGTACACAAACCACTTTCCTAATCTCGAACACTTTGTTAGACCTTGTCAACAAGACAGTATGAAAGTATCACATTATGATATTTTGTGTACGAGAAGACAACTTTATTCCGCGACTAACAAATAGGATCAAGATTCAAAAATTTCACAACTTATAAAAGTAACCGGTGTGAAGTTAGCAGCCACTTTCCAGCAGCCAAAAATTCTGGCAGCCATTTCATTTAAACGTGAAGTTAGCAGCCACTTTCTAGCAGCCAATTCTACCTTGCAGGAAATAAATGAACTTTTTTTTTGTCAAAGTATCAATCGTTCCTACTAACCGCAATTATACCAGTGGCGCCAAAGGGTCACAAAAAATTACAATAATAAATTAAATAATTTCAAAACTCCCACCACGGAACCATAAAGAGTATTTAATTGGGGTGCAAGAAAATAGAGTCTCGGGATGAAATTCGGGCTGGAGGTTCCTTTTAACATTAGTAATCATCCTACCAAGCGCCAATCCCTTCGGTGCCGTCTGAAGGACGTTATGGCCTTCAACGCGAAAGTATGGAAAATATTTAAAGGGGGTGCAAGAAAATAGAGTCTAGGGATGAAATTCGGGCTGGAGGATTGGCGCTTGGTAGGATGATTACTAATGTTAAAAGGAACCTCCAGCCCGAATTTCATCAGGATACTCTATTTTCTTGCACCCCCTTTAAATATTTTCCATACTTTCGCGTTGAAGGCCATAACGTCCTTCAGACGGCACCAAAGGGATTGGCGGTTGGTCGGATGATTACTAGTGTTAAAACGAACCTCCAGGCCGAATTTCATCCCGAGACTCTATTTTCTTGCACCCCATTACAATATTTTTCATACTTTCGCGTTGAAGGCCATAACGTCCTTCAGACGGCACCGAAGGGATTGGCACTCGGTAGGATGATTATTAGTGTTAAAAGGAACCTCCAGCCCGAATTTCATCCCGAGACTCTATTTTCGTGCACCCCCTTTAAATATTTTCCATACTTTCGCGTTGAAGGCCATAACGTCCTTCAGACGGCACCGAAGGGATTGGCGGTTGGTCGGATGATTACTAGTGTTAAAACGAACCTCCAGGCCGAATTTCATCCCGAGACTCTATTTTCTTGCACCCCATTAAAATATTTTTCATACTTTCGCGTTGAAGGCCATAACGTCCTTCAGACGGCACCGAAGGGATTGGCCCTTGGTAGGATGATTACTAGTGTTAAAACAAACCTCCAGCCCGAATTTCATCCCGAGACTCTATTTTCTTGCACCCCCTTTAAATATTTTCCATACTTTCGCGTTGAAGGCCATAACGTCCTTCAGACGGCACCGAAGGGATTGGCGCTTGGTAGGATGATTACTAGTGTTAAAACGAACCTCCAGCCCGAATTTCATCCCGAGACTCTATTTTTTTGCACCCCATTAAAATATTTTTCATACTTTCGCGTTGAAGGCCATAACGTCCTTCAGACGGCACCGAAGGGATTGGCCCTTGGTAGGATGATTACTAGTGTTAAAACGAACCTCCAGCCCGAATTTCATCCCGAGACTCTATTTTCTTGCACCCCCTTTAAATATTTTCCATACTTTCGCGTTGAAGGCCATAACGTCCTTCAGACGGCACCGAAGGGATTGGCGCTTGGTAGGATGATTACTAGTGTTAAAACGAACCTCCAGCCCGAATTTCATCCCGAGACTCTTATTTTCTTGCACCCCCTTTAAATATTTTCCATACTTTCGCGTTGAAGGCCATAACGTCCTTCAGACGGCACCGAAGGGATTGGCGCTTGGTAGGATGATTACTAGTGTTAAAACGAACCTCCAGCCCGAATTTCTACACGAGACTCTATTTTCTTGCACCCCCTTTAAATATTTTCCATACTTTCGCGTTGAAGGCCATAACGTCCTTCAGACGGCACCGAAGGGATTGGCCCTTGGTAGGATGATTACTAGTGTTAAAACGAACCTCCAGCCCGAATTTCATCCCGAGACTCTATTTTCGTGCACCCCCTTTAAATATTTTCCATACTTTCGCGTTGAAGGCCATAACGTCCTTCAGACGGCACCGAAGGGATTGGCGGTTGGTCGGATGATTACTAGTGTTAAAACGAACCTCCAGGCCGAATTTCATCCCGAGACTCTATTTTCTTGCACCCCATTAAAATATTTTTCATACTTTCGCGTTAAAGGCCATAACGTCCTTCAGACGGCACCGAAGGGATTGGCCCTTGGTAGGATGATTACTAGTGTTAAAACAAACCTCCAGCCCGAATTTCATCCCGAGACTCTATTTTCTTGCACCCCCTTTAAATATTTTCCATACTTTCGCGTTGAAGGCCATAACGTCCTTCAGACGGCACCGAAGGGATTGGCGCTTGGTAGGATGATTACTAGTGTTAAAACGAACCTCCAGCCCGAATTTCTACACGAGACTCTATTTTCTTGCACCCCCTTTAAATATTTTCCATACTTTCGCGTTGAAGGCCATAACGTCCTTCAGACGGCACCGAAGGGATTGGCCCTTGGTAGGATGATTACTAGTGTTAAAACGAACCTCCAGCCCGAATTTCATCCCGAGACTCTATTTTCTTGCACCCCCTTTAAATATTTTCCATACTTTCGCGTTGAAGGCCATAACGTCCTTCAGACGGCACCGAAGGGATTGGCGCTTGGTAGGATGATTACTAGTGTTAAAACGAACCTCCAGCCCGAATTTCTACACGAGACTCTATTTTCTTGCACCCCCTTTAAATATTTTCCATACTTTCGCGTTGAAGGCCATAACGTCCTTCAGACGGCACCGAAGGGATTGGCCCTTGGTAGGATGATTACTAGTGTTAAAACGAACCTCCATCCCGAATTTCATCCCGAGACTCTATTTTCTTGCACCCCCTTTAAATATTTTCCATACTTTCGCGTTGAAGGCCATAACGTCCTTCAGACGGCACCGAAGGGATTGGCGCTTGGTAGGATGATTACTAGTGTTAAAACGAACCTCCAGCCCGAATTTCATCCCGAGACTCTATTTTCTTGCACCCCCTTTAAATATTTTCCATACTTTCGCGTTGAAGGCCATAACGTCCTTCAGACGGCACCGAAGGGATTGGCGCTTGGTAGGATGATTACTAGTGTTAAAACGAACCTCCAGCCCGAATTTCATCCCGAGACTCTATTTTCTTGCACCCCCTTTAAATATTTTCCATACTTTCGCGTTGAAGGCCATAACGTCCTTCAGACGGCACCGAAGGGATTGGCGCTTGGTAGGATGATTACTAGTGTTAAAACGAACCTCCAGCCCGAATTTCATCCCGAGACTCTATTTTCGTGCACCCCCTTTAAATATTTTCCATACTTTCGCGTTGAAGGCCATAACGTCCTTCAGACGGCACCGAAGGGATTGGCGGTTGGTCGGATGATTACTAGTGTTAAAACGAACCTCCAGGCCGAATTTCATCCCGAGACTCTATTTTCTTGCACCCCATTAAAATATTTTTCATACTTTCGCGTTGAAGGCCATAACGTCCTTCAGACGGCACCGAAGGGATTGGCCCTTGGTAGGATGATTACTAGTGTTAAAACAAACCTCCAGCCCGAATTTCATCCCGAGACTCTATTTTCTTGCACCCCCTTTAAATATTTTCCATACTTTCGCGTTGAAGGCCATAACGTCCTTCAGACGGCACCGAAGGGATTGGCCCTTGGTAGGATGATTACTAGTGTTAAAACGAACCTCCAGCCCGAATTTCATCCCGAGACTCTATTTTCTTGCACCCCCTTTAAATATTTTCCATACTTTCGCGTTGAAGGCCATAACGTCCTTCAGACGGCACCGAAGGGATTGGCGCTTGGTAGGATGATTACTAGTGTTAAAACGAACCTCCAGCCCGAATTTCATCCCGAGACTCTTATTTTCTTGCACCCCCTTTAAATATTTTCCATACTTTCGCGTTGAAGGCCATAACGTCCTTCAGACGGCACCGAAGGGATTGGCGCTTGGTAGGATGATTACTAGTGTTAAAACGAACCTCCAGCCCGAATTTCTACACGAGACTCTATTTTCTTGCACCCCCTTTAAATATTTTCCATACTTTCGCGTTGAAGGCCATAACGTCCTTCAGACGGCACCGAAGGGATTGGCCCTTGGTAGGATGATTACTAGTGTTAAAACGAACCTCCAGCCCGAATTTCATCCCGAGACTCTATTTTCTTGCACCCCCTTTAAATATTTTCCATACTTTCGCGTTGAAGGCCATAACGTCCTTCAGACGGCACCGAAGGGATTGGCGCTTGGTAGGATGATTACTAGTGTTAAAACGAACCTCCAGCCCGAATTTCATCCCGAGACTCTTATTTTCTTGCACCCCCTTTAAATATTTTCCATACTTTCGCGTTGAAGGCCATAACGTCCTTCAGACGGCACCGAAGGGATTGGCGCTTGGTAGGATGATTACTAGTGTTAAAACGAACCTCCAGCCCGAATTTCATCCCGAGACTCTATTTTCTTGCACCCCCTTTAAATATTTTCCATACTTTCGCGTTGAAGGCCATAACGTCCTTCAGACGGCACCGAAGGGATTGGCGCTTGGTAGGATGATTACTAGTGTTAAAACGAACCTCCAGCCCGAATTTCATCCCGAGACTCTATTTTCTTGCACCCCCTTTAAATATTTTCCATACTTTCGCGTTGAAGGCCATAACGTCCTTCAGACGGCACCGAAAGGATTGGCGCTTGGTAGGATGATTACTAGTGTTAAAAGGAACCTCCAGCCCGAATTTCATCCCGAGACTCTATTTTCTTGCACCCCAATTAAATACTCTTTATGGTTCCATGGTGGGAGTTTTGAAATTATTTAATTTATTATTGTAATTTTTTGTGACCCTTTGGCGCCACTGGTATAATTGCGGTTAATAGGAACGATTGACACTTTGACAAAAAAAAAGTTCATTTATTTTCTGCAAGGTAGAATTGGCTGCTAGAAAGTGGCTGCTAACTTCACGTTTAAATGAAATGGCTGCCAGAATTTTTGGCTGCTGGAAAGTGGCTGCTAACTTCACACCGGTATAAAAGTAGACAACCCAAGAAGAAACAAACAGTACGTATAAAATATACTTTGTGGAATGCAAACCGAAATTCGTGTTACAAAATGTGTAAAAAAAATTTCTTGGCAGCTTTGCATGTGTCGCAAAGAAGAGTTATAAGTTATAACCATTGCCAAGAACGTAAAAAGTGGCGCTGGTATTATAGAAAAACGCGGAGGTGATCGAAGATCAAAAGTTATTGCAACCAAAAGAGTAGCAGTAATTCAATTTATTGGACAGTTGAAAGGGAGAGAATCACATTATAAGAGAACAAAATCACATCGAATTTATCTATCGCCAGAATTGAGTATTGCAAAACTTGAAGTCTTATACGATATAAACGCAAAAAACGACTTGAAAGTTAAACATTCGTTTTCTTACAATATCTTCGTAAAAAAATTTAATTTGGGATTTAGATCTCCCGCTACTGGTGTCTGTACATTTTGTTATAGAACCAAAAATTTAATACAAATAAACAAAGCAGATAATGCTAGTCAGTTAACACTTTTTAACTTTTCTGTGAAAGATTTGATAACTCAAAATCCAGTGTTCTATACATGGTTAGAATGCAATGCTGATAGACCAAACGAGATTGTATCAGCGTTATGCAGTTTTTTCCAGAGAACTGCCAAATGCTCAGATTGTTTTGTGATGGATGTTCCGGGCAGAATAAAAATTCATTTATTATTCATCTTTTGCAATATTGGTTGTACACTAGAGCTCCAAAATCAATTAAAACAGTAGGTTGTATTTTCCCCTGTGAGAGGACATTCCTTTTTACCGGCGGATCGCATGTTTGGCAGGATTGAGAAAATAATAAACAAAAGATTAGCAATTTTAACAAAAGAAGAATATTGGAGTATTTTTAAAGAAGTTGGTAATGCTAATATTTTGGGAGAAGATTGGGATTTGTTTGACATAAAGGAAATACCTAAATTTATGAAAAAAATTGAAATGATCCGCGAAGGACAAAAGAATATATATTGAAAAATCCATCAAAGGAAAACAAATTTTAATCACTTCAAAATCTGAACCATTTTATCGAAATGATGTTGGAGAAGGTGAAAATTTAACCAAAAGTGGTAAATCTGACGAAAAAATACAATTAAAGAAAATGTAGCTAAATTGACCCGTCAAGGCGAAAAAACTCAAATACGTGGAATCTCTTCTAAAAAATTGTTATGGGGAAAATTGGGCTGCTTTAGAAAATCTGCGGTGATACGAAGAAATATTACAACACAGCAATAATGCAGAGGAAGAAGAAGCCAATGGAGAGACGAAGGAGACGAAGAAACTGAAGCATATTGCGACTACACAAGAAGAAGGCAGAATGAAAATTTAAAGATGTTTTTTTAGTATAATAAAATTATTTATGTTTTGCCCAAGTTTTATTAAGCTGAAAGTGCTGATATTTGATACAAAACGCAGTTTTTTTCAGAAATTTAATTCAAAATGCAGTTTTTTGTATTTTGATTCAGAATATCTATGAAATAATTACTCAACATTTCAACTGTGATCAGGATACTTAATGTTATCCTCATACATACACAGCTTTGCTGCAAAAATTTCTTAACGGTGAATAGTTAAATCACAATACAAAGTGACACTTTCTGGCTAAAGTACTTTTTGTCACAAACTGCGTTTTGATTTGGAGCTCCTCAATATAGTAGCTATCCTCGCTTCCCAAGAAACCAGGTCAAAACCCCATGTTCTGTAACGATATCAATTTTGTTACTTTACTGTGCCTTATAACAATTAATTATTCTCTTCCCTAAAACTGTCCCTTATGTATATTCCCACACCTTGTAATTGTACTTATTTTTTATGCGAGAATAAACGCACATTTTTCGAACCTTTTTCTATTTTCTACTTAGAGTGACCCCCCCCCCCAAGCGCACCCTCAGGGAGACTTCATCCCCCTGGGCGTTACAGTAAATTAATGGTGAATTAGGCTGATCGTACCCTACGATCACAAAACAGAATAATACAGTGCAGTAGTGTAGATAACACAGAAAGAAATGTGGCGATTAAATAAAATTCTGGTAAATAGTGCCAGACTTACCAGACATACAAAACGCTCAAATACACATGAAGTTTATTAAACTCGATTTAGGCTCGTCGTATAGTGTGATTACACTTTAGTTTACAGTTTGTACTTGTTTCTTGACAAAAAAAGCATTCTTTGAAGCGGTTTTTTTGCAAAAATGTCTTGTAAGCGATAGTAGAAATGGCCTTTCACCTCTAATTAAAAAAATGTCCGCGTCATTGATTTATTTAGGCCATAAAATAGTGAAAGTGATTTTTCCGATACATTGGAAAAATTATAGGTCCCAGGGACAAGTGACATACAAGAGATTTATGTGAAATAAACAAAAGAAAAATTTAAAATTTGCTGAAGTAAATTCGGCCAACAAACAAAAAAGTTATTGCAAAAAAACATGAAAAAATGGCTTGTTTCATTATAGTTGTACATTTTTAACCTATTATTAGCAATTATAATACGAGTTTCACGATGCTTAAAAGGTGTGCAAAGATGGGTGCTATTGGTTCAATAGTTTTTGTAAAATCTGATTTATTTATCCCGGCAAGGTGAAAAATGGCCACTTTTAACCACTTGTACGGTTGCCAATTTTTAATAAAAGAAGGTTTGGTAATTCGCGTTTTCAAGTTCAAGGGCTATGCTTTTAATCTATGTAAAGTAATAGCTTATATATTTGAATAGAGGCCTTAGAAATATGCATGAAAGAAAAGTAGAATTTTACTAATTTATTTTTATGAACAATTAGGATATTGTTATTTACAGCAAGAACCTTCTAGGACAAATAGAAGCTATAATAGTTTTCTTTTAAATCATCGTGCCATTATTAATGAAGGGGAAGGGGGAAAATTCCACAATTTTTTGATTCAAAAACTTTTTGCTAAGAGGCGATCGACATTGGAATTATCTCGCGTGCGCATTAGAAAATAAATATTCAAGTAGGAACGGATGGAAAATTTTATTTACATTTTTATAGTACAATACCGAACACAAGAAAAATTTAAAATTTGAATTATTAAATTAAATAATAAACAATTGACAATCTCAAATATTTTTAAAAATTTTTCCAAAAAGTGTTTTATGAAAATGTGTATATTCAAACAAAATATTCAAATTCAGGTTTTCGATTTGATTAAGTAATTTAGATAGAAATTATCAATGACACTGTCTTACATTATTTTCACACATTTTTAAATATTCTTTGTGTTGTCTAATTAAGAGTTAATTTTTTTGTCTTTAAGATCCTTATGTATCGCGCATAGGATTCCTTATTGCATATATGTATTACTGTAGCGGACTTATTACATTACATATTACTTTAGGAGAGTTCTTCACATTCATTCTTATATCTTCTTATGTTAAAGTGGCAAAATGAGATGCTGTGCTATTTCTTTCTTTGTCTGTTGTTACAGATTTTACCACTTCCTACAATTAAGTTTTTTCTATTGGATATATCTAGTGTGATATCATCCTCTTTTTGATAAAATAAAAACTGAGATATTACACTGAACCTAGAGTTTACTACTACTACTACTACTACTACTACTTACGAAGTTTTGACTTGACGTTCAAGAGTGTATTAAGTTCATCAAGACTCAATGTCAGCTCCTCGTAACGTGCCATAACAATCCAGTTCATTCTAGTTTACAGTATAACAGTAAAACAGGCAAGACAGAAATGTAGCGGCTAGATTAAATTTTGTTAAATCTTACGATCAAAAACCAGAGGATTTAGAATTAGAATTTTCACGAGCTTTAGACTTTAGGATTATCACTTTTACATTACATAGATTTTTACTATTACCAAGCTATTTCGTATATAAACCATAAATTTAACTCATTTTCGTATCCCCTCCCTAAGTGAAATTCGGAGTTTTTGAATGTTTCGAATCACTCGAGGACTCGAGACGATATGCCCGCGCGGAGTTTGAAGTTCCTAACTACTGGATCAGCACCTCAGTATAAAACCGATGAAAATAAATTTCACCCCTATTTGTCACCCCCTTGGAAAACGTAGTTATAGTACTTTTCCGAACCATTTTAGAGCTTATATAATCTTTAACTTAGCCATACTTATAAGTTATTAGCGTGCCAAGTTTAAAGCTTCCAGCAATTAGGCTGGCAATTTAAATGTATTACATCCCGTTTTCTACCCCTTCGGCAGGGGAAATTCCGGGATTATCAATTCTTACCGGGCCACCCTGGCACCTAAGCTATAACCGTGCAGAGTTTAACATAACCATACGAGAAGTACCTACCCCTAGATAAAACCGACAAAAATAAGCCTTACCCCTATTTTTCACCCCCTTAAAAAGGCAAAATCAGGGTTTTTGGATTTTTCATTGCCTAATCGGAACTAGAATCATACGTGTGTAAAGTTTCAAATTTACAGGTAATTGGAAAGTGTCTCATTAATCCCAGACACATACAAAAGGACACTCTGCTTTATTACAAATTTGGATAACCTAGTTTACAGTAGTTTGATGGGCGTAGTCCACATGTGGAACGTTGCCTTGTGAATAATCGTTTGCCACAAATGTCTCATTTGCAGGTAAGGCTCTGCAGTCTGCACTTTAAATGTTCACACAGGATATGGCACCGTGTGACTTTTTCTTTGCATAAAAGAAGCATTGAAAAGGGCGCACCGGTGACATGGCTGACATGCACAACGATATGAGTACAATTTTGAAGAAACTAAACCAGTTCCAGACCTGCTTTGACTGTTACTTTACATACATGCATGCAGATTTTTTTTTAAACGAGACCACAGTGGCTGTCTCGTTGAAAATCGTACCGCTTTAAGTTCAACAGTTTTTACGTAAAGAAACAACCGCTCCTTTATCGAACTTTTCGTTCCAGTTCCTAATTAAGCAATGATCATCTCTAATTTGCATATTTAGCGAATTCCTGCCAGACGACCAGACTTGCTGAAATGGTTGCCTTACATTTTTATTTCAATGTACAAGAGATCTCCTGACTGACTGACTTAGTAACTTCTGAAGAAATAAAGTAAAATAAGAAAAAAAAAATGAATTTTTATATTAAAGCTTGAAGGAGTACGTCAGCTTTTACGTTCTTTTTAATTATCTCAATAGACTAAATAACTATGTAAATAAATACAACAAAATACAATAGCGTTTTGTTTCCCCTCCTCCACTAATTTTTATAAAAATGTCTAAAAACCAATTTCTGTGGTTTTGAAAATTCAAACTACGAAGAGCAAGTATAAAGGCTTTAAAAAAAATATTCAATAAACTATAACTTACTCTAATCACTCCCAGCTTAAGTTAGAAATCTAATATTTGGGGAATAGTTTCCCTGCAAGTAGTGGACATCCACTAAAAACATATTTCCATTATTAATTCGCTCTCAATGGTGGGAACAGTAACATAAAATTTATTGTACGAAAGTGCAAGTAATCACTAAGGCAGGTTCTCCCAATAAGGCAAGTTTCGACTTACATATTGCATTTGGAGGCTGCTCATTAGAAGCCCCAAAAGATAATTTTCGTGATTTTTGAAAAGCGGCTCCTAATAGATGAAAAAGGTAAAAACAGTTTTTCAGGCTCTTTCAATTATTGTTTCATTTTCTCTTTGCTTGTTGTCACATATGTCTTTAAACCAATTTCAGCAATTTTCATAATATATCCCTTAAGGGATTAGATAACATTTTTGAATCCAATGAGAGATCGACAAGACTGTTGCTGTACAATGCGATTAGTTATTCTAGTTAGGTCCCAGTTATTATTTCGAACAAATACAAAACCTATTTATTCTTTATAAAAACCTAAATGTGAAATAGTTCTGAGATTTTAATATCGACGCCTGTAATGAAAATACTAGTTTTGAAAACTTTAGTAATAAACACTGTTTAATATTTGTAATAACATGGGCCCACTAGGATGACAAATTCCACCATGAAATCTATAGAACACATGCATATGAACTAAATAACCGGTCGGGTTGTTGTGGTTGATAACGTGATATCAGATCATAAAACTGTTATAACTGAACAATCGTTAAATGAAGAAAATTAGAGTATTTTGTATCAAATACAAGATGTCAATGATGCAATTGTTCATTCCCACTTTCAACTTCACTTTCCTATTCGTAATAGGTACAAAATAAATAGGCAAACGGGTTGGAAACTCCTAAGCTAATAATGTCATCAAATATGAATTTAACAGATCTCTTCACAACCTCTCAAAAATAATTCCTGAGATTAAATTAAACTTTTTGAGAGTAAACAAAATTCACTACAAACTAATTAAACAAGGAAAACAGTGCTTTATCAGGACCGCATTTTTGATGCTATTTATTCCAATATAAAAACTTGGAACTGGTAACTGAACTGACATGAGAATGTTCAGGAAAAATTGGATTGCCACAATGTAATAAAGTTTAAAAAAAATCTTCACAGAAAATATTGTGGAAAAGAAATTAAAGACGAAAGGAAATTAACCTAGGGTAGTCTAGTGCTAGAAAATATAGCAAATTTGTGTATAGTTAACTATAATGACTTTCTATTATGCCCTTCGTATATACAGAAGTTGTGAGCTTTTGGTGGATCGTTCCCAGTTCGGCTTTAGGAACGGAATAGGAACACGCGAAGTTCTTTTTTCACTGAATATACTGACTCAAGAGATGCAGGGACGTAAATGTTGATGGATTAGCATGTTTCATTGACTACAAAAAAGCATTTGATTGCGTCTCACATTAAGAACTGGTTGAGATTCTCAAATCGACCGGGATCGACGCGCAAGATCTAAATATCATACCTAAGTGAACTTTACTGGACAACAACAGTCAGAATTGAAGGGTCTAAATCTGAAGAGCTAGAAATTAGAAGAGGCGTGCGACAGGGATGTATCTTATCTCCCCTCCTGTTTGATATCTATTAGGAGGCAGTGTTTATTGAAACTTTGGAAGAAACATGCAGGTATAAAGGTCAATGGAAGCTGCATTAACAATATTCGCTATGCTGATGACACCGTCGTAATAGCTAGCAGCCTACCACAACTCCAGTCTCTTATGAACCGCATCGCAGAACGCAGTGAAGATTTCGGTCTCTATATGAATACATCCAAGATCAAATTGATAGTATTTTCAAAAACACAAACACACGCATCTTGAGGCTACACGGAGAGATCATAGAACATGTGTCGTCTCTAAAATACCTGGGTACGCTCTTTAACGAGCACAACGACGTAAGGGTCGAGATCAAGGCAAGAATTGAACAAGCAAGGAAAACTCTCAACAACATGAGAACACTATTGGCAAACCGCAACCTTAACCTTGGGCTCCGGATTAGACTTCTACGCTGTTACGTATTTCCTATCCTTTTATATGAATGTGAAAGCTGGACCACAGACGCAACCATAGAAAAACGAATCGACACGTTAGACATGTACGCCTACGTCGCCTACAGCGAATGCTCCGTGCCTCCTGGACAGAACGTAAGACCAAGAACTTCTTATAACAATGAAGGAGAGAAAACTGCAGTACCTAGGTCACATCATGAGAGGCGAGCGTTATGAGATGCTCCGCCTGATAATTGAGGGAAAGCTTTAAGGAAGAAGGTCTGTCGGGGCAGAAGACAGAACTCATGGCTGAAAGATCTACGTAGATAGCTCGGACGGACATCCATAGAAATTTTCAGAGCTACGGTTTTCCGCACAATAATAGCCATTTGGATCGCCAACCTATGCGTGCTGGGACAGCGTCCCAAGAAGAAGAATAATTACGCCTGTTGGAATTCCAACAATATCCTTATTATTTATTACCCTATGCAATCACCTTTACCCTCTATTACAAAAAAAGATTTGTTTTGGACACTGACAGAAATATAAACAACATCTCATTTTCACAACGCCTCTCAATTCACTAACCCTGAATCACAAAGCAGTGTAGGTGTTAGCAGTTACTGTAGTTTAAAACCAGTGGAAATATACGTTTTAAACGTAAAGGTCTCCGCGTTTCCTTCATCATAGAATCCTGAGTCCAGCAAAAACACACTCTTTAATTGCATTGGCAAGGTACAACGCAAGGAAAAAACAACGTCTTGCCTGGTCCTTCGAGTCGAACTTACCGAACGTAAGTTCATATAGAATTGTAAACCACAACATTGGTCCTTCGAGCCGGATCTTCACCACGAACAGCTACTCTGGAAGTCGCCTGGGCGACACCACCAGGAGAAAAAACATCCCAACTGCCCAGCCTATCTTCACCAAGTTCAGTAACACCGAAGAAGTGAAGTGTTGTGCAACCTTTGCTGACTGATATTTTTTGTTGTTAGTAACATCCTGTCACTACATGAGGTAAAAATCAGATTACTGTAATTTTCACGCCGTAACTGTTTATCATTTTATTGTTTATCGCGCCCAATTGTTAGGTTAGTAAACTTTCACAACTCTTTTAAGTTGGATACTCTAGTTCGCCAACGTGATACTGCCAAGTCTATTATTACCCCTATTGAGACATTTTTGAATAATAATTCAGACAATTTATTACCTCTATATACGTTTTAAACGTAATAGTCTCCGAGTTTCCCTCGTCATAGAATCCTGGGTCCAGCGAAAACACACCATTTAATTGCATTGACAAGGTGCAACGCAAAGAAGAAACAACGTCTTGTCTGGTCTTTCGAGTCGAACTTACCGAACGTAAGGTCATATAGAGTTGCAAACCGCAACATTGGTCCTTCGAGCCGCATTTACCCAACGTAGTTTATTATATAGAGTTGCAAACCACAACAACGCCCTTATATTGAAATTGAATTTTCGGATCTTACAAAACAACAAACTCAAGTATCAACATAGACAAACTCGATCATGTTCTAACTAGAGTTATTCTGGTATTGCAATTTAACTATTGAGTTCTGGATGAGATATGGGATTTTGAGAATTTAAGTTCTCGAAGTCACATTGTATGTACTTGTGTATGTTACGCCAACCCTTAACGAGTAAAATGAGCTACCGCTGGATGTACGTTGTCTGGAAGTTTTCGGATAAAATTTTTAGCAACCATTAAGAACGCTACGACTTATATTCAAGCGGAATTACAAATGTTTACTATCAAAGGTTTCTTAATTGTTATTAATTAAAGTAATGGCCCAAATTAGTGTTTTTTTTTTCGAGTCGCATGTGTCAACAAATTAACGGAATGGGGTGAACCTCGCCTCATTTTGTAGCTTGTTTTAATACCTACCTTTTCCATCATTTTTTGTGATCAACAACACATTTTTTATAAGTCACAAAACCGCTTTTTCATTACTTTGATGATTATTTAAACAAATTTTTCAGCTGTGGAATTGTATATAGTAAATTTTTTTCCTAACATGCTTCTTAAAGAACTTCCTGTATGAAAATAATTTTACATTTTTATTTTCTCATATATATATACCCATAGCCCATAGGTATAATAAGAGAAAGTATTGTAATCGTGCTGATTTTCGGAATTTTGAGATTTGTTTTTGAGATGTTTTGAGGCCGAGTTTTGAAGACAGTTCGAAAAACATGTCTGTGTGTGTATATGTGCGTGTGTATGTGATGGTCAACGTTTTCTCAGAAACTATAAATAGTGGGAAGTTGAAATGTTGTATTTAGGCTGGGTCCCCCGAAATCTCGCCACTACATAAATTTCATCAGAATTAGTTAAGGGCAAAGGACACTTTACTCTTGTCATTTTAGGTTTTTTGGGATTATCTCAAAAACTGATCCAAAATTTCTTTTTAAGCTTAGTACATTTACTTTGCTACTCAATCCTTATTGATTGCCGTTATCGCTATCTCGACTGATCTTCTGAAAAGAGCCCTTTACTCTTGTGAATTTTCAGTTTTTCTCAATTTTCTCCAAAACGGCTTTACCGATTCTTACCAAATTCTAGATTTGAACTCGCCTAACCAATAACTACAATTTTTATTTGAAACATTTTTTTCCAAAACCTTCCCAAAGGACACTTTAATAATGTTGCCATGAATATTTGGTCCAGCCATATGAGAAAGACCTACGATGTTACACATCGCCATTTTTTCCCAAATAAAACGAATCCGATTGGTCTATATACCTTACGCACACAAACATATTTTCGTTAATAGATTCAAGATATTTAGCTATGAATTAAATTTTTTCTTCACTCAGAATTCCTCGTCCGCCCTTCATCTTTAAGGTAGGTCACGTTGGCTTCCGGCAGTGATTGTGACAATCCTATTTCTAATTCGTTTTATTGGTAAATCGCATAATCCTCAGTGCGATCCCGCCCCAGGGACTGCCTGTGATAGAGACAAATGATCGTAAATATGACCTCACCTGACCTCAACCGAAAAAGCAAATTTTCATAACAGTCTCGTTGCACCCAAAACCACTTTCGAAACAATTTACCGGATTGGCTTGGCTCCAGCGGCATGTTCGGACGGTTTTTCACAGGCGACCTCTCGGTTTTGTTGCAACTTGTCAAGGCGCTTAATGAACGAAATGAAGACGAGCCTCTGCATTGTCGATTTTGCCATTCGGGAATTCCTTTGATACCGGTACGACTTTGATTAATCGATTTTTAAATTCGGTTTCGTAACTTGACGTTAATGATATACTTTTTTGAAACGTGATCTTGCGGCTTAATTCCTGGGCAGTTTCGAATTTGAACTGTATAGTCAAAGTATGTAATTAATTTTAACTGGAAGACCTGCATATAAATAAAATAATCTTCGTTAATTATAGCGCTTACTAGTATGCAAAACAACAAAATCGACATTATATTGCAAACTTGATTCAAGTATGGGTACGGATAGTTTTTGAGTCAAGCACTGTTGGCAACAAATTTTGAAATAAATTCAAAGTGTCAAGCACAACAATTCGGTAGGAGGAACAAGTAGATTCTAACCTAAAGGTAATTTAATGATTGTAAGAACTCCTCATTATATTTAAATTGTTTTCATTTATTACTATTAAGGGAAGAGATATATCCAATAACATATGAAAACTTAAGGAACATTGCGTTGTAAAAAAGTTAATCATATATTTATTGATACTTGATACATGATTATTGATTTCCAATGCATAATTTTCGCGAAAATAAACGAAGCCACTTTCGAATACACTGTTCGCATTATATAACAACTTCTAATTTCTTCTTGAGTACGAATATGGCAAAACATTGGATGATAAAATACTTCCCAAATAACAAGTCAGCTTGTATGACGTATGCACGTTCTATATATTCCTTATGATAATAAAATATCACAGTTAACACATGCTTAAAAGTAACATCGCCGGGCTAGAGCAATTAAATACAACATTTCCATTAAGAACGCAGTTAAATTCGCATTTAAATCGTAAGAGGAACGTTAAACGTCATTTTATGCCATTTAAAATAACAAATAATTTCACAGGATATTAAGTTTTATGTAAAATCTAATGCTGCGCAGTGAAAAAATCGAGACAATTGTTATCGCCGATTCGCTTTTCTTGTCACAGCCGCTATACGTCGACATTTCAAGTTTCTTCACCTTTTGCGAATCGTAAAAGCAATAAGTTGTTTAGTAAACATTATTAAAGCGTCCGATCGAAGACTAAATATAGACTTACATAGTTTGAGTTTGACCCACGTTTCCATTTCATTTAAATATTTACTAGAGCTGCAATGAAAAATTGAACAGGGGATTCAGGTTCATTACACATGGAAAAATCTCAGATGTTTAGTACGGTTATTTATAACTGAAATTCAAATATTCCAATGGTCAGTCAACTATCATGATAACTGTCCGAAGTGGAATATTTTAGTTTTTCTCATACTAAATGATGTTTTGGTAAGTTGGTCAGTCAACTATCTTGTATACAATAGCATTTTAGTTGTCTGAAGTTAAACATCTTAGTTTGTCTCATATTAAATGATATTTTGTATTTCTTCTTGTTATTAGCATTTTCAAAATAAGCTTTTTAACCTTCCAATGTTCCGATCATATGCATATCGTAAAGGAAATTCCCGCAACAAAATAAACACAAGTCGGGAGAAGTCCGTTTTCGTCGAATCGATTTCAGTTCATAGAATTCCAGACTGTTCGACGGGAATTCTATACCCTTCGAGAGCGACGAGAATGTTCGGGAAGCGGCATGCGGCAAGATAAAAGGAAACCGCCGAACTGAGACAGAGCGATAATAAACTGCGGAACGCGACGAATGCTTGACCTGAGCGGCCGTGCGCGGAATAGAAATAAACAACAGTGTGATATAAATTAGACATTTAGTGTTAGTGTTAGTTCTCAGTGAAAATAAATTAGTTAAGACACTCTGCATAGTGTAAGTTATTTCGAACCCGAAATATATATATTCTTTAATAAGAAGTACATACATTAGTAGCCATCCTGAGTCGAAACACTTCATGGGTTCCCAAGAAAATTTCGAATTATAGAAAATTTGAGTACAAGATAATTGATAAGTCATATTAAATTCACCCATTCCACTTAATATCCACATACGTGCAAATTTATATTCTTCTTTTATTCTGGAATACACCACCATTAGACGATTTATTTTTTTTAATGTCGCCAAGAGTTTGTAATACGATTAATGTCTTAGCTGGCATTTAAAATCCAAAAACAGTATCCCCTTATCCATTTTTCAATAATACACCACCATTTTTCGATTTCTTTTAATTTTCGTCAAGATTTTTCATTATGACTGATATCTTAGTTAAAGATTTCAAATTTAAGGGGGCAGTCTCTTTCCAAATTGGAGAAAACCCTTTTTGTTTTCTTTAAAGGCTATTGTGTTTAGTTTCAAATTTTTTTTTAGATATTGCTTCATATTTATATATTACAATTTTTTTTAATTTTTAGTAATGTTTGGCTACGGCAGAGGGCGTTTCATAAAAATACCTTTTTTGCTGGTACCAATCACTGTGGTCTTCCTGGAAAAAATAAAGACAAAATTCAAAATTGATTCTGTTCTTTAGACTTTTTTCTAAGACGTAGACCTAAAATTTGTTTTAAAATTTTTAAATTGGTTTAAGATTGTTTTTCTTAAGATGTAAAAAATGGGTCATTATTTTGGAAAAAGCACGTGTATAAAAAAGAACGAGGGGTATTTATATGCATTATTATAGGTCTACGCCCAGAAACAAAATCTAAAGAACAGAATCCATTTTGAAATTTTGTCTTTATTTTTTCCAGGAAGACCACAGTGATTGGTACCAGCAAAAAAGCATTCTTTCAAGACCTCTGCCTCTGCCAAACACAACTAAGAATTTAATTTTTTGTATTTTCTAATAAATACAGAGCAATATCAAAATTTTTTTTTGACTAAATACAATAGCCTTTTTTAAAAAATCTCAAAAAAGTGTTTTTTAATTTTGAAAGAGACTGCCCCCTAAAAACAATACCTTTCTATCTCCTTTGTCAACCATGTATATTATACACAATTTGTCGGAAACCGAAGTAAGTATTGAGTTTCCGTTTTACACCAATATTTTTTCAAAATTAATATATGTGCAAGTACGACACAGGTGGTGACACAGGTGGTTTTGCCTGTGTTTCATAATGGGGATGAAACACGTCCAATTACATTAAGATTATTTGACACCGAAATGTACTTCAGTTAACAATTGGAGGAAGTCTCAAAACAATCGGAGTTACAGTAACCGTTTTCACGAATTTTTGAAAACAACAAGGAACACAAGAACCGAAGCGGAAAAAAATGTATTCATTAGTTGGAAAATCAGATAGATGATGATGAGCTGTAATTGACCTTCTTAACTGTATTTTAGTTAATATTCACATGCAGTGTTAGTTGACTCGCAGTTACAATATCTCAGAAGGATTATTCGGTAATGAGCTGAAATTTAGTAAATATAGTAAATGTAGGTACTTCAGTTAACAATTGTGAGAAGTTAAAAAAAGAATCGAAGTTGAAGTAACCGTTAAATGACACGACACAGACACAGGCAGGCAGATTCAGTAGTGTACCTATGCCGGTTCTAACCTACATAGCCGATGACGTCATACTTGTGGCACAACTCATCGCGCACCATTTTGGGCGCGAAAACTGTCCCCCATTTAAAATAATATGGGGGTTGGGTCAGAAATCGAGCGTACAACTTGTGTTGTTTTTGGACATTAATGTGTTGTATTAGAAATTCCGCCTCGGTCAATTTCAGCCTGTAAAATGAGCAAAAAGTTGTACCCCCATTTAAAATTACATGGGGAATTGGGTCAGAAATGCGGAAATAGGCAACACACCACGCATTTTGGGGTACAACTTGTGTTGTTTTCTGAGCTTGACAAAAAAAGCCGTTTTTTCGGGTTAGAACCGGCATAGGTACACTACTAGCTTCAAAACGATAGATGAACGTTCGTATTTTGGAAATTTTACCCAATAATTAGCTGAGCCATACTAAATACTGTAAGAGGAAACCTCGTGTAGTAGGTCGAGAGGTAGATCCCAGAATCGATCCTATTCCAGAAAGACCATTCCGGACTTTTCTCGAACATGTAAACGAGGAAAACAAAAAGACCCACTAGCGATAGCGAGGAACAATGGAACACTTGCAGAGTGACCTTAAAACCCGAGCCCGAAGGTATATAAATAGTAAAATAAATTAAATGTTTAGTGTTGTATAGTAGTAATTTGGTGTTAAATAAATAAATTAGATACATATTGTAGTGTAATTATTTTAATCCTCGAAGACGTTACAGTACATAAATGTACATTAGTAAATATTTGGGCTGTGTTTCAATAAAGTTAGAGTTCCCGTATTATTTAAAAATATTTGAAAATCACAAACATAGGTATCAGAACTAAAAAACACATTCAACTTCGTAGCGTTCGACAGGTAAATGGGTTGAAACTTGCTTAACTTCAAATTGGAGTTGTAGTATTTGTTTTTGAATTTTTTAAATGAGTGAATCATGAGTTTCAAATCATACGAGATGAGAAAGTTAGCTAAGTAATAAGCTCAAAGCTCACTAAACATCGTGAATTGAATTCAGTTAACAATTGAGAAATTTCAAAAAAAAGATCGAATTTGCAATAAACGTTTTTACATATTTTGAAAAATGGCAAAGCATATAAGCGTCGCAATAAAAGGTAAACGTTCGTGGTTCAGAAGTTTTGGCAAATAATTGACCAAAACCTGCGAAATATGTAAAATGTCGATTAAATAATAGGAGTACGTAGTTTCCTTAAAACTACTGTAAAATTGGATTGAGTTTTTATACACACTTTTAAAATCACAAAAAAAATAAATGCTGGAGCGGAAAAGGCTTATACTTCGCAGCAAAAATTAAGTCACAATTTTCTATCTATCTAGTTATATTTGAGCCAATTCTATTGTAAACGATACATAAATACATATATACATACACATAGTGTAACGTTTTCGTGGGTGCAAATAGTTACACGTCACTAATTGTGCACTTCAATTTTTTTAACACTAATTATTACTACATAACTGTCACTTAATTAATTTAAATTATTTATTGTCGCGCACCAAATTTCGTATTACGACTCTCTCTCGCTATCGCTAACGGGCGTTTCCATCTGTCTCGCTTATGCTTTCGGGGTAAGAAGAGAACAGTCCGGAACGGGATTGATCACACTAGAAATGTTCTTACGCAAGAAGGCCCCTCGATTATGGCAAGTCACTACCTGCTGCATGCCGACTTTTGTTTCGAACCAGAACTTTCAGTTACAATGATTTAGATCTTAGCAAAGGGTTGCTGAAATTTGTAGAAATGCGAACTACCGGCTGAGATTATTTCCAGATATGGGGAATTTTAGTAATCAGACCAGCCGTCCTTACTTCGAGTTATGGAAAAATGACATTTAGAAATTCGAGTTATAAATAATATTTTATATAATAATAAGTAGTAAAGTTTGGTCTCAAAATTCGACTGTTGGGTTATGGGAAAAATAACACTCGGTATATGAGTTTATAGGCGTGTTTTTATTTAAAATGATCTATTTCGTACGAGATGTAAATGGGAACTTAAAAATATCCCGAGCACGAGCACATAAACAAGCTTATATTGTTAAGACCACATAGTCAGCAGTTTCTGAAAAATATCATAGCTTTGTTTATTTAACCTCGGTGCCTGTTGGGTAATTCCCAACATTCCCAAGTAAAGTGTAATATTTGGAATATAATTTTTGCTATTCTAACATCGACTTACAGAAATATTCGCGATATAGGAGTTCGAATTAGAAAATTTTGACCGTATTTGAGATTATGTATTAAGCCTCTAAGGTCCCTTGAGGTTAAGTAATAAATTATGTATTATTATGCCTATTGTCATCGGAAAATACTAGTCGATCATTGTAAAAAAAATTAAAGGTTATTGAGCAAAGCCAAAACTACTTCGATAATTACCAAGAGCGACAGTAACACTATCCCATTACCAAAAACTATTAAAACCTGCAGGTATTCCAACTGCATCAAACTTTCATGATCTGGAACCCTCTTTTGTTTTGGAAGCTCATCCCACAATAAAATGATGATAAAAGAATTATGAAAGCTAAGATGTAACCTCGATACGGTTTTACGAGAACAATAAAGTAGCCTATTTTATTGCTTGTCGCGTTATGTCCACCAAGAAATGTGATAGTTTTTTTTAATGCCCGTGAACTGGACATTCGATATTTTGTGTATACATTTGGCTCTCAAATAGCTTACAAACCGCTACATCGTCACGTTCTTCTTGGCACTACGTGCCTAAAATTACGAAAATTGCGAATTAGAGTCAAACAAATCGAACATAACGTGGCGAACAAATGTTCCAATTGTCTTCACAAATAACCAACTGAAGCTGTTTTTGCCTTTTAGCTATTTCTGGGAGTTTACTTAATGACATTAACATTTAAGTTTATATGTACTTATTTCAAAATGCCGGTTATTGTCGTAATTACTTGCATCTGTACGCCAATTATGTGCAATCACGTAACTTCAGTTGTCATGCTCTCTCGTAATTTCCATTTTAGCAGCAAGATATATGTTTAAAGGAAAATTACTACAAATATGTTGGGTAAAGTAAAGAACTAATTGTAATACACTTGGTGCGCCGTTATTTCAATGAGTCTGTTTCTCGATGAATGCGTGGGAATTGGTGCCCCATAAAAGTGTTGAACTGATAGATTATTTTTTAAATTTACAAGTAATATGCCTTATTACTGATTACCTGATTACCATTTACATAGTAAACATAACTTATTGTATTTTGCGTAATACAAAATAAAAAATAATGGTAATAAGTCAGATTATTAGGATTAACATCTGTCATCTCAAATTCTTTATACGTAGTGGTTAAATGCGTTTAAAATCATTGAAACCAATATTCATACTTATCAATAAAAGAGATACGAGACTGTGAACTGTAAGAGTAGCTACTTTTGTTGTCAAAAGCACAGCTTGTTGTGCTCTCCATTGGTTACAAAATGTACAACTCATAATTTTTATTATAATAGGGACCGACTCCCGAATGAAAACCTTCGTTTGTACAACTCATCAGACACGCATTAAAATTCAATTTAAATTTAAGAAAGTGCCCATGTCTTGAGAATGCCACCCGCAAGTTCCCTTACACGTTATAATGTGATCAAGAACATATGTCGAGTGTGAAAAGAGAACTAATGCGTCGATTTTGGTGTCGTTTTATTGTGCACCTATAATGAATGCATGGTACACGTAGACGTCTCACTTTAATGACTCACTGGGGCTTTACGTCCCTCGTTCGGAGCTAGAAAAGAATAATAGACAGTTTTATGTGTTTCCCTCAAGGTTAAAAAAAGACATCAAAACGTCTCCTCTTCTATTTCGTATGTAGATCTAACTTGAGTTTTATTGAAAAATGGCGTTCGTAGAAATCGTTATCTGAAACGTCTAACGAATTGCATTGTATGTAATACATGGAATTTTTCGATTTTTCTTTTGTTAGGTAGGTGTGCATCTATTTCTGAACTTTAACACAAAAGCATCCCGGATTCACACTTCGAATAGTAATGCTTTGAATATTTCGTAAGGTGATAGTAAATTTAAAAGTTTCAAACCGGAACCACTGGAGTGGAAGTAGAGTAGGTATGTAGCAGTAGACTGTAGAGACGGAATAGCATTTAGCAAAATAAGATTCGATGCACGTGATCAGGCGACGTGTATAACTGTAGCGGGTAGCGGGTGGTAGAGCTATACAACTGTTAAATGAAGATTAAATTCGCGCGAATATTTTATGTTGGCAACAACGAGCAGTGTTGCCTTGACTATCCTAGAATCGGTCATGAACACATTCACCGAACAGCTGATCTCGTTTACATCAACGTTCCTCCATTCTGAATTCAGGTTTGCATTAAATACAACCAGAAAACCTGTTAAGTCTACCAGCTGTTCTTTAAAGAATATTTGTGAATCGCCTGCGAATTGATTACGGAATACGTGTGTATTTGTTTACATGTGAAAAGTAAGGTTAGTGTTATTTATATGCGATCTCATTATTATATGAAAACTTTGGACAACAACTCTGTCTCTTCATTGATGACGTGGATTGAAAGTTCTTTTACTTTACCTGTATATGTATTTCATGTTAAAAAAATGGAGGTAAAATGGCAATTTTGTGGAGGAAAATGTCTCAAATTTGGAAAAAAATGTTACCAGTCATTTTAGAGGTCAGTAAAGTTGAAGCTGGACAAAAAAACAAAGCTAACATACATGTCCAACTGTTAGCTGACCATAATTGACCAATGATTAGTTTTGATTAACCACCCATCATTGTCAAAAAAGGAGCAACTTTGGTGTTTTTAGAAACGTTAAATGTGAGAATACGAATACCCAATCATTTGACTTACTTCACTGATCCTTTGATTTAGTTTGATGTAGTTTTTAGGGTTCGTTGCCTCAACGAACTCTTATCTTTCGACAATGGTATCTGTTCATTTATAAAATTTTTGTAACAGATTTGGACGGGAGTGCTATCATTTGAAAAGTATCAAAAATAAACGTATTCGAGATAGGTTGTCTCATTACCTTAATTGCAAACCAAATATAAATGGTCATTGAAAAATTAGAAACGTGAATATTACAAAGTATGGTAGCTGGAAACACTCAGAATGGATCTTTTCTCCACCAGTTCCTTAAGCAACTGGACCCAAAAACCCAAAGTTATCTGTATCGTTATATACTCATAAATGACTTCAGATTTCGTAAGGTACAAGCATGTTAGATATTTTGACTTCAACTTAATTATTATTTAACTTAAAACTCTTTACAGGTTCTAAAGTCTAATGACTAATTAAATGACGATGATGTACATAGGAACAGTAAAAAGATTGATCTCACGATAGATAATTACTGCTCCCAAAATTGTAAAGTAAAGTGGGTTACGATATACATCGGCTTTGCAGCTTCTACGATGTGTTAGAAACGGGTGTAAGATGTGCCGGACAACAAAGCCGAATGGAAGGTAGATTAGATAATAGCAGAGAATAACGAAGCAAATTATCAAGAGAGTAAGATTCTCACTAACAATTTTAGCTAATATTTTGAAAGGAGGGGTAAATCACTTTAACATACTTCGAACGAGTCACTGAAAATTTAGCTGTAGTAGATACTCCAAATTAGTACATATTTTAACAAGTCTATGAGTAATTAAGCTTTACATCTATTCAAGTCACAGAAAAATAAGTACATAAACTAATCCTTTAGGAAAGGTGGACGGTTTTGTTGAAGAAATTGCTATTTAAAAATACTAATTTTGTTATAGTCATTCTATTCTGTTCTCAAACACTTTGAAAGATTTGATGATTAAATTGCCTTTGATTTCAGTAAATAGACTGATAGTTTCTGAAAACTAAAACCAATTTTCTTCCAATCCAACAAACTTAGATTTGCGTGTGTGTGAAGCACATGCTCTTCGACTTCTTATCGCTTATAAATTGAAGAAACACTCTCATATTCATGCAGATGCCACACGTTCCATTGCAACAAATGTTTTTCCACCTTTTCTCATTTAAAAAGACATTTACATTTGTAAATTTTGTTTTAAGCAAGCGCGTTCTTTTGTTAAAATAATTTATTAAATGGGGCTTTACTTGCTAAACAGTGTTTGTTTGTATATAAAAACACTAGTAGCATACTCAGAAGGTAATGGAGCTAATACTGGAAATGTTTTTATCATAAGCGGTTTAGCATTTATATAGTTAGTAGGGACGAGAGGGTTATAACAAGTAATGGCAATAATAAAAATATGAAATTTTAAAATGTGGTAAGAAATTGATGACCACGACTATTTAGGATCATATCGCTGGTTTTGTAGTAAAATCTTTACTCAAATGTATAACTATACGAAATGTTTATCACTAATTCAATATATATTATGTGCACTCCTTTTTTACAAAATTTCAATAGATGTACATGTTAAATAAACAATCGGTCGTCTCATTGTTACAAATATTTTTAGAAAAATAATTTTGAAGTGTACCAAGTTTATGATGATAATAATATACAATAATAATTATACACTATATATCTAATTATAATTTTATAAAGTATAATGTGTTTCAAAATGATTGGCATCTATAACCAAAATCCGTTTTACTTTACGAGTGACTCATCGCCACAACAAGTTGCGAGTGGCACACGCAAAACTCATAGAATCACATCCCTACTTCGAGCGATTCGCCGCTTTAGCAAATTTTCAACGTAAAGAAAGAGACAGAGAGAAGCGGAGTTGCCAAAATTTAAAAATCCGCTCTATAAAACATAAGTCGAAACCCGTAGAATGGCAATATGGATATAGTTTAACCAGAGGAAAACACCAAGTTTAACCAACTGCTTTATTAAAGATGAGCGACCGGTTTCGGCTTCATAGAAGCCATCTTCAGGCTCGCAAACAAGTTGTTTTGTTTTAGGTCTCCTGTTGTTCGAAGTGTGCGGCGTCACACATACAAAACAAATACGTCATACACAGTTAAAATAAATAAAACTTAGACATTAACACACATCGAACAAGATTAACTACATAAAGTTCTTTTAGGACATGGATCAAGCCCTAAAGGCGTGAGCTTCTATTCCTCATACTTGAGAGGTTGGGAAGTAACTACTGAGTAGTAAGGCGGATTTTTTAATTTTACATGGGAATTCCACAGCCGACTAGATGACAATCATTTTGAAACACATTGTATTATAATGTATTATAATCACTATTATTACGTTATCAGAAAGTTACTATTTCTTGTGATAGATGAAATTGTAAGATTCGTTCGTTAAACATTTAACATGTTAGTTTCCACCAATTTTCAAAATCGTGATTTAGAGTTGAAATTTATACATACCACTCAGTAAACGTTAATCGGGGCCAGAAGCCTCTTTCCATTTCTAAAAATAAAATGGCTGTATTTGTTGTTGGTACGAAGATTTTCTTAAGAGAATCACTTTGCTATCCGCAGTTTAAACACAGCGGAACAGTTAAAAGCCCATATTTCCATTGTCTTCATTCAGAAGTTGCACGAACTTTCAATAAACGTGTATCTCCGGCAGACACTTTTCTTATCGTAACGGCAATGCATAACCCGAATGGAAACCATCTGACGTAATTACAAATGAAATTCCCTTTTCCATTCAATCGTCTTATCGAAGGGGAATCGTAAATTCATTCCAATAAAAATAACTACCGTTACCCCGGCAATTACCGACCATATATTTTTAAGCTAAACGACACGGACGACCTTTAATCTCTTCCACAGGTTCGGATAACCGAAAAGAACGAAGGAAACGTAATCTAACCTATAGCCCGACATCTTCCTACGGTTGTAAAAGACTATCATTTCCGTTTTCAATTCGTTCTTCCCACGTTTATAACGACGACTATTCGTTTCGAATGGCGGATTTTTCCGATGGGCCTACAGGAACGTACTGAGAATTGGATTTAATCGACAGGAGGCGCTTCCAATAAATATTCATGACGTGGAAAATGTCATAGTTGACTAGTGGGGCGAGTTTAATTGATTTTTGGTCATATGATTCTCCGTAGCCGCTCTAAATTTTAATTTCGAATGGGAGGGTTTTTACCTAAAATATATAAAATGGTAGAACCTCTCCCTAACGGCCATCAAAAGGTTCAACACTGGCTGTACATCCGCTACTGAGAGGTGGCCGCTTTTGAGAATTGATTATGTTCGAAGTAAAAATGTTATGTTCCAATAAAGAATTTATAACGCAACAGAAAAAAAAATCTATGAAAATAGGTAGTATTGTGGAACATTAGTATCAAATTTGATCTGATTTGAGCCTAATATGAAAAATATGTACCTAATACTAGCCCCAGTATGCCCGGTGGACCTAACCTAATTCCTTCTCCACAGAAAGTGAAATTTTTTATTATCGAATATCCTTGCTAATCTACAATTGTAATAATTTTTCAGTTTCTAGTAACTATTTCATAAATTTAACCCCTTCTTCCATCTTACTAATAAATAAAATTGGAGATTTTGAACTTTCTACAGAAGTCCATATTCTCTAAGGGGTCATGAACAAAAAAAAATCCGGTTGAAACAATACATCTTAAATAGCCTTTACTACGGGTCTAAACGTGTCATCAGCGTATCTATGATAAGAGGAAAATATGTTAGTTGAAATGATGATGTAAAACTAAAAATCACTACTCACAAAAGTAGGTTTTACAAGTTAGATCCTGACAAGTAGGAATTACTATGACGTATCTACCGCCTAAGGGTAAAATCAAAAAATTCATAGAATGATGCTGAAATTGAGTTTTCTGTTCTGAATTTATATCAATTATGATATCAATGAATACCATTTTAATTTTACACCATTTTCCAACTAATATATGTTCCCCTTACCATAGAAACATGTCCATTTACATTTAATGCATTATATTGTTCCAATTGTGTGAAGTGACGTTAAGGATTTTTTGGGGGATTTTTAAACTGTTTCACGAAAAATAAATTTCACTCCTATTTTCTACCCTCTCGGCAAGAAAACTCGCAGTTGTATATTTTTCTGAACTTTGTTGGAGTCTAAGCTATACCTAAGCGTGGTAATAGCTATATTCGAACACTGCTAAATAAATGCCATCCCTTTTTCTACCTTTTCAGTAAGAAAAATGATGGGTTAATGCCACTTGAGAGGTCTAAGCTACAACCGCAGCGAGTTTAAAGTTTATAACCAGAGACTGGATTATATGCTTTTGCATATTGGCATATGCCTTTGCATATTTCGCGCATTCTGACTGGTTGCCGCATATTTTACGTAAAATCTAGTGATGATGCATATTTTCCCTATATTTACAATATTTTTTGGTAAGGGTTGGATTTACATGTAACATTTATTGCAGGATATGAATATTTTACAAATTTTGTATCTTATTGAATGGCGGAGTTCATAGGAAACATAGGTAGCATAGCAAACCAAAGGAAAACATCAAGTCTTCACCAACTGCTTTATTCAAAAATGAGCGTCAATGTCAAGCGATAATCCCTTCACAACCTTTTCAACCAGCAATTTGCGTTAACCGCTTGGGTTTTCCTGTTTACACCCTTTAGTCCTATTTTCGAAGAGCAGTCCATGTATTATTACCATTACGATTTCTGTGAAACATTAACATTTCCAAATTATTCTCTTCAGACTCTAATTTTGGTTCTCTATCAGTTCATATTAGAAAATTATAGCGTAATTCTGTGTCGTTGTACTATAGCATTAAAACCGTCTCTGAAGTCCAAAAAGAATTAAATTCAAATCATGGTCTCATTGCTAAAAAATTCAACCTTAATCAAGTACTAACGAAAAATGTTGGATTTTCTAAACTACAACATATTTAATAAAATCGTTAATAACGAAAACTGCAACGTGATGAGTAATTCGGATCTAGCAGTATTAATTAACTATAAGTTTGTTCTAGTCACTTTTTGTGATGTAGAAAGATCTTTTTCGATGTATAAACACTATTTAAACGACCGCAGATTAAATTTCAAAATGGAGAAATTGGAAAAATATATTATGACATACTATAATAATATTAATAAAATAATAATAATCTTCACAATGTTAATATTAAGGTATTGTCAGTTCATATTGATTGTTTTGATTACCGTATTTGATTTTTAGTGTTAATTTTTGTAAATAAATGCATACTGCATGCATATTTTACACCTTTTTTAGTGCATATTTTCCAGTCTCTGTTTATAACTCTCAGGCACTGGCAAGAAAAATCACAAAATTTCTCCTCCATTTTTCACCCCCTCAGAATAATATTAGAGTAATGAAATGTCTGTTCATCTAAAGACATTTTTGCAGAATTAGTTGATTCGGCCACATGTGAGGAAATTAAATCAGGATAAACCTGTTCAACGACGCGCTATTTGTGCCTTCTTCATATTGCACATCATTGAAGAGTGGAAACGCCTAAGTAATAACTGAAAGATGTTTGTTTCAAAGCGGCAGAAGTGAAGTCAATGCCTTTTTTTTTTCGAGCGTCGCCAAATCTGATCAAATCCTCTCGTTGGAGTTTATTGTAAAATTACTTCTATTTCAGAGATAAATACTTGCGACGTCTTCGCAAAATACGCAAAGCGTTCCCCCTTAGCGTTACCAGTTGTCGGAAGGTAATAATACTTACCCTCTAACTCCAATCAGATGCCACATAATAACATATTGGGAGTTTTAAATTTGAGGTTATTATTTTTTCTCAATCACCCAAACACCTGGGAATCCAATATCCAATCTATAATCTTACACGTTTCTGGCTATTTAATGAGTATTACATGAATTTCATCCCCCCACTAAGTCAAATTCGAAGTTCTCTAATTTTCTCGAGCTACATGAACATCTAAGCTATAAGCTTGCAAAGTTAAGTCATAGCTACTTGGACACTTGAATAATTTCCATCCCCTATTTTGCCAACTAAAGTGAAATTCGGGGTTTTCAGTGGTTTTCAGGCCACTAAGGAGTTTAAGCTATAACCGTACAGAGTTCAAAGTTTCTAACTATTCGAGAAGTAGTACATAAGAATAAAACCTGTAAAAATAAATGTCGCCCCTTTGTAAAGGGAAATTTGGGGTAATCGGATTTTCTGGACCTATTCGGGTCTAAGGCTGTAGGCGTGCAAAAGTTTCAAATTTCCAGGGATTCGTGAAGGGCACACTCACATAATAACACTTGTTTATATACAATTTTTTAAGACGTCACTACTAACCTTTACCTTACATTTTTCAAGTTTTGATTTTAACACTTCCCTTTCATAGTCCAGTAAAATCTAAGCCTAAAATCTTGCCATAACCATTAAGACCGTTATTAGGAACTAAAGTATTTGATAAATAAGTACGATATTTGAGTGAGCATGCTAGACCATAGCTACTAGGTACCAGTTGTAGGTTCGGAGAATTTTAAAACTCAACGTTAGGAGGGGGTTAAACCATAAGAAAACACCACGGCTTCACCACCAATTTATTCACCACCACCACCATAAAAAATAGTCTCAATCACCAATAAATTGGTGGTGGAGCCTTGGTGTTTTCTTATGGTTTAACTACCATGGCCACTTTCGAGACGCTGGACAACCTTCGGTCTTAGAAGGGGGTGACTGCCTAAAGGAAGTTACCGTTTATACAAAATATCCTGTGTTCCTGACTTTAAATAAAAAAAAAATGTTACTGTCAATCTTCGCTCTTTTTTTTTTTAAAGAAAATATGGTTAAACCATAAGAAAACACCACGGCTTCACCATCAATTTATTCATCACCACCACCAAAAAAAATAGTCTCAATCACCAATAAATTGGTGGTGGAGCCTTGGTGTTTTCTTATGGTTTAACTACCATGGCCACCTTCGAGACGCTGGGCAACCTTCGGTCTTAGAAGGGGGTGACTGCTTAAGGGAAGTTACCGTTTATACAAAATATCCTGTGTTCCTGACATTAAATAAAAAAAATGTTACTGTCAATCTTAGCTCTTTTTTTTTTAAAGAAAATATTTTCAGCTTTCACAAAAACAATCTTTTAATCAACAGGAAGGTGATCGAAGGTAAGAGAACAAAGGAGAAAAATAACAATTTCCTGAATACGGTAGAGCGAATAAATCGGTTCAGAGGATCTTCGCCTAATACGTTTTTGATATGGCAAGAGCCACCCCATTTGTTATCTTTTAACTTTGCTGGCGTCGAGCCATTCATTTCAGCCTAGAAAACTAATGGCGCGCTGTTCACGGGACATTTCAAAGTCTTGAATTGAAAGAAAAATATTAATTGTAAATTGAGCATCTGATTTTACCTGATTCTCCTCAGATTACCTTCTAATAAATCTCAGAGTTAATTATTCCATTTTTATAAACCAAACCTAATAAAAGTTGTTCAACCGTTATCTAGAAGTAGTCATTAAGAGACAATAAACAGCTGCCAACTGTTGCTATACGACTAATTTAATAGTTTCGGAGGTTTGTGACAAAATATTTATGTTAACCGAAAGATATATAGGATAAGAGATTACCATTACGAGTAGCCGTTGAAAGGACATCTCATTGGCATTATTAAAACAAATGGAGAGACCGGCCACGCTTTGAAAGATGGCACGTGCACTTGTGGGTCGACCCCAAAACATAAAAATGATCGCCATTATTAAATCTTTGAACAATTTTAATATTGTGACAAATGATTTCTTGCGTAAAAGTGGCATGATATATCTTCTGCCATTGCTAATGTGATTATGCAAAACAATAACTTCCATAGAGTGTAACGGAACACTGTAGGCAAAAAATTACGTGCACTTACTGCAATTACATCATATAGTTAAAATAAGTGTTATATAAGAAAAATAAATTGCCTAATTATAATAAATCCGTTATGATGCCCTTGATATGGACAGTTCAAAAATATGACAATGCATTATTTACAAATAGAGCTTATGACATCATGCTTGTTTCGACAAGGATAAAAAAACATGAAAATGAAGGAAAAATACTATTTCCAAATAAAATACAAATACAAAAAAAACTATTTATTGAGTGGTTATACCACCACTTGTATCTATCTAGTAATTAATAGTTTGGCGATATACTCGTAAATAATGTTTCGTGATAGTTATACTTCGGCACGATTTACTACTTGATATTAATATACGATTGACATAGTTAACACTATCGGATATTAGACGGCGATGCAGAAGGCAAGGAGAAACCACTGGATTATATTCTCGGGAAAAGTCACTATGAACACAAATCAAGAAACGGCCCTAAGTTCTCCGCGTCCCTGGACAGGGGTGCGAAGAATCTCCGGGCGGAAAACAAATACTATCCTAAAACGAGTTGCAACGTGGAATATACGAAAATTATTTCAGGTAAAAAAATTTATAACTTGAAAATTAGGAAGATTGGGAGCGCTAGAGATGTAGCTCTATCGAAGAACTTTAAAGATCCCAAGGACAACTACAATTACCAACGAGGAAGTCTTACGAAGAATAGGACAGAGGAGAAAACTTATAAAACCGTCAAATGAAGAAAACCAACTTACCTCGGCTATATAAGATACGACAAACACAAACTGCCACAGATAGTTTTTTTAATTGAGAACTGGAATGAAAGGTTTGATGAGAAAATAACTCTCCTTTATAAAAATAAAATTTTATTTTTAAGTTAAAAAGCTTAAATTTTGCTAAAAGACTAGAAGACCCTATAGAGTTTAATAATTTTAATTTTATAAATAAAGACTAAAAATTATATTGGATTATAGAGATTTACTTAATTGGGGTGATTATAGGATTTAAAAAACTTCTATTCAGATAAACTTTGATTTTAGGTTGGTTTGATCAACTCATTATGATTATAAGAATAAATTACCTATGCAGAGACGAGCAGATGGAATGCAAGATATAAGAAGAAAAAATCCTGGTTAACGAATATTGGAGAAGTAACTGATATGAGTGTAGTAGAACTATTTCACGTTGCAAATGATAAAGAAGCATTCAAGGAAGTAGTCGCCAAAACCTCAGATAGGGAAAAGCACGGAAGGAACAAGGTAAGTTATCATTTCCTAAAATAATATTGTAATAATATAGTGGCAATTCTAATTTCTAAAATGTTTGCGAATGATTTTTATGCAAACTGGCGAGAATATTTTTTTTTTGTATACAAGTTACATTTCAAGGATGCAGGAATACCTAATTCAATGATAAAAAACAACTATCAATTACAAGTTTGCAAAAAATGCAAAAGTAATTTGATGGGTTGATAAGATCCTTGGCCGATTTATCTTTGTGAGAGTACAAGCGTTTAATATATTCCAAACTAGGTAATAAATCAAAAAAGCCATAAAGAAATCTTAGTTATAATTTGCCTTAAAGTTGTATAAGTTGAATTGGTATGGTTAACGTTCGGTTTCATGATAGCATAAAAGGGAGATTTAACAATAATAGCAGCTTTTAATAGTGATGATATGTACATACACTGCCGGACGATAGTAAACTGCACCGAAACCCATTGCCGGCTTATCGGATTACGATAAGAAAGGGATGGTGCACCGACCATAAACAGGTAGCAATGAAATCCGATCGAATAAATGTATACTAAAATCTTATATAAATGTAGTAACAACTGGAGCAAACAAACATTTTAATAAACAAATATGTTCAGGAAAATCGTCTTTTTGAGCGCTTTAAAACGATACCTCATTCGATCGAGTTCAGAGTTAATTTTATACTAAATAAATCAGGTTAAATATTTACTGTACATCGCATCTAAAATGTACTATATTAATTAAGTTAGTAGATGAAATTTGCAAAATATATACCCTTCGAAATCGTCTTTATGAGCTCTTCAATATAATACACACTCGATATAGTAGAAATAAATTCTGGATGTTGTTTGAGAATACTTTCGTTATAAAATAGATTTTATTCATTAAATACCTAAATACTGATTTAAAAAAATAGGTAACATATCGCTTTATGAAATTTATTTACAAATACAATAATTAATATCCACTACATACTCTTATAGTAATAAGACAATAAATTATCATTATAAATTATGTAGTTTCAAAAAAATAATTTACTTTTTTCTTTAAATATTTTTTTTAAATAAAATTAGATTATATAAAGACGACAAATACTTGTACCCAGACTTAGGACTGGCAGAATTAGTTTTTGAAAAATTATTTGTAATAATTTACATTATCCGAATTTTGGTGCAGTTAAATTTTTTGCCTTTAATAATACACTTTACCTTTACGGTCAAACTGGAAGGATTTGTACTCCAACTGATCCAGCAACCAAACTGATACCCGTTTGTATTTTCTACTAACTTCTAAATTGTCTTATTATATTACTAGTATGTAGCTGATACTAATTTATTGTATCTGTAAATAAATTTTATTATACAATATGTTTCCCATTTTTTTTAAATCAGTATTTAGGTATTTAATGAATAAAATCTATTTTATAACGACAGTATTCTCATACAACATCCAGAATTTACTTCTACTAAATCCAGTGAGTTATTGAATTAAAGAGCTTATAAAGACGATATCGAAGGGTATATAGTTTGCAAATTTCATCTACTAACTTAATATAATACATGTTGTGGTGGTTTTTCTGATGACCTCCCCAGGATTAAATGAAACACGTTGTGTTTATGAATTGTCGACGTTTCGTCTATTCGTTTGTAGACATATTCATGACAGAGTGGAATCTATGATATCAGTATTATGGTAAGTATTATGTCTTGAGAATACATTTAATATAATAATAATATAATATAATATATATGAGAATATAATACATTTTAGATACGATTTACAGTAAATAATAAACCTGATTTATCGAGTATAAAATTAACTCTGAACTCTATCGAATCAGGTATCGTTTTAAAGCGCTCAAAAAGCCGATATTCCTGAACATATTTTTTTATTAAAATGTTTGTTTGCTCCAGTTGTTACTACATTTATATAAGGTTTTAGTATACATTTATCAGATCGGATTCCTTGGCTACCTGTTTATGGTCGGTGCCCCATCCCTTTCTTATCGTAATCCGATAAGCCCGTAATGGGTTTCGGTGCAGTTTACACCCGAGCACACTGCCGAGCATAAAATTAGGGTCACCTCGTAATTTGCATTTATTTCAGAAATTTTTATTATTTTCGGATACTTTTCGGTAGTATTCTATTTGACTAACATTTTGCGATGAATTTGTTGTGATTACTTGAATAAAAAAAATTTTGTTTTTGTTTTTTCGGTTTTATTGAAAATAATGAAAATTAAAATGAAATTTTAACAACTTCAGTAACGAGTATTACCTCCTCTGGCGGTGATAACAGCTTGCAATCGACGAGGCATGCTTCGGATCAGATTTTGGATCATTTCCTGCGGCAGATTGGTCCACTCCTGCACCAGTATGTCACGAAGCTCTATAGAATTTCTGGGAGCCGGCACATGTATCCGTAAAGGTCTTCCCATCTCATCCCAAACATGTTCGATCGGATTTAAATCCGGACTTCGAGCAGGCCAAACAAATCGCGTGATTTGAACCACGTCAATATAAGCAGTAACTACCCGAGCAGTGTGGGGTCGAGCATTATCATGCATAAAGGTTGCGCCTTCTCCAAGGATAACCATGAATGGTACAACATGGTCTTCTAGAACCTCTGTCAGATACCTATGCGCATTCAAAGTCCCATTCTCTATGAAGACTAACTCCGTGCGAGCTTCAAAAGATATGCCTCCCCATGCCATAACTGAGCCTCCACCAAATGGTGGCTCTTGGCTCTTTGCCGCTTGGCAATACACTCTTGGGCATATCTCTCGCCTTGTCGTCGCCACACTCTTACACGTCTGTCTGAACCAGAAAGACAGAATCGCGATTCATCAGAAAACAATACCCGACTCCAATCCTCTATTGTCCAATTCAAGTGTTCTCGTGTTAAAGTCAACCTTGCGGTCCGGTGTTCACGGGAAATCGGTGGTCCAGTAGCCCCTATGCGAGAAGATAATCCAGCAGCATGAAGTCGCCTCCTAACTGTCCACTCACTTACGTTTACATTTCTCACGGGTGCGTGTGACATTTACGTTATTATATTGTGAATGGAGTATCTATGTTTCAGAGTTTAAAGTGGCAAGATGTTGGAGTTCACGTCAATAAAATAAGCCTTATAAAAATGAAGAATTTTTCGAAAAACGACAGAAAATGTTCCAAATTCTTTTGAAACATTTATTTCGGAATTCAAAAAAGCTACAAATAATTTGAGTTATATGGGTTTTAAGGGAATAAAATATTGCGATTAACAAATTGTTTCACTAAAGAATGACATTCACTGCCCAAATTTCATCTTGACTGCTTGATCACCGACTTACAAAAGATCCACTACTTCCCGAAACGGTGCCATCTTCAGTTTTCAGTTTTCTATTACAAATTAGTTTGGTTTTTACTTTGAGGAAAATTTGGGGTATAAAACACTCTTCTGAATTACACAGATTTGAAACAGCAATTAAGCTAACTCAAAACTATTTCCGAGTGACTGGTTATCATTGCCAATTTGTCATCAACAAATCCGTTTCGATTTACTTTTTAAGCAAATTCGGCAAATTTTGAGATAGAAAACAATGTTTTGAATGATAGCACAGTGGAAAAGCAATTAAGGCATCTTGATTAAAATAACCGATACGAAATTCGCAGCCACTTTCCAGCAGTAAAAGTTGGGCAATTATTATAAAAGACATTTTAGGAAAAGATGGAAGTTCTCGAATGATGTCATAGGTATATGTACAAATGTAAGAGATATTTGAAAAAGGTGTTTGTAGCTCAGCCGGAATTTGAACCCGGGTCTTCCAATTTCTATTTGAAAAAGGTGTATGTAGCTCAGCCGGGATTTGAACCCGGGTCTCCCAATTTCAATCAAACTACCGAGCCACGTATACGTGGCTCGGTAGTTTAGTTGGCCAGAACACCTGACGCGAAATTGGGAGACCCGGGTTCAAATCCCGGCTGAGCTACAAACACCTTTTTCAAATATCTCTTACGTTTGTTTTAGGAAAAGGTTTTTAAGGTCCCATTTACAGATTGCAATTACGCAAAAACGATAATTTACACCGTACATTTATTTCCTATTAGAATGGAGAAAATCACTTCTATTCCAAAATTATGATGATAAATTTTAACAAATAAATTAGTATGTATTAGAGTTTTAAAATGATATATAGGGTCGATAGCAATTAGTTCTATAAAACCATGACTGCATACCTCATAGAACTAATACCTGCCGAAGTGTGTGAAACTACCCTTACTCCAAAACAATAATAATTCCAAGTTATTGTTAATAATATCATTATGGAACAGGGGTAGTTTGACCAACTTTGACGGGCGGTAAGTGCATGGGGCAATTAGTATTGACATTGTAGAGATAATTACTATCTACCTCCATTTTAAAAATCTAATGCTAAATTATTTAAATAAATTTATTATTAAATTTTGAAATGGGGATAGTTTCACGCCCTCTCTTAATAACTGCAATTCATGAATAAAACATTAAAAAACATTTTTCTATAACGGCTTTTAGTTTACTAATTTGGGCAGCTGGAAAATCACTAACTTCACATAGGTATTAAAATAATAGTTGATTTTAATTTTTTTTGTTAAAATTATTTGCCCTACATTGTACTATATTTTCTAAAATTTGTAAAGTGTTTAGTTTTCGATTTATGTAGTTATATCGTTAGAGAACAATTGAGTATGATTCAGGCAAAAATTAGTTTATCTAAAACATTCATTAACTAATTTTGTAGGAGACATTTGTTCGAAATTATATAATTTTTTGGATATCAATGGTCACAAAACTAATTTGAAACCAAAATTTGAAGATTATTATCAAAATTCATTTCAAAACTATAACTTTTGCTTGGTGCACAATCATGTAATTTTGTTATATTTTATTTATTTATTTTTTATGGTATAAGTGTAATTTGGGTATTATGGAGTTATTTTTGAATGAAGTTATGTGTTCTATGTGGTTATTGATGATCTTAAGTTTAATAATTTATACAGTTTGAATATTTTATAAATAATTCTTGCACTCTGCCACTTAAAAAAAAATTAATTGTATATTTTAGTAATTTTACTACATATTTCTTTTACTCGTTTCAGATGAAATATAGATACACCATGTTATTTTACATAAAAGTATGTTTTAAATAAAGATATGACCTACGACAAACGTACGAAACGGCCGAATGTAAATAGGTAAGATAAAGTAAGTGTGTGGTGTAAGTGAAAATAAATTAGTTTAGGCACGGTATTAGTTTAGTTATATACGAACCCACAAAAATCTTACACTATCAATGTATCCGAATATATTTGTAAATAAATAAATATACAAAATGCACTAAGTGCACCTTAAATCTGTATTATATTGTACAATGACCATTGTATTAATATAAAGCAAATAGAAATGCAATCATTAGGAACTCGCTTTATTGATCAGTCCGCTTTTCGTCGACACATTAAGAACGATTTTGTAACAATTATTGTCATTACTTTTATGATTTATTACTTTCTTAATTTCTTATTTAAATCTCTACTATTAATAAAGTGTTCACGTGAAATACGTTTTAATTTTTCAATTTAAATTGAAAAATATAATCTTTATATGTAATAGTAATAGTACATTGCTTTTGCAAATATATTTTCAATCGTTTTTTGGTTAGGATATCTTTAAAACATTAGATTGGTCGGAATACGGTGTTAACATAGACGCCAACAAAACTAAACCACCAAACATTTACCGATGACATAGTCCTAATTGCGGGCACCATTGAGGAAATTTAGGTCCTGGTAACCCAAAAATATTAAAGCCGGTGAAGTCGAGTTGTCTCCCAAGGGGAGCAGGTAAATTTTTTGGGTGTCCGAATTGTCACCTGGCCGAATTGTCTCCCGCGCACCCGATCACCCTCAGGTAGATTCTCTACACATTCTACAGCAAATTCTGATGATGCCTATTAGGCTCAGTGAGTCCATGTTTGATCCTTGCCCCCTTGCGTTTCCAACGTACTTTCGAGCGTATCACATGACGTTTGCGTATCAGAAAGCCCCCGAAACTTGTCTGACCCACCTGAAATCCCCCGAATCGACAGGTAGCCTTCGGAGACAATTCGGTTATGACCTTTTTTGGGGAACAGGTAATAATTCGCCTTTGGGAGATAACTCCAACCCTCCCATTAAAACAAGTATGAGCCAAAGCTCAGACACACGTCAAGGTGACCTGGACGTATCTAAGGAAGATTGTCCTGGCAAATAGTCCAAGGTGATTGAGGCCGTAAACTACGAAGAAGGTGTTTTGTGCTTACCAGTCCTGTAGCCGGCATTGGAGAGATAGGTAGCGAAGCTCCTCGTCTCGTGCGTCGCCTGCCATTGGGTACTCGAGCAGTTGTCGTTGTTGGTGTACACCTGATGGTTGTGCACGTACATGCCGGTCAGCAGCGACGACCTGGACGGGCAGCACATCGGCGTCGTGACGTAGGCGTGCCTGAACTCGGCGCCCCGGTCCCGGATCGCCGAGAGCGTCTTCGGCATGAAGTTCAGCGAGCCGAGCTCGACGTCCTGGTCGTCGGTCAGGATCAGGATTATGTTCGGCTTCGGGCTCAGCCTCTGCGAGATCGGCGAGTACAGCTGGGACTTCCTCTGGCGGCGTTGGGCGACCAGGTCGCAGTTCATGTTCGAGGAGCCGAGGACGAGCAGCGCCAGCATCAGCGGCAGAGAGGCCATGTCGGGGGTCTTTTACGGACCAGTCGCTCCTATCGGTCGTTCGGCGGACGACTTGGTTGGAGTAGGGAAAGTTTTGTTCCCTCTGAGATTTCCTGGGGTTCACGTCATGTTACGGGACGCTGAATGATGTCGCCTCGAGTGCAGAACTCGTACTTAGATGGAGATGCGGAAATGTCCTAGAGACATGCTTGATCTGAAAAATAAAAACGGGAATGTAAGCAAGGAGTGGTTGAAATTGAACCAATCAAAGAACCAAGAGAAACAACTTTAAGTGGTAGCATTCTATCCCCATCGACATTCAGTTATATTTCATTCCTGACTTTCGTTGGGTGGACGTGTTATATTTCGGTGCAGAAGAAATCCGTTGCGAACAATTATGGAGCAGAACTCTTTATTGGCTTTTATTTTCAATATGAGAACTCTTATGCATATTTGTTTACTATATCCCAATACAATAGCCGTTTTATATTCTCACTATAGATCAACCTTATGATTTGTTTTCAATTTCCGACGTCAAACTTGATTTTGTTGCTCCTGTCGTATCATAGAATAGCCATATCGAATGGTACCAATTTTCTATAATAGTTTAACACAAAACCAAACATTCTAAGCTTACTCGTCACTATATGTTCGTTGCTGATACCCTCGTGGTAAAATTCAATGGTCATAAATGGTCATGGTCATACGTTCTCGTTTGATCGACTGATCTCATCAGTTGAGCAAGTTGCCCAGTTTATTCCCGTTTCAATCATCAGGAACTATGATTACCATCTCATCTAATTCATGACTATGTAGGTATATGAATTAGTCTAGACTAATCAATTTACTTTCAATCATTTCCCTATTGAGAGTAAATGATCAGAATAATTCTACTGAAGCATCAATTATAAAAAAATAAGTATTTTATCACTCCAGTAACCGCGTCAAATATCATTTTAATGGCAATTATTTGTATTGTAACGTGAAAGGGAAACAACCAGCGTAAGCGTTCTCCTTATCGGACGGCAGCTTACCTCAAAGGGAGGCCGCTCCGCTAATGGAGTCTTAAAAACAGTTGCAGAATACTCGTGAACATTTTATTAAAGAAAGAATTATCTATTACGTTCCGGGCCTTCCTAGAATAAACAAATTAAGGAAAAGAAGGTTCTGGAGACATAATGGAGGACTATAAAAAGCGAACGCTGCGGACGTAGAGGAGATTAGACGAGAAGCCGCGTGAGTAAACAGTGCGAAAAACGGACAAATGAGAATTGTACAAATAAATTAAAAGTTAAGTGTGATATATAAATTAATTAGTTCAGTAATAGTCTAGATGAATTAAGTAGTGTGTAGTATGTAATTAAAACTGTGTAAATAAATTAGAATAAACATTACAGTATATTCCATTATAATAAGCAAATTAATAGTAATTTTTTATTTAGCCATAACATTTTCAGTCAGCTTTATTCATCAATATGAGAGCAGACCATGCTTGGTTTCCTGAAGTCATAAATGGAGTATTCCGAATAAATTGCCTAATTATATTAACGTGGCAAAAAAATCGCCCTTATGGTTATTCTAATAAGAGCTATCAGACAAAGAATATTTGTTTAACATGTTATCTTATTCACAATTATTGGAAGAATTATCGTCTTTAGACAAATTAGACTACAAAAAATTATAGCTTATTCATTAATTAACATATTTTATTCATATGCCCTAAGAGCACTCTACTCCTATGAATTTTCGATTTCCCGCACTTTCCCAAAAATTGCATGATTAACATATACCATATAATTAATATTTAAAATTTAAAATTTAAATTTAAAAATGATTAATTATTATTATTACATACTTATCTTTTATAAAATAGGGCTAAATGTTTGCAATAATTATTAAATAGTAAGAAACTGGGGACTTGACACGGTTATACTCGATAATTAGAAATTTCCTTGTCCAAGGAGGTGCGAAATAGGGGTGAAGTTTATTTTTGCCGGTTTTATTCTGCTGTATTTCTCCAGGATATATTCTGTTCGGTATAGCTTACGCGTCCAGGCGTAAATTTTCTAATGCGAAAGTAACCAAAAAATTTAAAAACCGCAAATTTCACTGGTCGAGGGTGAAAATGAGGTGAAATTTACGCGATAGTTACAAAAACAGTTACGAATTGGGAAGTTGATATGCCTATAGATGAGGCTTCTATACCAAAATTCGTTTTTCTTCACGAGTGACTCATCGTCACACTAAGTTGCGAGTGGCACACGCAAAACTCATAAAGTCACATACCTAGTTAGCGCGATTTGCCGCTTTAGCAAATTTCCAACGTAAAGAGAGAGACAGAGAAAAGCGTAGTTGCCAAAATTTAAAAAGCCGCTCTATAAAACATTGGTCGAAACCCGTAAAATGGCAATATCGAGAAACTTGTTTACACAGTGAACACGTGGTCGGGGCACAGTGTCGGTGCCCGGCGAAATACGCGCTAGTCAGTACACGTGTGATATTCGTTTTTATTTTTCATTGGGCAATATTTCTTCCAGTCATCTGATTTCTGTAATAGCGCTATAATTATTTCAATATTATAGTTGCAAACTAACATTGTTTCATTCCATTAAATGATATAACTTCGATTATTTATATTTCGAAGACAAAATGAAACATACACGCCCCTGTTTCTACTTTCCCCTCACTTCTTCATCCCGCGGAGGACTAATTGATTCCAGGAATTTACTCCGAATTGAATCGACACCCGGGTATAGATTGTTTAGAAAAATAATATAATTTTGGATTTACCATTCCGAGGGAGTGAAAATTGGGGGTGAAATTTAATTTTGATTTTTACCCCGAGAAACTTGCGCAGAACAACCAAAAACTTTAAAATCGGTATACTATAGCTTTGACCCCCCGAGTAGCCCAACAAATTTTAAAAACTGCGATTTATACTTAGTGACGTGGTGGAAAGGGGAGTGAAGGGGGTTACTACATAGCTATAAAATTGGTGAGGTTAATGATAGGACTTCTTTCTCGTATTTGAGAATAGAAAGAACAATCATTGTTTAAAAGAATTTCTGGGAACGAAATTTCGAAATAATTCTTGGAGATGATTTCGAGAAAATTTCGAAAAACTGAACAACGACAAGAGTAAAGTGCCCTTCAGAGACGATTTTGCCAAAAATATTATTAAACTTTTATACATTTACATATTGAAAAGCAAAATGAATAAATACTCAGTGTAAAAAAAATAATGGAGCGAATTTGGAAAAACCGAAAAACCACAAGAATAAAGTGTTCTTCAGAAGTCATTAAGCGAAAAGTACTATTATACACGACATTCGATAGTAAAATAAATACTCAAAGTTTAGAAAAAAATATTCGAGTAGATTTTGAGAGAATTTCCCAAAACCGAAAAGTGATAAAATTGTAAAATGTCCTTCAGAGAGGATTTTGCTAAAAATGTTACTAAATATTATATGAGTTTAAAACAATTCTTGAAACAAATGAGAAAACTTCGCAAAACCGAAATATGACAATAAACTACCCCTTTTATGGAAAAGCTTATTGAGAGTTCCTGGTGCAGCACATAGTGTAAATTCATAGTTGATGGGGCCGTTTGTAGTTTTCACTTTCAGAGAAAAACGTACCAAAAATACACAGACATTTTTTCAAAATTATGTTTTTTGGACTCAGAGGACAGTGAAACGTGTAGAACTGCTAATAACTCAAATCCGAAAAATCAATCCGATTCAAGTACTTCTCATATATGAGTTACTCATATGAGAAATTACAAAGGGCGAGGTTAAGTCGACTTCCGAGCAAAGTCGGACACATCGTTATAATATGCGTTATAAGTACATTCGACGTGTAACATTTTCAAATAAGTAGCGAGCGAAGCCGCGACAGGTCACAGCTAGTATGTAGTATATTTGGAGGTTGGCGGTATCTGTTGACTCTATAACGGATTAAGTAAAATGGCAAAATATACAAACTTGATCAATTAGTTTCCCCTTTCCCAAAATTCCATTTAAAGTAACAATTCGGTGTCTCGTTAATCAATGAAACGGGAAATGTAATTAATGTCAGTATATGGGTAAAACTAGTCGACGAAAGAGAAACAATTTCCACGATCGACAAAACAGGAATCGACAAAACGATGGATACCAAACCTACACACAAAATGTGTGGCAGAACTCGATGCTACCATATAGGCCATACAATGCGTATATCCCCAGACACTGTCAGATGCAAGGTAAATAATAAAAAAAATTTCAAGAAGACACGCTTTTTACAGCATTACAAATTACTGTATTAAATTATTAATTATTATCATAAATACATTAATTTTTTAATTAAAAAAAGCTGTCTCTGAATTTTTTTAATGACAAGATTCTATTTTTGTTCTATAAGATTCGATTTCCTTTGTAGACGATACCTTTCTCTCTCTCTCTCTCCTTAGAAGTATTTACTTAATTGTTGGAAGTAGACACCCAACACTACATTAAAAACATCCACAAGTGGGGATACCAACCGTTGCGCGTAACGCTGGTACGATTATTCTAATATAAGCAACTTACTGTGTAACGTCAGAGCACAGCCTTGATTATTAGAGTTTTATAAATTAAATCGTGTTTAATTTACCACAGCTCGCCCTTTATCCCAACAGGTTATGGGCCCAGAAGGCTTCCACTGCGCTGTACGGTAATTAAATTTTGAACTAATTTTTGAGTGAATAGTGCAACGGCAGGTACGAGTTTGTCATGGAAGGGGTTTCACCTGACGAACAGGCCAAGGCGCGAGGTGAGTGCGATTTTCAAACAGACAAGTTGGTACGTTGAGTATTTCGTTGAGCATGATAATAAAGACAATACGTTATTGGAAATATCAGTTCATCCGCACATTGTGCAATATTGTCAAGTACAAGTGGGAAAAACACAAAAAGTCAAGCTCAGCGAATTCTTGGGCGATTCCTCGAAATCGTGCGAAATAGGATATCGGCGCGAGCTAAACGCTGCTACGTGTTTCGGCCGAATTATATTTTTAACAACTTGTGCGATTTCAGGAATCATAATCAAAAACAATGTTCCGCTGGAAATAAATATTTTTCGACTGAGAACAATTAATAATTTCAATTTTAATGTTAGCGACGTTTAAGGTGCTGATGTTGCGGGGCCCCAGGGAACTGATCTCGCGCGCTCTCCTAAAAATTATATTGTTTAGATAGAGTAGAAGTATCAAGTTACCGATACGAGAATTATTCGGGATTTTGGCATTATTTCGGGCCGATTTCTCTGTTATTAGTTATTAAAGCATGCGAACTTGTATTATTTCTCGATACTGACGTCAATAAACATGTATACAAAGCGCTCGAAATATGTATTGTAGCATATGAGAAAAACAAAAATTAATTGTCGACAATTTATAGATGACGATGACGAAATATTCCTCAACTTCATTAAAAAATATGAGGAAATCTTTGCGTGGAAAAAGAGCCATCCACGAGAGAAGGTTCAATTGACCCGGGAAGATAACTACTACTTGTTTACGACAGAAAGTGGAGTTAAATATAAGACAGGTGTGTAAAAATCTTTTGCATTATTTTCAAGTGCCCGTATGAATAATAATGGCCTAAATCGAATAGTAAACTTTAAAGTTAATACTAAATTATAAAGACACCACCTCGGTAGGTTCACACTAGAAACGATAACCGCTGTGCGTTCTGTTGTTTCCTGTGTGAGGGTGACTGAGATAGTAATCTTGCGTTCGGATATTGTCTTTTTCACTCGGTCTTGATCAGTAAGGCTTGCGTTCGGTCTGCTGAGAAAGAAGCCGAAAACAATCCAATGTAATGTCATGTAATAACTTGCCTAAATTCACAGGAGATTTTCTTTTGGAAGAAAATGAAAAACGGGTGATCGAAAAGATCATAACCCAGGCTGTGAACGATGACAAACCACTAGTGGTTACGGATTGGAAAACCCTACCGGAGGAAACTGAGCAGATGCCCATAAATACGACAGATAACGACAGTTATGTGAGTGGAAATGAGATCCTCGAAGAAGAAGAAGATCTGATAATTGCACACAAGGCAGTACAAACCGAAATAGGTGAGTTGTTTCTCAAAAAAAAAAAAAAAAAAAAATATAGATTCTGAAACTGAGCTTTTCTTGAAAGCTCTAAGACGTGTAAAGCTTTATTAAATTTAGTCTCGGTTTAGAATCTATATGGGCTCTGCAGAGATAGTGACTTAGCCCGGTCACTGTATTCGACAGTATAACGACAGTTTTAATTGATCAGACAGTATAACGACAGTTTTAATTGATCAGACAGTATAACGACAGTAACGACAGTTTGAACTGAACGACAGTTGAGCTCATAAACGACAGAAACGACAGTAACCGTCAGTAACGGCAGTAAATGATCTAGAAAGTAAGGTGTCTACTTTTCTAGGAGATAGACGAGGAGGGCTGGATCTAAAAGCATTGGGAAACAGTCTTCAAGCGATGATTGAAGCCAGTACTGCAACCTTCAAGCAGACGCAAGAAATCTTGGAGGTACAAAAGAAAAGTTTAGCTGACATGTGTTCTGGATTTAAGAAAGAAATAAAAGAACTCACGGCAGCATGGATCCAACAAAGGGATGATCATCTGTACTTTGCCCAACAAATGGATAATATTTTGGGAAGGTATCTCACTCACGACAGTAACACCCACGACAGTAACACCCACGACAGTAACACTCACGACAGTAACACTCACGACAGATATGACAGTGTACTACAAACGACAGGTGAAAGAGATCCTAATGCTGAGCAAAATCCTATAGGCGTGTCTACGATCAATTCCGATAAAGATACGGCAGATTTACCGGAGTTGATTCGTAAGGAATTGCTCAGACTTGGATTCGGTTCTCACACTAATGCAAATACGGGTTCGCCCAAGTCAATGGCGTCGGAGGTTAAAGAGGCCATTCAGTTTGAACTGTTGAGTAAAAACAGTGGCACGAAAAGAGATTATAAGTTAAACGCTAACATGAAGTTCGAACATTTCATGGATTTCTTTACCTCTGAACTGCGGGCGAACGATCTGTTGCATATTATTGATCCAAGTGTGAAACCAAACGATGAGTTTAACGACAGTATAAAAGAAAAACAAAACTATAAGGTACGAGACATATTAATTAACCATTTAGATAGCAAATATCACACTAAGGTTGTTCATGTTAAAGATCCCGTTGAGTTGCTCAACAAAATAAAAGAAATTAAAAGATGTGAAACAAACTTAACTTCAGTTACAATTCGTAAGCAACTTTATAACATCAAATATAATCCGAATAAAGAAAGGGCGTCAGAATTCTGGGACCGTTTCGAAGATATTATTAGAAACTACGAGAATGTCACAGAATCGACCCCTCTTACCGAGGAAGAGAAAAGAGATGCCTTTTATAATGCCATCATGATTGGAATTCCACAAATACAAAACGTGGAATTCGTAACAAAAAATACCACAGGCAAAGGCATGACCTATGATCAGCTTAAAACATTCATTATACAAGCCGAAGCAGAAAAAATAGCTACAAATGGTGTCAGTACGACTGGAGCAGTATTTACTGCTCGTCCACACAGTGGTAGCAACATAAGATGCTACAATTGTGATGGACTTGGACACTACGGACGAGAGTGTCCGAGAAAAGGTAGTGGTGTTAGAAAGTGCTACGAATGTAATCAGTTCGTGCGACACATCGCAGCTGAATGTCCTCAGCGAACGAACGGGAAACACGAAGAACATAAACAACCTAAACGGAAGTTTGGATATGCTCGATACCGAAATAGTAATCACAATTTGAACAAAAATAGAGGTATGAAAAGAGAAATGACTGACAGTGACAAAGACACTGACAGTAAGCATGCCAACACCACAACCCGAAGTCGAGGTGGAGGCGGTTACCATAGAGGCAGAGGAGCAAAACGATTCAGGTGGAGTAATCCAACCAGAAAGGGTCAAAATGATGGGAAAGAGAGAGGTAAGAACGATTGCTCTTATGGTAAATGTGGTAAAATAGTTTGTGCATTAACAAAACCTATTGTTCAAAATCCATTGCTCAAAGCCAGTGTGGATGGTGCTTATAAAGGTCAGAAGTTATTAACTAAATTCGTAGCAGACTCAGGTGCAACAGAACACCTCACTAATTCGAGGCTTATCTTTAAAAGGCTTAACGACAGTAAATATAGCATCATTAAGTGTGCAAATAACAATCCAATTGCAGACATTCGAACGGAGGGAGTAGGTTCGGTCGATATTGTTACGAATGAAAAGAAAATATTAACATTAAGTAATGTGATATGTGCGCGGGATCTATCTGAAAACTTGTTATCTCTTAGAAAATTCGCTGATATGGGTTTGGGAATTTATTTAGACAACAAAAGAATAGATATATTCGACCCCACTTCACAAGAAATATTTTTATCTGGCATTTATGAGCAACCGCACTGGATAGTGGAGATGGAGATTGACTTAAAAAATAATGGTACACAGAATACATGTACAAGAAAAATAAATAAAATAATAGCTTATATAACGACAGAAAATAGTGATGAGCCAAGGTATTTAACGAGGAGTGTAACGGCTCGACACAATAGAGATAGTGAACTTCTTAATGACAGTTTGAAAGAAACCACAGTACCGACAAGTCAGACAGAAACGTCAGTAGCAACTCAAAGTTCAGAACAAAATATTGAAAAAGAAAATAAAGAGGAGAGGGATACTGACAAACCCAATACGGCAGAAGGGGTTGTTAGTATACTTTCTCAAACTGAATTGTTGCCCGAAAAACTGTCAAGTTTTAGGAGATCAGACTTTATTGCTAGCATATGGGACAGACAGGTAACAAATTTCGATGAATCACCAAACATTGAGTTAACGGCAGAATCAATGGTTTTGGATGAAAGTGCTAAAAAAACAGGAAAGTATAACGACGCCATGCTCTGGCACGTACGTATGGGACATGCATCTATATCATACTTAAGAGCTATAAAAGAAAAATTTCCAAAAAATAAACAATTGCAAAAAATAAAGTTTGACAGTTCCATATTGGACTGTGAAGTATGTAGAATATCAAAATTTAATAAATTGCCTTTCAAAACAGTTAGAGCACGTGCGACAAAACAGTTACAAGTTATACATTCCGATACTATGGGGATAATTAACCCTGCTACATATCCTAAAGGATATAGGTACATTGTAGTGTGTATAGATGACTATTCACGACTAGCTATGGCATATCCAGTAAAAGCTAAGAGTGATACAGGTTACTGTATCGAAGCATTTGTTAAAAGTGCGAGAAATTTACTGGGATATGATGCTAAAGTCTGTTATCTAAGGACAGACCAGGGTACCGAATATACAGGAGGATACACGACTGAAGTATTGGAGAAGCTGGGTGCAGAACTGCAACTAGCTTGTCCAGACACTCCTGAGCATAACGGTGTGGCAGAACGTTTCAATCAAACGATACAGAGAAAGGTACGAGCGTTGATGTACGACTCTAAGTTACCGGAAAATATGTGGGATTTAGCTGTAGGAACGGCCGTGTACATTTATAATCGTACTCCCCATAAATCTATAGACATGTTGGCTCCACTGGAAAAATTTGTACCTGGTCATAAATATGACATAAACCAACTGAAAAGATTTGGTAGTATTGCCTACATCAAAGTTCAGAGAAAAACAGGACCTAAATTTAAGTATGAAGGTCAAAGAGTGGTTTTCGTGGGTTACAAACCCACTGGATATGTGTTTCTCAAACCTGAGGAGGGCAAATACTACGAGAGTCGAAACGTCAGATTTAACGAAAAGTTGGTTTACGGGGACAAATATGGAAAAGACAGTATAAAAAATTGGGTTTCAGACAGTCATACAGTGGACCGTCAAAATTGGTTTATAGAATTTGAAAGGGAACCGTCAGAGGAAGAACCTATAGTAAAAGAACCGACAGAGATTTTACAAACGGAGGGAGAAACTATACGACGAAAAAGGGGTAGACCAAAACTAGCACATGTGTCAGAAGTGGATAAAACAGGTGATAGTGAGCCACCAATTAAAATATATAAATCCATCCTTGACACGAGTTTTTCAGACATGCCACAACTAAGTGCCAATCGTGCAAAAGTCATATTCTCAACTGACAGTGAAAATATGTCACACGACTTAGAATCTGAGGATGAGACGATACATGCTTTGTTGGCTAAAATTCAAAAAGACCCAACATCTTACAAAGAGGCTCTGCAAAGAGATGATAAACAAAACTGGTTAGATGCTATAAAAACAGAATTGGAATCAATGAATAAAAATAATGTTTGGAAAATTGTGAATAGACCCAAAATTACGGCAGAGGGTAAAAAACCAAACATCATCGATTCCAGGTGGGTCTTGAAACGTAAATATGAAAAAGATGGTAGTACTCGATATAAAGCTAGATTGGTCATTCGAGGTTTTAAAGACACAAACGTATACGACTTACGAGAAACGTATGCACCAGTTTCTCGGCTACCTCTGGTAAGATGCGTATTTGCAATTATAAATAAGTACAACTTACTAGCCTGTCAACTTGACGTAAAAACGGCTTTTCTAAATGGAGTTTTGAATGAAGAAATTTACATGGAAATCCCTGAAGGTACTCTGCATACCGATACGTTGAGAAAACAGAAAGTGTGTAAGTTAGAAAAAGCGTTATATGGTTTGCGAATAAGTCCGAAAAAATGGAACGAACGTTTCTCAGAAGCAGCTCAGAAGATTGGTCTTGAATCATACGACCGAGAACCTTGCTTATTTACTTGGCGGAAAGAAAATAAATTGTTGATTCTGTTGCTGTATGTTGACGATATATTGTTGGCAAGCAACGATGAGACACGACTTTGCGAGGTCAAGACCAAACTTCAAAATGAGTTTGAGATGACGGACTTAGGAGAACCGAAGGTTTTCCTGGGCATTGACGTATGTAGAGATGTGAAAAATAAGGTTATAACAATGAACCAGGAAAAGTATATTGACAAAATATTAAAACGATTTGGGTTTGTTGAAATGCATCCGCAATCAACCCCAATGGTAACCAATCAAATCATGAACAGGGACAGAAAAATGAGAGAAGATTCAGATGACAGATCTGAATTATTATCAACTAAATCTAGGGAGAATGCTCCCTATAGAGAAGCCGTAGGAAGTTTGTTGTATTTAGCAAATGCAACTAGGCCTGATATCACATATGCGGTTAACGTATTGAGTCGACATCAAATTAACCCTACCGAGAACGATTGGAAAAATGTTAAAAGAGTATTTCGATACCTAAAAGGTACTAAACATTTGGGTTTAAAGTTTACATCTCATAACGACAGTTTACAAGCTTATTCTGACGCAAGTTTTGCAGATTGTAGGGGTTCCTTGTCAACTTGTGGATATGTGATTAAGTTGTATGGAGACACAGTGGCTTGGAGAACTCACAAGCAATCGTATGTGGCATTGTCCACTTGCCAAGCTGAGTATGTAGCTATGAGTGAAGCTTGTCAAGAGCTTATAGCATTGGACAATTCTTTACAACTTATAGTAAATAGTTCATTTGCTCCAATGGTATTATGGTGTGATAATAAAGCGGCTGAAGCTAGTGCAAAAGTTGATGGTGGTAATAGACTCAGACACATGACAGAAGTCAGAGAACATTACGTTAAAGAATGTGTTAAAAGAGGTCTAATTAAAATCAACTGGATAAGTTCTAAAGAACAAATAGCCGACATATTTACCAAGCCCCTTTCATTGGAATCACATAAACGATTGACCGGAAACATTTTGAATCTGCAATAAATTACTCAGTTAGCTTATATCTACTAATATACAATTCTGTTACAGGAAATAATGCAATCTGAATGAAGAGGCAGGAACAGCAGAATGCTTTATTCTATATATAAATGTTGTTCTAATGTAAGCTTAAAATATGTAGTTAGAATTGTATGATGTTTTGTAAATGTAGTGTGGTTGGGAGGGAGTGTTGGAAGTAGACACCCAACACTACATTAAAAACATCCACAAGTGGGGATACCAACCGTTGCGCGTAACGCTGGTACGATTATTCTAATATAAGCAACTTACTGTGTAACGTCAGAGCACAGCCTTGATTATTAGAGTTTTATAAATTAAATCGTGTTTAATTTACCACAGCTCGCCCTTTATCCCAACATTAATATTAATTATTAGGTAGGTATGCAGGTAGGGATCAAGACACCTTTGGTACCCACAGACCTTGTCCTTTTACCCTAACAGATTTCAAGTGCGTCTTTAACTTTTCATGTCATCGCGTAATTATTTTTGCAGTTAAACTCAAATTAACCGAAATTTGTTTTTTTTATTGCCTTATCGTGTAGGAGTGAGAAAATGGGCATTGCCTTTATGTTGACATCCTACATACGTCCATAAATCTGCACATATTTGAACAAAACTAATTAAGATTTATATGGGTCTGAAATTATTTATATTGGCTTGATAATTAAACACCTAGAAGCACAAATATGTGAATGTTAGCATAAGTCATTATCTTACGACTCTCTTCCACTTATGACTTTTCTTCTTTTTTTTGTATTTACTTAAACATGCATAAATATTCCTGCAGACATCTTTTATTCTCCTCTCGTGTAAATAAGACTTTGTCTACCTGGCTCTTCTAAGGCGAAAACAGAAATATAAAGTAACTCGTAATAAAAAGAAAATTAGAAAAATACCTAAAGTATAAATTACTCAGGTAGTTTAATCTTGATTTCGAAAAACAGTTAATTTTTCAGAACTCATGTTAGGTACTTTTTTGAAAAAGAGTTCTGCATTTTAAAACACCATGTTTAAAATTCAGAAGCAAAAATGAGAATGAATAAGCATACTTAAAGCAGTACATACAAACGTTATACAATGTGTTTCAAAATGATTGTCATCTAGTTGGCGTTGGAATTTCTGTGCATGTAATTTTTGATGTGCCGCGCTCTATTGATTTATACCTATCTAATTCTGACAACAAGTGACACTTGTCCCACATTGTAAAACTGGCAATCAGTACTGCTGGCAATTAACGGCCTTTTCAGGGCCAAAACAAATACTATAGATGGACAAATACTCAGAATTCGTTTTCTTTTGACAGAGAAAAACCAGAAGTCAAAAGAGGTTAAGCAGGTTATTTTATTTGTGTATATTGTGTATATTGTATTTGTGTTTATTTATGTATAACTATAGTAGAAACTCATATTCTCGCCAGGCGGTTTTTTTTTATTTTACATGGGAATTCCACAGCCGACTAGATGACAATCATTTTGAAACACATTGTACATATGTGGATCTCATTGTTTTCAAGATTTTCGAGATGTTGATGATCAAAGGAGACTGATCAACTGGAATGATCAGATAATCAAGTCATTGTTACCTTCTTAAGTCTGAACCCAATATGAACTGTTATCAGGATCAATATTACAGTTTTGGTGGAATGATAATTGTCCAGAAAAAGTGGAATGATAATTGTGTTTTTGTTCGTAGTTTTAGTTAAAGTGGAAAGTGTTGATAGATCTTAAGTAAAATATAGAAATTTCTGAAAATTATGAAAAAATGTGAAAGAAATTGAAACAATTTCACCTAATGATTTCCTTGATTTCTTGACTATCAGAAAAATACCCTGACAGAAAAATTGTTCGAGTTTGAGAAATGGAGTTCATTTTTGAGACAATTTTTTGTAATTTTGTATTGACGGTTATATCGCAATTCTTATCACATTTGGCGCCTAATAAGCGGACAAAAAGCCATTTTTGAAACGTACCACCCAAATTTATCAAACAGCCTTTTGTTGATGTAAATGTCGAACTGTGTATTGGGCTATTGTATTCTAACACTGCGTAATTAGAAGGAATATTTCACTCTATTCCCTAGCTCACAAGACGGCATGAAAGATAGCGGCGAACGTAGTATGCGTAATTAAACGCGTTCTAAGTAATTAACAGCAGTACGTATAGAGAGCGTTGGTGACTCTTCTAACGTACCGTGAGCAATAATTAAGAATTATGGCGCTAAAGATGAACATTGTAATCAATTTAGTAACGTAAAAGTCAGGATGGTGAAGTGAATTATGACTCTGAGTAAATATAGAAATGAAGTCTGCCTTGCTACAGGTGATTTATTGTTTATGGCGGAGCGTTACGTGTCACAATCTGAAGGAAAAGCGCGGTTGAAAGAAATATGTTTATCAGGATTCGCAAGTTTAATTGTGCTGAAATTGCGATGTTAATCGGTTTATTTTCTTGATCGCAGCACTTAAAATGCAATTAAAACTGCAACTAGCTATTGTATGCAAATATTATAATTAGGGTTCTTTATTCAGGATTTCTAGAAACGCAGGAAATACAGGTAAGTAACCGATGCGCCTAAATTAAAGCAATAACATTCTAGATAGTATAATAAACAAAGAATTCCTCCATCAGCCTGATGTGACAAAAATACTAGCTGGAAATCGACTGTGCCGTCATAAGAAAGACAGTCAGTACTCTTTGTCCTTATTTATTAATTTGTTATAAACTTTTGTACACAAAAAAGCTCTTTTTTAATTATTGGCTTATAAGATCAAAACTAATGAGCAATCCTAATGCACAAATAGATGAATTGTAGGGTATCAAAATACGAACATAATGAAATTTGAATCGATCCGATCCTATAATTATTAGTAACGGAAAAAACTGCAAAAATCGGAAAATTCAGCGACTTTTCAAAAGGTTCACCACAAAGTCGCAAGGCTTTGCAAAGAAGTGGTAACTTATGTCAAAATAACACAACTGTTATACCATTATAAATGGCACAACTGCAATTTGAATCTCTTAGTGCACTAACTGAACTCATTATCCACTGGGATTTGATGTTATTTGCGACACATAACTACGGTGAATTAGATTATATGTATAACACAAAGCTTGAAAATGTATACAAAATGCTCAAAATGAAAGTGTTAAAAATACAACATTATATAATAACCGAATGGAAATTTTGATATGTAGAAGTACCTATATCTAGAAAGTAATAGAAGCGTACCGCGCGCAACTCACAAATCTTTACACTTGATTATCTTAGCAAATACTGGAGCAATTTTCAAATAATGTTCTGGTAAATGAATCCGAAGAAACTGATTCGTCACCTAGATTTCATTAATAAATCAACGAAAATGCTTTTACTGCTTGTTCTTTTCGCATTGCCATTATATTGTTAAATGCTGTTATAAGTGAAAAGTGCTTGCAAATATGTATCACGATATTATAAAAATGTTAATAAAACTATTAAAATGTGGACTTTGTTAATTTAAAAAAATTTTGGCTGCTTGGAAAATCCCTTTACAACATTCAAAGTAAAATTGAAATTTTTATATTTTGATCATATTTCAGTGGCTTGATTACAATGAATATAATAATCCAGTAAGGTTAATCCGTAGCATTTTACCAACACCTATAATAGTCATATACATTCAGATAACGGTAGTAATAAAAGTTTCATTTTGATTCACTTCACAAACAAAGAAACTGTTGTTATACCTACCTTGAAATACATATTTTAAATATAATTTCCTTTTTTTTAACCTTTGCTTCTTTTAATAAACTTGTTCGTCCAGCATGGGATTTTGGAAACAAAAGATACCTATTTCAATTTAGAGATCAATGATGGCCCATAGAAAATGAATGTACATTGGAGGTAGATTATACAGTCGATAATGACTATGCAAATGAAAGTTATAAGTGCAGGAAACTGCAAAAACTGCGAAAACAAACAGAATACATTTAGTAGAATATAATTATAAATTTGTAGTAATATATTTGTACAATAATAATTGTCATACTACAAATATAATTCAACAGATAAGCTTCTTGTTCGTTACTCAATATAATAAAAGACTGGATTATATGCATTTGCATATTTGTATATACATATTCCCAGATTTGTGAATGTGCCTTAAAAATATTTCCTGAATCTTCTGCAGATAAAAGAGTGTCTATATTTATCTCTCAGATAATGCTCCCTACATGATTCAATGCAGCCAAAGCCAGTCAAAAGTACTTATTTTATTCCAATGTGATTCAGGTGATGTGCTCTACTCACGGAGTACCTAGACTGGCTGAAGAAGTACGATCCACGTTTGGGAATGCAAATAAACTGACTTCATCAACAACAACAAAAATATTTCTTAATGCACTTGCTCGCAACAAAGAAAAACACCTAAATGTTCCGTTATCTCCAGAACGAGTCGTAACTCGATGAGAAACATGAATTGAAGCTGTAGCATTTTACAATCAACAGTTAGAGACCATCAAAGGTGTAGTAACTGACTTCGATAATGTAGAAGGTATGGCAGTTCGTTAGTCTAAAGAAGCATTTAATATTTAATATTTCTGTATAGACAGGAAGAGTTGTGAATACCTTCTCATTTTCCCCACCTATAACCTACGATAATTAAAAAGCTTGCAACTAATTGGCGTTAACTGCATTTATTCAGTTAATGCCAAATGAACTTCGCACTACCAGAGGTAAATTTAAAGTTCAAAAACAGTATGTGCTCCATAGTACCCAATTAAATGCTGCTTAACATCTCAGTGGATATGGAATGGCATTTCCACTTATATAATTGTTTTGAGTGATCGAAGACAGTCTTAGTACTGAACATTTGGAACAGTACCTGATTGTTTACGTTTACAAGAGCAACAAAATGTTAAATAAGTGTTAATAATTTGTCAATATGATCTTCAAAAAGTTACTAATTGTGCGCTATTTTTGAAGTAAAAGCACTGAAAAACATTCTGTTGGGTTATTATTTAGGTACTGTTACATTTTTGACAATTTATATTTTAAGTATGTATTTTGTATTTGTAGGTATTTTGTATGTATTTTTCAAGCTTCTTGTGATGTATATAACCTAATAAAATACAATGATCTGCCACAAACCGTAGCAAATCTCAGTGAATAATTTCAATTACCTCAGAACGAAAACAAAAAAAAAATTGAATAGCTCCAGTATTTGCTGAACTAATGAAATGTAAAGATTCATAAGTTGAGCGCGGCGGATTATTATATAGGTACACTCGTACATAAGCTTCCCCTCAGCTTCGGGTATTCTGCAATTGTGATAAAACTAATGGTCCTTAACGCCTGTTCTTTGCACAGATAAATAACATATAAACTGACACTTCTTCACAAAGGGTCAGCCATATAACTTAAAAAATGGCGGGTTTATGATATTTTTTTGAAGAAACGTTAACTTTTCTGCTTTTTTACAGTTTTTCTTCGGTATTAATTATCCACTCTCTAATCGACTCAATTCCAGTTTTATGTTGTCCATATTTTGAAACAATACATCTGTCTATTTAGATTATTAAGATTGCTCCATTAGTTTTGATTTCATATTAAAAAACCTAAACCACCTAAAACCTAACCCAAAAAACCGCGAAAACAGAGAAACAGAACGCAAGTCCACACTGTTTATCTTATGATACCACACTCGGTTCCTTGGTATTTTGTCGCACAAGACGCCTCTTTTGACTGGCCGAAAATATAGGTAGGTATGTAATTTGTTAACTAGCAACACACAGAAAGTAGTTTATTTTGTATGTAAGGAAGCATTATATTCTAAATAAGTAGGTAAGTGGAAATATATGTTTTCCGTAGTCGAACACAATGGCAAGAGCGAAAGTAACAACTGTTGGTAAATATTTTCAAAAACAAATTAAAGAAATGTTTGTCACAGATCATTTGTAATGAGTTTGTTTACATTCGAATTACAACACAAAAAAACTGTACAAACAAAAAAATGTCTGGTGTGGTATTAAAAGGTTTGTTCTAATTGCAATAATTTTTTTTATACGTGAATATGTTGTGGATAGAAAATTAAAGTAACCAGACGCAACCTGCTGTCAAAATAACATGAGTAAAGGTTATATGACTTCTATTACTGTCAATTTAAATCTTTTTAAAAGTTAAGTAATTGATGACCAAGTCTTATATCACCCAAAATCAAGAGTAAATGTTATTATTAATAATTATTAATATGAATATTAGTCTGGCTGCATACAGTTAAAGGTGTAATATGGAGAAACGCGATGCTCGAGTAAATATTCACTTTAAAAATTGTAATAAAGACAACAGAGAGATATTGCAAGTGTCCATAATGCCAAACAGTAATAAGTAATAAGGTCGTTATTTTAACATCTGAGTGTGCGCAGTTGCATTTTGCGATAAGGTATACTTTAATAAAGTTAGTGCTTAACGATATTTATGTACAATTATGGTAAAGCATTATTTTTATCCATACGTCACCTTCGGATAGAATAGCATATAATCGGTAAAGTTCGGCAAGAGATGTAACCATGCAGATCGTTTGCTATGTGCTGGTGGTTGTGTGTCGTGTAGTAAAATAGATAAAATTAAATAAATTAATAAAACTTAAAAAAAGTGAATTCTATTAGAAATGTGGTTGAAGAAAGAACGAGTCACAATATTCTCTTTTCTCATCATTTCCACCTCCAAAAATACCTGCTTCGGGAACTTCCTTCATAACCTATTAATTGATTGATTATTGTCGTAATTAGAGTGTTCCTAATGTGCCAATATGTACTTCGGGCGACTTTGTATACATTAAAAGGGCATTAAAAGTAAAAAGTACTAGAAGTTCGCGTCTTGGCAGTTGACTAGGTTTCTAGGTTATGTGGTTATGTTATCTTGTCATTGAAATGTAGATTTGTGCTATGCAATATCCCTGTTTTAAAGTAACCTTAAATTCTAAGCACTATTTTATTAAGGTCGACTTAATATTGTTAATCAGTATTAGTACACTATTGCAATATCTCTCTAATGTCGAGCATACAAAACATCATTTTCGCTTAACATCACTACAAGAAATTTCATTTCAAACTTGAAATATTTCATAACAACTTTGGGACTTACAATTTGTAAAAGCAATAAGAACAGTTGAGTGACCATTATTTACTAACCATTATTATAAGGTAATAGCTTTGCAAGTTTCCACAGCAAAATATTTTTAAACAGAAAACCACTCCTATTAATAGAGTACTTACTTCCACAAAACTTTGTAAAAATCCTTTGATAGTTGTCCGAACGAAGGGACTTCTATTACATACTTAATTTATGATATGAAATGGTAGATTTTCTTTTTTAAAACAGCCTCTATGGCTCTCGTCCTCATTTAACCCACGTCAAATATATTCCATTTCCATAGAGCTTCTCTGCGCGCCACTGCTCCCCTTTGATTAATTTATCAGGGGTTTGCTGGTCCAGCAAGCGACGGAGTGCTTTCCCTGGTAGCAATTGACTTTTGATCTGGGTTTTATCGCCACAGAAAAGTCCAGTTCCCTACTCAGAAACCTCCGAACGTTGATTTCGAGAGATGCATTTAGAACATCCGGAAGTACTTACACTTCGGGGCTTTATGAAAGCGAAATATTCCGCAGAATTCCGACGTTTTTGGCAAAGGATGAGGCGAACAAAAAGCGGAGGATATTTTAGAGACAAATTCGGAGTGGAAGTTCTGATTCGCTTAAGGGTTTTTCTCGCAAAACTCGAAACGAGCAGTAAAAGTTCGGATTATGTTGAGAGATTTGTGTTCGATTTTTTAAAATTTCGCGTTAAGTACCTCCAAGGAGTTCGATCGAATATTTCATTTCGCAGGACCAACAAATAACTTTCACGTTTTCATTCATTCAGTTTAAAAGCATGCGACGGAAATTCGAAAGCGCCAACGAGAGAAAAATGAAGCTTCCGTTTATTTCTCTCCCTTGTTAGCGCCAGAACAATTCACTAAACAAAAATAACGCAAATGCGGTAGTCCCGAACTTTAAGCAATATTTCATAAATAAACAAAACATAACGCGAAACAGAGTGGCAAGCTGTAACTAGAAACATTTCGTGAACTATGCCACGTAAACAAATTTTTAAAGAGATGAAAAATGGCATACTATTTTTGTTAATACTCGAAAGACTGCACAAAAGGCCAGAGAATGGTTCCTAAAGAATAATAATAAACATCTCTCATACATTTTAACTAATCGAAAGATCCTTAATGTCAACGAATGTTAAATTACCTATCTTAATTTGTTTATCGAGATGATGTCCCTAACATTCCACAATATGGACAACGCGTATAGGTAAACTAGAGCTAATAAATATCAAAATATAGTACAAATTGCCAATATTAACCTAGTAAATTGATAATGTTGGCCTAATATCGTTATGTTTGGTCTAACCACTATTCTAATAAATATTATTAGCCTAATATTGATTTGATATATGTTGCTAATGTTGAAACAAACATATACTTACCTACATTTTTGTTACATAATATTTTAAAAGAATAAGTCACAATATCTCATTACTGGAACAATATTGATTTACACATTCAACACTATTAGAATAGCGTTTCTTCAAATAGGCTATTGTCTATGTATTCAAAAAGGTCCTAAAATGTGTTTTATTGTTTCAACCGTGTTCATTGGGCCTCTGAGGATGTTAAAACTACAAATTGCTTCAGAAGCGCGTGAAAAGGGTAATATTTCAATATATCATATATCTTAAAAACTAGGCGTTATTGGACAAAAACACGAGTAGTTTGTATAGCAAATTAAATTTCCTATCGAAGTAGCTTATTGAAATTATCAGAAACCTTTTTTATCATAAGCTATAGACATTTTCACATTTTTGCTTGTAACTTTTTCCTGAGCTGAAATGGTTGGAGGAGGTCTGTCTCTTCAGTGAAAAGAAAGTGCAAGTTACAAAGATATTTTCCATTGATTTCGCTTACATCTTACATATATACCTTCTAATCATCAATTTCCAATAAAACATTTAATTCCTGGTGATAAGGTACAATAAATTTTTTTGACTTCTTTCTTTATCGTCGTTCTCTCATTACTGAGAATCGTGATCACTGACAACTTGTGACATTATTTCACTCCATTGACTTCGGTCCCGAGCTATGTTTACAGAAACGCAGAAAGAACTACCGGTGGCCTTTTGGATCTGATCAGTCCATCTGGTTGGTGAGCGCCCTCTAGACCTTCGCCCTTCTGTGTTTCCCGAAACTATCAGCCTCTCCAGGTTGTTTTCATCTCTTCGCACGATGTGTCCAAAAAATCTCAATATGTTCGCCAGGCAGGTAGAAGAGAGTCTGTTGCGGATGTTCAGTTCTCTAAGGATTGACTCGTTCGTTCGTTGAATTCGAAGCATGCGTCTCCAGCACCACATCTCGAAGGTATCAATTCTTTTTCTGTCTGCGGATTTAATTGTCCACGTTTCAGCTCCATATCGGAAGATGGAAAAGATCAACGATTGAACTAGTTTCATTTTAGTGTTATTCGTAATAGATCTGTCTTTCCAAATCTTGGATAGTCGAATCATTGCACTTTTTAGCTAGTCCTATTCTCCTTCGGATATCACTTTCACTTGAACCCGTGTTACTAATATATGAGCCCAGGTACAAGATGTGGTCAACGATTTGAAATCTTTTTAGAGCATCTGTCAATTGCAGAGTGTTGGAACGATCGACTATCATAATTTTAGTTTTCTCCGCGTTTATCATAAGGCCACAGTTGTTGCTCTCTGTCTCCACTCGGTTTAGGAGATCCAACATTTCCTCTTCTGACGCAGCTATTAATGTTGTATCGTCTGCATATCTCAGATTTGTAATCCTTTTGCCGGCAATTGAGATTCCTCCATGCCATTCATCCAATGCCTTTCCCATAATATATTCTCCATAGATGTTAAAGAGATCTGGAGAGAGGATGCATCCCTGACGAACTCCCCTGCAGGTCTTGAATGGGAGCGAGTGCTGGTTCTCTATTCTCACCTTGGCCATGCTGCTGTCGTAAAGGTTTCTTATGAGTACAATTAGATGTTCAGGCACTTCCATCTCTCGAAGAACTCTCCACAGCATTTTCCAGTTAACACAGGCAAAGGCCTTTTGGTAGTTCAAAAAGCAGATGACCATTGGGATAATGAATTCTCTGCATTTCTCTATGAGTTGTCGTAGATTAAGCACCTGTTCCCTGGTGCCTTTGCCCTTCACGAACCCTGCCTGTTCCTGGGGAATCTGTCGATCCAGATAAGTCTCCAAACGTCGCTTTATAATACGAAGTAGAATCTTACTCGGATGTGATATCAAAGAAATAGTACGGTAGTTGCTACACTTTGTGGTTGCACCCTTTTTATGAAGTGGAATGAATATAGAGGTTCACCAGTCTTTGGGCCAGAGACCATGCTTCCATATTATATTACATAGATCGGTTAAGATTTTAATGCCCTGTTGATCCAAATTCTGTAATAGTTCTCCCCTTATATCGTCACAGCCTGGTGATTTACCTCTTTTCAAATGTGCTATTGCTTCCTCCACCTCTGCGTGCATGATGTCAGGTTCCTGCGTTATTTCATTTATATTGATAATTCTATCGTCTCCATCTAGGGTCTGCTGTTCTTTGAAAAGTTCTGTGCAATATTTCTGCCAAACATTTAATATTGCTTCGATGTATTTTTTTTGACTAGTAGATTAATAGACGGAGTTGTAAAAGTAAAAATAAAGTTGTTGTTCATGTAATTTGAATGTGCAAACAAATAATTATAAATAGCATATAACAAGCGATTTTTTGAGTTTACCGTATTTATTGAACATCAAAACGTTTTGTTTTATTAAAGTGTTCATATTTGTTAATTTTTTTTTGTTTGCTAAAAATCAGTTCTAATATTCTCGCTTAAGTATTAGCTTGGCTCACCGTTATGTATTTATATTATAAATACATATTATACTTATATATACATACATATATACCATAATATAATATTATACACAAATAATACAATATAGATATAACATCCGCTTCTAATAGGTTAAAAGTGAAAATGTCGCTATATGGCGAAAAATTGAATAATAAATGCCTTGCGAAATTTCGATATACAACAAAGGATACCAATTTTTTCAATTTTGATCATCAGATTTGGATTATACTCTTTAAAAAAATCCTGTATTCATTACAAGCGGTTTCGACTGAAAAGTTTTCTACAAAAAACAAATACTAAGTATGTAAATATATCTAATTTCACTTAGATGTATTCAATATAATTAAAAAAAGAAGAAGAAAATGACCTCCCTTCCATCCCAAAAACGCGACCATTACTTTAGTTGCACTTTGTTTTTACCCTAACGGACTTAATAAATCATTAGATAACACGCAATTTAACGAAATCGTTCTTTTCTAAATTACATAGACAACAGCGTAGAATTCCGAAGATTATTCATTGAAATTCATACAACATATTGTTCCTTTAAAAACACCATCATTAGAGTTTTTGGCAAATTTTCGATTTGTATTGTTAACAATCTGAAAATTTGGAGTTTTTAAATAAATGTAAAAATTTAGATCTTTGGCAACATTTTTAAACTGCCTTTTAGGGATGTTTTGGAAAGAAATGTTTCAAATAAAAGTTGCAGCCATTGGTTAGCTCAGTTAAATTTTAAAATTTGGTAGGAATTGGTGAAGCGGTTTTGGAGAAACTTGAGACAAATTGAAAATTCGCAGGAGTAAAAGGGTCCTTCGCAGAAGATCAGTCAAGATAACGAAAACGGCAATCAATAAGAATTGAACAGTAAAGTAAATATAGAAAGTTTTAAAAAACCGTTGGACCAGATTTTGAGATAATCCAAAAAACTTAAAAATGACAAGGGTAAAATGCCCTTTGCCCTAAACTGATTCTGATGAAATTTACGTGGTCGTGAGTTTTCTGGGCCTAAATACAGAATTTTAACTTTCCACTGTTAACTTCGAGAACTTGGACAACCTTCTGTTATTGTTTTATTAACTATGTTCTTTCTGTAGATAATAAGCCAAAGAAGTACTTTAAATGGAAACGTAATTCTTCCACCTGCAAACCTAGTTGGAAAATGCTGAGAAAGAGTCCACACAACTTTGATGATAGATAAAAATTTTATTAAACAAAACGCTGCGTTATAAAAATGTTTAGATACAAGGTAAAACGTCTGGAGACAGTCATTTATTAATTACGGTCACCTCCATGAAACGACAAGTAATCTTAAGACTTAACAACGGTAATAATTTTTATACGGTATGATATTTCCTAGATTTACTAAAATGGAACGGAAACGTAATAAAACCATAACTTAAAAATTTAACACGCAAACATAATTATTGATGTAACTTAAAAGATGTAGGTGAATACCTCATGTTTTTTTTTATCCTAGTACTAATTCGATTATGTACATTCAATCGAGACTCTCAAAATCATATAAATTTGTTCGCATAATTTTGAAAGTTTTATATTTTCAAATGCATATATACATACATTCAAATAGTAGTAGTATTATAGTAAAATATAGTACATTTTTGTACTCCGTTATTAACATGTTTTCTTGAAGATGATATTTGAAATTTGATCCTAATTGTATTGATGATAGGTACAACCCCTCAAACACTTATTCAACTACTCACTCGATGCGCGTCGTCTTTCTTAGTACAAAATGAACCAATTTTTCTTGTGTGATTTGTACAGAGCATTTGTAAGTTAAACGAGTATTTACTCTTGTTTTACTTGTTTGCTCGCAGATAAGGTAATTGCGTATATAAAGCACGACAGATTTGTAGCACAATACAAATCCCTGGTTAACTGGATACACGTACTCCTATGTAGGTCAGATTCGGATGCTTCGCAGAGAATTCAAAAAAGATAATAAATTACCCCTTTCACGAAAGAATATGTGAATCCGGAATGAAGTTTCCATTATAAACGTTGCGTACCTAATAAAAATTTATCTCTTCCATTGTCCCGTACGTGACTCTCGGTCATTTTTAATTCCGACTCGTGCATACGGAGATTCCCATGACGCGTCCCTGATTTCAATACCTCCTCCCCGAAACAATTTCCGGGATACGTCCATGCGCCGTATATCATCATCGCCTCGCCAACTACAAAGATATTAATTCAATATTTATGAGAGCCCATCGGTTAGAGCGGTTTCAAATAATAATGACTTAATACCAGTAAAACGTTGAATTTTGAAATTATGGCCACCTCCATAACCATAACGCACGATAATGCTGAGTTATTTGCACAGCTTACGGCCAACGGCGATGTAATCCACCGAAATTGTCTACGAAAGGTTAGAATTTGTATATAAAAGGTCAATGGCAGTGTAGAGCGAAATCGACGCTAATACAATAGAGCGAGGATTTTCCGCGATTCGAATAGGAACATTTATCTAGCTTAAACGAACCCAGGATTCTCGGCAGGAAAGGGAGCTTTTCCTTAAACAATATTTGCATTAGTCTACGTATCTGACGACTTAAAAAGAACTCATTATTGCTCCACGATCTTCAAGATGTTACTCATTTCTTTAACAAACCTTTGAAACGTGGAGTTAACAATTAGAATTTTTAACCCCTGTTAAGTCGGACCCCCAATTTTAAACCCCCAAATTGGAAATTCGCGTAAAACTGCCCAAGATTAATATATGTATCTATTATATAAGCTCACCACGACGAGCAGTAGGGGAGGATAGGGTAATGGCGGCCATGGACAATGGTGGTCACGCACATAACTAAAGCATGACAAGTCCTTTACCCGTGTGAAATCGGGTAGAATATATTACATCTCGCTCCTTATTGCCCGCGAGCGAAGAGCACCCTGCGTCGCCATTCCGCACGCTGCGTTCGTACAACGCAAGTGTTTGTTGTTTTCACGCCAACTTGATGTAATTTTACGTTGAAACAAATTAATAAGGTAAGCTGTCAAATATTCCTTAATCCACGTAAACGCTGTCTTGTTACTTGAGACTGTTCATCACTATTATGTAGTAATGCTCATTTGTAATCAAGTCCCTTGCGGATAGTCGTGGTCATCTAACCACTATGTTTATCTTCCCAACAAAACGACATTCCCCTCTCCTGGAAAAAGATGGCACTGCTGGTACTATATATCTGCTCAAATAATGGCTGGACCAATGAAACTCTTTTTATGGAATGGCTTCAACATTTCGCAACATTTGCTAAACCTTCTGCAGAAGAGCCAGTCTTGTTGATACTGGATGATCACGCGAGTCACATTTCTCATGGTATTTACAAGTACTGCAAAGCCCACACCACTCACATGCTGTCCTTATCACCACACATAGAATGCAGCCGTTGGACGTGTCGTTTTACAGACCACTTAAGGCTGCTTACAAAAAAGAATCTGAAAGTTTTATGAAAAGTCTCCTCGCAGAACGAATAACTCCACACGATGTTGCATCATTGTTCAACAAAGCATATTCTAGCGTTGCTTCTATAAGTAAAGGAGAGTCTGGATTTAGAGTCACTGGTATTTTTCCAATGAACTCAAATGTGTTCAGTGATGAAGATTTTTTACCTGCCGAAATACTGCAAGGTGAACCAGTGGTAATTCAAGATAACGAAAGCTCTTTTCCTCTTGAGACAACTGGAACTGTGATATTCCAAGAACCACTGGCGATTGCATCAACACCTGCACAAGAACCCCTGGTGGTTGGATCACCATATGTACAAGAACCCCTGGTAGTTGCATCAACGTCTGAACAGGAACCCCAAGTGGTTGCATCAACATCTGCCAATAATACCGCCAAAAATACGACCAGAGGTTGAAAATTTTATCAATTTGCCTACCAAAATCTGTCAGTATAAGACAAGGTTGAAAAAAGCAAGATTCTATCATTATAACATCCAGGCCAATTAAAGACAGTCCTATAGAAAAGGAAAACAAAAGCAGAACAAGATCTAAAAAAGAAATGGGAAAACAAAAATGCAAAGGGAAGGCCAAAAAAAACCAAAGAGTACAAGAACTACAAATAAGTACAAGAAAGAGTCTTAAAAGGCTAAAGAGGAACGTTCTTCAGGAAGACAATGACCCTTCATGTACTGACGTAGATATTTATGACCTCTGCGTATATGATGATAATGATGATGATGATGATGAAGATCCAGAAGATCTTTGTCTCATATGCGGAGGATTCGGCCGAAACAACGTGGTACGGTACCGGTGTACTTCCTGTGGGCTTTGGGCTCACCCTGCTTCACTGGTTGGGATTCGGCTACAGGATACGTATGTGACATGTATTAAAAATATTTCACCATCATTGTGAACATCATGACCACCATTACCCTTACGTGCGCATAATGGTGGTGATGTTTGATGATTAATTTGACCTCAATAGTGCTTTAATATAGCATTGCTATGTTATATTCCTAATAAAGCTGTGATTCATATTTTGAGTTTTATTCCAAAAGTGCTTAACTGGCCGCCATTACTCCATTCTCCCTAATGCTTTGTCCGAGCCCAGACGAAATGAGGCTGTGATAAAGTGTTCTTACACTTTTTATGAGCATGTGCTCATAAAGGGCATTGGGCTTTAGGCATGTGGCTAAATTATCGAGTAAAAGAAGTATATTCAATACTCAAAACCTCTTGCAAGGATAACTAGAAAATAGTTTTAGGACATAGCGTTTTAGTTCAGTGCTTGGCCATTTTCACGTATAATTTTCTGAAACTGCACCGATTTGCACAAAAATTTGAATTTAAGTTCTACTAACCCTCAACTTCAAAGTTGACCCTGTGCCGTAAACCTATTTAAAGATGATTTTAACCTATTACAAGATCGAATCTACAATTATATAACAATTTTAACTAAGGGTAGTTTTCACCCCTAAAAATTAAAAAGCCACCCCCGCCACAGAACTAAATTTACAGTAGAGAGTAAGTACAACTTGAATCCAAGTTGCTACAGAACGCCTTAAAGATATTTTTTTGAACCATAACTACGTACATATATTAAGGGGTGCCTTTTAGGGGCCGATTCTACGTAACAATTCATGAGTTATGTCCCTTAATATCAAATGACTTTCATTCTACTTATTTATCGATGATTTCAACCTATTACACGTTCCAATCTATAATTCTATAATTATTTTTAAATAGTGGTAGTTTTCACCCCTAAAAAATAAAAAGCACCCTATGGCACAGGGTCAACTTTGAAGTAGAGGGTAAGTAGAAGCAATAGCCAAATTTTGGTGCACAGGGATGGATTACTTTAAAAAGCTCTTAAAGCTACGTGTTCTACACATACGAAGCTCGAGAAGATTTACAATTTAACATATTATAATACTAAATACACGTTATCGTGAATTCAAATAATTACACTGCACTGATCATGTACTTAACGAACTTATTTAACAGTAACTACTAGTACTACCTAACCTATCCGGTAGATTTTTTATCGGTTCCGAAGTGGCTATTCAGACTGAATACTAGTACCTAGTACTGTGTTTGTTTTATATGATTACTGTATTTATCTTTATACTAATGTATATATTTACTAAAGCAAACTATGTACGTGATACAACAATTATGTACTACCTGTACGACTTATTTCAGCCAATTAACTTGGAGCAATTTAGCCACATGAGTAGTTGGTTATTAAGTACAATCGTTGGAACAAACGCTTCGAATATCTTTTTTTTTAAATGACACATTCGAACCAATCAACAGATATGTCATTCTGTAATTTGATACAATACGAATATTTTGTCACCAGAGATAGACCGGTAGACCATTCCATACATTGTATGTGTAGCAATTGTTTTTCAAAGGTTCACGCTCATTTACGATTTCCGGATTTAATGCGACGGCTTCAAGCATCGAAGACTCTTTTAATAACTCCAGCAGATTTCCACGGCGCTACTGGCTGCCACTCAAGAGAACCATAAATAAGACTCTTAACCAGAGGTTGTGGGAATGGAGCCGAGTGCTAAGTTTCACACCCTCTTGACGGGTCCACTCATTCAGGTTAAGATATTTTTAAAGGGATTACAATAAACTATTCGAAGGATAAAGGTAGGAGGGATGGCGCGATTACTTTCCTTGGGACGACCATTGTTTGCGAGAAATAGGTATGTGGAATATGTGCGAGGGGATCACATTTTAAGTATGGATTCCAAAGGCCCAATGTAAACTCTTCGGTTTACACTGCGAACAACACTTGTTACAAACGTCGCGGCGCCGAGAAGTCTTGCTTTATGACGTCTTCCTTCAAATTTCATTCGTGTTTTTTTTTTTTTCGCTGGGACAATCTATTTACTGAATAGCCGACAAAGAGATACTTTTTTGTCTCGCAACAACGTTGTACATTATACGGTGGTTTGGCAGCTTCTTTTTAACGACCGTTTTTACTGTCTAGCTGGTCTAACAAATCTAGTCAATCTGTATTTATTGTTTTACTGCCGATTGTGCAGGGTCAAGTCACGCCCTCAATTTTGACAGGTTATTAAAATTTTAATCAACAGATTGATGTAGCGTATCATAGAATTGATTTATTGTCGAGTTCCTTATAGCGGCAGTGAATATTATTTTTATATGGAAGTAGTATGTAGTAGCTAATAGCTAAGCTATTACTTAAATGGATCAAATGGATTTTTCTATCAATTCCACCTTTTGTCTTTGAGAGGTATATGTTTTTTTTTTAAATAAAGTACTGGGCCAAGAAGAACGCAATTAAAAATATTTAAATATTTATGACGTTAACGGCGAATCTCCAACGTTGAATTTTGTGAGTCAGTTTCTGCCAACGATTACTTTACCGAAAACTATGAAAGATGAATATTGAATAAATTGTTAAATTGTAAAAGTTAATACTGAATAAATCAGGAAAATCAATTTATTAGATATACAACTCTATTCTTACAACAAACAATAGAGAAAATAGAGGCCTACAAAGTGGCAATGCAAGAAATTTCAAAAAAATGTCAATTCAATAGTCTGATTGATTAGAATAATCTCTTAGTCTTAATTCACTTAGATAGAGTTATTGTGTCAATGACGTATAATATTTTTCATTATATTCAATTTCTATTTCTCATTATATACACCGTGTAAACTAAATAAGCTATAAGTCCGGAAGTATTAACTTTCTATAATAGTATTTTTATATCAAAAGATAGCGAACACAAGGGCCTACAAAATGGTAATAAATGGCCTATGGATAAAACAAGAATATCTAAAAAAATGTGAATTTGCACAGAGGCTAGATCAATATGTTAATTTTTTTGGAAATTTTAACTACGGTTTTTTTTGTTGGTCTTTATGTCCTCCATCGTTTGGTATAAAAAGATAAGTATAGAAAGTTTTATTGAAGTTATGGCTTATTAAATAACTCGATTAAAAATGAGTCCGAATCGAAAATCATCAAATAGCTCAGTTATTAACATTTTTTCGAAATCTCTACTATGGTCAATTTATAGGCTGTTTTATTATTTATTTTTGGATATAAAAATATAAGTGTAGACAGTTATATTTCCAGAGTTTTAGCTTATTAAGCAACTCGATTAAAATAATCTGAATCGAAAATCTCTAAATAGCTGTTATTAACATTTTTCAAAATTCCTACTACGGTCGTTTTATAGGCCTTTGAATTATCTATATTTTTATATAAAAATATAAGTGTAAAAATTATACTTTAGGAGTAACAACTTATTAAGTGACTCGATTACAAATGAATCTGAATCGAAAATCTCTATACAGCTCAGTAATTAAGATTTTTTTGAAAATCCTTACTGTGTTCATTTTATTGGCCTTATGTCCTCTATTTTTTTTTATAGAATCAGAAGTGTAGAATGTTATGCTTCTAGAGTTACAGCTTATTATGTTACTCAATTACAAATATAATTCAGTTATTAACATTTTTTGTAAATCCCCTACTATTGTCGCTTCATGGGCTTTTGCTCTACCTTTTAATATAAAAACATAAGTCTAGAAAGTTGTACTTCCGGAGTTACAGCTTATTGACTAACTCGATTAGAAATGAATCTGGATAAAAAAAAATCTTCAAATAGATCAGGTATTACCATTTTTTAGAAATCCCTAATTTTATAGGTCCTTGTGCCCTCTATCTTTTGTTATTAAAACACAAGTGTAGATTGTTACACATCCGGAGTTACAGCTTATTAAGTTTACAATATATGTAATATATTTAATTGAAACACTAACTCCAAGTTAAAAAGACTAAAAAAACTAGTATAATCAGACTGATTGAATTGACATTTCTTGTAAATTCCTATACTGTGGTCATTTTGTAGGACTTTATGCCCTCTATTATTTGGTATAAGAATAAAGGTGTAGAACGTTATACGTCCGGACTTACCCAATATTATCGAAACATCTTTCATAGTTTGCGGTGAGGTAACAACCGTTGGCGGAAAGGACTCCTGTACGCTGAAGAGTCGCCGTTAAATTCACACACATCATAAAATGACCAATTTTATCCAGACACTTTGATTAGTTGTGAAAGAAAATAAACATGTAAATCACATTGAGCCTATAAGCCATTCACTTTTGATTTTGCTCTTGGAGTCCCTGAGGTTTTGTCGTCATTACAATTAATCTGCCATTACTGCTATGAATATATATTACAACGTGATCAAGAATGACTGTTTGAGTTGGCAATGCTGAATTTCATTTTTAAATGGTACAACTGGTAATTTGAATTTGCTATTTCAAATTCAAATTTCTGGTACTTTTTCAAATTTATTTATTTAAAATGGTTTCCACGTTACAACACGAAATTTTCATTGGAATGGCGTAGTTTCGAAGCGGGATTTATAACCCAATTACTGGTTGGCAATACTCTCTCGAAGCGGCATACCAGCAATTTCAGGAGTTGTTTCCGGAGACTTTGGTCACTTTTGCTGTCTTTCTGCAACATTGCATGCGAGTAGTTGAACGTTATTTAAACACAGGGAGCGTAAGCAAACAAAAATCAACTGGTAGACCTTCTACTCTAAACGAGGAAGTTGTCGAGGATATCAGAACTCGAACGCAAAGAAGTCCTCCCAAATCCTTAAGAAAGCTCTCCCTTCAAACAGGTTTGGTCCTTATGCCTCCTATTCAACCAATTTTCATTCTTACCCATAAGACTTCCACTTTTCCATGTTGTTCTAATTTACGGTTTTACAGGTTTATCATATGGAAATTGCTCCACTGTGCTTAAAAAGAAATTAAAGTACCACCCTTACAAAAATCCATCGTCCAGTCATTAACCCCTCCTGATCACCCGCAGAGAGTTTTATTTTGCAATTGGTTCAATGACATATCAAATAATAATGATATCCTTGACAATACCTTCTTTTCCGACGAAGCCTGGTTTCATCTCAACTGCTATGTGAATAAACAAAATTACAGAATTTGGACAGGTGAAAATCCTTATGATATCATAAAGACACATTTGCACCCGGTTAAAGTTGGTGTTTGGTTGGCAGTCTCAAGGACGCGGGTGTATGGGTCGATATTTTTTAATTTTACAGTCAATTCGGAGAAATATATCCAACACCTTTTGAGACCTTTTATAAACCAATTAACAGACGAAGAGCGTCAAATTGGATATTTCCAACAAGACTCTGCAAGGGCACATACGGCTCGCGCTACTATGGGATATTTAAGAGAGAATTTTGGCGACAGAGTAATTAGTCAGGGCATTTGGCCAAGCAGGTCACCAGATCTCACTCCATTAGATTTTTTGTTATTTGGGCTCTTGAAGGACAATGTCTTTAGGAACATATTGCATACTGAAGAAGAGCGCAATAATTCAGGAAGTGGCAAACATTACCCCCAATATGCTGGTGAATATCTTGGAGAGCCTAAAAAGGAGTGTTAATTTATGTCTGGACCAAAATGGGGGGCATTTTGAGCATTACCTTTTGCTGTTTAATTAAATTATTGTTCTGTATTTCGAGTTTCATTTTTTAAGCGTTAATTTTTATTCAGATAACTCACAATCTTATTGCTGATTGTTATGTCAAATAAACATCCGGTTGTAGCGTTGCAAACCCTTAGGCAAAAAAATCCTCCAGGTAGGATTGTCAACTCAAAAAGTCATTGTTGATCAACCAGTATAATCTTGTTAATTTTTTGCCCTTCTTCTTTAAAGTTACTATCAACGAAAATATCATCCTAATTTGGCGTACATGTCGTTTATGATAAAATTCCCGTTGAACTTCAATGAAGATTTTAAGCGAATGTGCCCTATCTCGTTCATAACTTCAATATATACCTCCTGCGTTCCTGTTTTGATTAAGCCTGCTCCAACTTAACCATCCCGAGCCCTTCCATCAGTAGGAAGATATTCGTTTTTTTGTTAAATTAGACTGCACGATATCGTTACTCCGCCGGGGATTGTATTCGTTTAGATTTTTCCAAGTCGACAGGGAATGATATGAGCAGAAGCTCCGACAGCATCTGTCAACCTGCCATCAAGCTTAAACCTTCCTTTATTTACGAATGACGCGTTCCCCGGCTAGATTAGAATTTTCGATCCGGCGGTTCTTTCAGCTATGTGTTTATTATTCATTTGTTGAAGTTTCTTTTGCGGTCCCCTTTATGCACGTCTAGACAGATATGGCTCGAAGAAAAGGTGTGAAAGTCCGTTAATAGATGTTTCGTGACGATAACGTCGTCTAGCTTTTGTTGGTCAGAGGGGAAAAAAGTAAAATGGGAGCGTATTAATTTCGTGGAGATGATAGAGGGGTTTTTAAGGTTTTTGAATTAATTTAAGGTATGAATTAATAGGCTCGGAATGATGAATCTTGATGATGTCTGGAGTTAATTTTTTTATGAAACACAACAAGATGAGATAATAGAATTTGGTTGTGATGTTTTCTAAGAAAAAGGGTGTTAAATGTTAGAGTTCTATAATTTTTAATTTTATTAGGCTGCGAAAAAAAAGTAATTATTTATTGAAATCATCAATGTTACCATTTCTATCGTGTTTACTATTAGTTCAATGTTTGACAGTAAAAGAAGATTATTTTACGTGAATCTTAATCTGAACAAATTTTCATCCAAAAACCGTCAATCACTATATAATTAGCCATTATCTCTTACTACAACGTGAAAAATAATATGATTTTTTTTTTATTAAAACTACGAGTTTGCCTATTACAAATTTGAACAAACTTGAAAACACTAATCTCATGGTTTACTACCAAAAGCATTATAGGGAATTGCGTTATGTTTACGGATTTCGCCTAAAGATGATACTATATAGTGAAAACAATACTAAATTGAAATTTTTCGGGAAAAGACATTTTTCCGTAGAGAGCAGAGAGACTAGGGAGAGAGAAGAGAAAGAGTGTAAAGAGACACTTTGAACTGGAGAAAGGAGAGACGCACTCTCCTAATATAAATCAACCAACTATGTAGATATCAAAATAGGTTTTTGTTAGTTTCAGTTTTCTTCCTAGTTAGGTGTTTTGAAATATTTCTATAAAGTCAAGTTCATTACATGAATCCATTTAGGTTTTTCGTGAAAAGAAGCATTTTAATTAAAGTGAAACCTCTATAATGCTGACACCCGGGGGAGCAAAAATTTTGTCCAGATTAGGGAGGTGTCCATTTTTCCTCGACTTAATTTTGAAATATGTTCTGCACATTGAACCCGGCTTTTCTAAACCAATGCTGAATGGTGTTTGTTGTTACGTTTTCCCAAGATTTCGAGATCCATGTAATCGCTTGCAAAACATTTACGCTTTTTGATAAATCTTTAGTTGATCAATTAATTTCCATTGAAGCTAAGAAGTGTTTCAAAACATTTTTTCGGCTTAAAACAAGGTAAAACCAAAATAAAGTGTCCATATTTGTTTTAAATAAAGTGTCCATGTCCAGATTAGAGAGGGTCCCTATTGCAGAGAAAATTTTACGTTAATATCTTATGGCAAATTGACGGTTACATAGAAAGTGTCCATAAACCTATGTGTCCATATTGCAGAGGTGTCCACAACAGGAGGTTTCACTGTAATTGATGAATTCTTTGAACATTTTTATCAAATACTTGCTGATGAAGAGCCTCCAAGAAAAGTTGTAGTATGGAAATTTTTGCAACTTAAGCACATAGGTAAGGCGCACAATATCAAGACGTTTATCGCGTCATGTTACTATTATTACTTTTCAATTTGCGCACGTTTTGCACGCTGCTACATCAACAGGAACGGAATACATCCATTCTATTACAATTATTACATAATCATTCCTATCTATTTATTAAGGAGTGTTACCGAACTATAAATCTCTACTCAAAAACTTATACCTCTTAAAACAATATCAATTCCGACACATTTAATTTAAAATTCAACATCCAATTACGGTAACCGTTCATTAAAAAAATGCCTATGAGGAATAGAAATGAAATGAATAATTATTATTTTGACACGCCTGTATACACTAAAGACGAACAGATGTTTATTTATACGTACAATGTGTAAGTGTGCTTTTGTGGTGTCCGCCATTTTTAATAGTATGTCATTATAGTCACTCCCTCGCGCATGATAATTATTTCCTTACATGTACTTAAATAGTTTCCTAAACAAGGATTTTTCGATGAGTGGCGAACAGTTCGCAGGGACGGTTTTCGAACGAACACGCAAGACATTTGATTTGAGAAAATATTTATTTACGACGCGTGTCGAAAATCCACCTTCTTCTCAAATTATATCCAGAATGGAAGCAAATGTTCCTTTATAGTTCGTACGATAGGGGTCGTTTTGTAGGAAGTAAAACCGGATCGAGAAAGGATCGGACTGAAGGGTTTTCAGTTGCTGAAAACAAATACAATACATGCGTTGATTTCACGTAGATTGATGCAAACAAAGGTTGTTAACAATTTAATTGGTTAAATCGCTATAATCTGCCGCTCCTGTATTGGCAGTATTTTTACTCTTAGGCAGGCAATAGAAAATTGTTTGACGCACAATTTGAATACTCATGTGGTTTTCATCGACCTTACGAAAGCCTACGGTAGTGTTCTCTTGGAACGAGTGTGGCAGGTAGTGAAACAACAAAACCTTAAATAATTTTATATACTGGCTGCTAAGAAACTCTATCAAAATATGTCTGCCTCCTTTAAAATTGGAAATAGTATAACTACTACATTCCAAATAAGTAAAGGGGTTAGGCAAGGATGCTGCATCGCACCTGGCCTATTTAAGATTTATTTAACTGGTGCATTATCACAGTGGAGACGTAAATGTAGTACAATGGTGATATCAATGGGGGACGATAAACTGTTAACGTTACATTTTGCTGACGACCAGGCAATTATAGCCGAAGATAGGCTGGATACAGATTAAATGCTGAGGAAGTTACAAGGAGCATATGCAGAGTGGAGTTTAACGATAAATCTAACAAAAACCGATTATATGGTACTAGGTGAACAGGACGAAGACTTGAACTTAGGACCAGTGGCTATAAGAGATACTATATGGTATCGATATTTATAGGTTAAACTGTCAGAAAAAAGAGGAAGCAGTGATGTAATCTTAAACAGAATGGCGCGAGCAAGGGTGGCAACAAGACAATTAAATGGAATTTTATGAAGTGAAAAAATAACAAAGAATACTAAAACACACATAGTGGAAAGCAAAAACCTACGGTTCTGAACTCTGGGAACTGAAAGAGGCAGATAAGTCAAAAATACTAGCCAAGGAAATGAACTATTGGAGTAGGTGTAGTAGAGTAACAAGACGAGACACGAAACCTTGAAATAAAAGCGAAAATGGGTATTAATCTGGATATTCTAGGAACAATCGAGGCAAAAAGCTTAAAATGGTATGGGCACAGGGCATCTAAGGCGTATGCCAGACGAAAGATGGCCAAAGAAGATATGGGATTGGACCCCATCACAAAGATGATATGAGGAAGACCTCGAAGATTATGAAGAGAAGGGAACGACCAAGCCATGGAAAGCAGAAATTTAAGAGAAGGTGATTGTTGAGAAAAGTTGTGCAAAATAAAAATATACCTACTTCAAAAAGTCTCATAAAGTTTTGCTCTATCTCCAATGCTTATGGCGAAAATTGCCTGTAATTGATCGCTGTAAATACACATGATCCTAGGGTACTGTACTGTCGAATCAAAACAAAATAGGGTTCAGTACAGATATAAATGCTCATTTTATATCGGTATAGTAACAGAATTTAAAGTTTTCTGATTTTGATACAATTTGATCTGAAAATAGAAGTAAAATAGGGCAAGTTTAGGGAACTTTAAAAAATAAAAAATATATGGTACCTACGTTCCACGCCGAATTTAGATTTTTTTATGTGGCCCGAAATGAAGGAAAATGGACCTTTTGGGCCCCCGAAGCTCCCCCCAAATTTTTAGGGCCCCAAGTGGAATAGAACTTAAGTTATGGACAATTGAAAATGGAAATTTTCAGGTTCGGCTCCAAAACCAAAAATTTTCAACCAGCCATAACTTGTAAAAATACCCATTTTTATGAAAAAAGTTTCAAACAAAAGTTGTTTGCAATGCTTTAAACTCTTGAAAACTGCTAAAAAAAGTTCATCTGATATGGTTCACTGTTGACGAGTCTGGGCGCCGGTACAGGCCATCTCGACACTTTACCTTTAAGGTAATAAATGTTAATACGCCAACTCAACACTACAGAAAACAGGTAGTTACAACTAGTGACCTTAACTGACAGGCCAAGTCAACACTAAGACCTTGAACGCCTTAAACCGATTATAAAAAAAATATACAATATACAATACACATTAGCTTTTCTACACATTCTACGGCAAATTCTGATGATGCCTATTAGGCTCAGTGAGTACAAGTTTGATCATTGCCCCATTACATCACATGTTTGATCCTTGCCCTCTTGCGTTTCCAACGTACTTTTGAGCGTCTCACATGACGTTCACGTTTCAGAAAGCTTCCCGAAACTTGTCTGACCCACCTGAAATCAAAATGTAGCCTTCAGATACAACTCGGTGTCGAGATGGTCAATTATACTGTATCTCGTCCTACCTAGTGAGAGACAATAAAGTGTCGAGATGGCTATGCCGTGGTGGCGAGTTGGCCTGTCGGCGTAAGGTGCTCAGTGTCGAGCTGGCGTATTAAGCTTTACAACACCTTCCTAACTAGGGGTAATAAAGTGCTGAGATGGCGTCCGCCCCTGGGCGCCATTAGTCGTCAAACCCCCAAAAAAAAAATCATCAGCTTTACTGACCAAAAAAATCAGGAGCGTAGCAGGATTCGATACAAAACTTTTGAGCCCAAACAGAAGTTCGCCAGACCTAATGGCTTTGAGGAAAAAAAAAGGTAAAATCCGGCAAAAATCACTTGACACCAAAAAAATTTTATTGAGCCCCCAGAAATCTATTGTTTGCTAGTCAATATCAAAACCATGAGCGACATGTTTTCTTGAAGTTGACTGGGGATCAATATCACTAAGGTTAGCATGCTATTTTCAGATACGTAGAGCATTTCCCAAGTCCCCACAGGCTCAAAAACTCAAAATTCCTCAAAATACTTGAATTTTGAGCCCAGACGACTTCGCTTGACACAATTTTTTTTTATCCAAGAAGCGACTCTCACCCAAATTGTTGCTTTTGTTTTTGAAGGTTCACAACGGTTGAAGACAACGCTGAAGCAATCTTCCTCAAGAATTGTGCTGGAAATTTGAATTTTCCACACAAATCTTCAAATTTGGGAACAGCCCTTAGGTCTGGCGAATTTCTGTTTGGGCTCAAATGTTTTGTATCGGATCCAGCAACGCTCCTGATTTTTTTGGTCAGGAACGCTGAATATGTTTTTTTTTTTGGCGGTCTGACGAATAATGGTGTCCAGACCCGTCAAAAGTGAACCGTGCTGGATGAACTTTTATTTAGCAATTTCCAAAAGTTTAAAGCACTTCAAACAACTTTCATTTGAAACTTTTTTCATAAAAATGGGTATTTTTACAAGTTATGGATGGTTGAAAATTCTTGGCTTTGGAGCCGAACCTGAAAATTTCAATTTTCAATTGTCCATAACTTGAGTTCTATTCTACTTGGGGCCCTAAAAAATTAGGGGTAGTGTCGGGGGCCCAAAAGGACCGTTTTAGTTGATTTTGGGCCAAATCTAAATTCGGCGTGGAACCTACCATATACGTATCAAAATTCTGTTAGTATACTGTTATGGAATGATCCATTGCTTTTTCATTGAACGCTGTTTCGTGTCGATACGATAACACACTACCGTAGGAACATGTTTTTCCTAAACCCTTATAATCGCTAAAACGGTTTAGAGAAACATGATCCCAGGGTAATGTATTATCGTATTAAAACGAAGTAAGGTTCAATAAAAAGATAAAAGATGATTATACACCGTTATGGAGCAGAATTTTGATGACTTTTTTTGTTTTTTTTTCCTAAAAGTTCCCTAGATTTGTTCTATTTTACTTATTATTTTTTGATTAAAATTATATTTACAATACAAATCAATTACAGGTAATTATCTCCATAAGTATTTTACAAACAGCCATACAATTTATCAACAACTTTTTCCGGTCCACTTGATAGTTTCAGAGTTAGGAGTTAGAGCGATTTAAACAACTAAATGTTTAATAAATTTTGCTTGTAGGTACCAACTTATGGAAAATCGACGGAAATATTCGTGTTTACCGCCTAAAAATCCATCAGAAAACACTGCTCTTCTCGATCCGGTTTTACTTCCTACAAAACGACCCCTAGCGCATGGACTATTAAGCTGAAACTTCTGTATCTACTTTAAAACAATCAAAAATGGTTCAGGAACGTTTCCAAAATATTACTTTTAAAACTCCCTTGCGAGAGTTGCCTTTGACTGGTTTAAAGGGGTACGTGTTGGAATTTCGGAGTTTTAGCGATATTTAGCGATATTGATTCTGAGCAGCGTTATATCTTCCTTAGCGATAAACTGCGAATTATATTCCTAATCCTGTCCTGCCTGAACTAAGGCCTCCTCTATCAGATTTACAGACACGTAACGGTATCAGTATATATTTTTTTATAGTAGACACGAAGACACATGTTCGTGAGATGGGAATTTATTTATGGAGGATGCTGAAAATCGCACTTGGGAGAAACTTATTACTCCTAGGGTCTATTTTACGATTATAGAGATTTATGTCGAGGCTGTAGCGCTACCGGTATGGTGTCGTCTTCCTCCTGTTATCTTATTTATTATTACTCATTTGTGGAAGAAGAAGCTCTTCAATCAAACGAAAGCACACACGATCCCGAAAAATCCCCGATAGGGAACGTCACTATAGCCGAACTATTATTACACTTTTGAGACGATATTCAATAAAACTTAATTGTTTACCCTCATTATTATCAAGAAGCTCATAAATGGCTTGAGTAACTTACCGGAAAACATCAACGTGTAGAGCAAGAGATAAACAAAAGTCAAGTTTTGTGTATCTATACATATACGATGCATTAACGTTATTATCTCACCTACTTGGAGCCAGCTCATTTCGGGTGAAAAGGAAAAATATACCACTAATATTTAGACAAGTGTTAGAAGATCCTACGGTTTTTCTTGCGGGGTTTATGATTTATTTGCTTAAAATGAGATTTATTATGGAAGTCGTAAATTCAACAAGCGCATATCGGAACGAATCTGTTTTTAATTCGGAGAAAACGTGTAAATCCCATAATGCATTAAAAAAGTTATCTAACACGTGAAGTAAGTTAACGCCACAAGGATAGCATTGCAGCGTTCTCGGTAACATAACTCACCGTGAATGCGCGTCACTCGATAACGCGACTTTGAAATAAAAATTGAAATTCATGGAAAACGTGATAGATATTCTGGATATCTGGCAAGGACGTATCGCATTATATTAAAATAAGCAAACCAGTTACGTATGCATTTATTAACAATTACTGTCGAGGGGAAATACAAGACATATATAGAAAGAAATATAAGACGGAAATCGAGAAACAAAACATATTATTTGTAGTATATTCATATCTTCCATCTGTTTGTTAGCCATATGGGATTCCTTAATTTAGTTTGCCTCTAATCTAATGGATGGAATATCTCTTCAGAAATCCAATATATGAAGATAAAACAAAAAGTCAATGATATCAAGGAGGGAATAGCAAAAACTGAGTCTGTTAATTTTGTTACAGAAATTACATTAAAATGACTGGAATAACTACTAACGCAATCATTTATCCAATTATCTAGAAAACAGGTAATTTTTTTAAATTTATCTAATTTAGTGTCATAACTTCCGAACCATAGAGCAACTGATAGTAACATAAATAAACGTGTTACACGAAAAAATACTTCTTGAAACCTCGTTTATATTTAAATATAGTAAAAACTAAATTTTTGGCCAAAAACTGTTTGCCTTACTCGGAAAATGAATGGGCGTTTTCTACAACAACAGAATTCTGTAATTTACATCAAGGGTTGGCACTAAATGACTTTTGGGTAAAGTCGAAACAATTAAAAGGTTAATCTTTCTATATCCTAAAGTAATTGTAATGTTATCTGTTGAGACTATCTGCTCATCACCTAAAAACGTACTGTAACGCGAAACGTAAACATCAGTGTGAAGCGTGCTCCTTCGTATCTGCCGCAGACGGCGCAGTTCAAAGGGGACCGCTTCGGAGTATTCGGTAGACCGCTTCGACCATGAAAACTATCCTCGAATAATCGGGAGCGTCCAATTAGAGAAAGAATAATCCGGTATGTTCTCGAAATAGAGTAGGCAGGCAGAGTAGACCAGGAGCAGCCGTGAGTGAAAAAGTGCAATAAGCCGACTAGCGGTAAATGTACAAATAAATTACCGTGTAACAGACTTAATAAATAAGGTAGTGTTAAGAACTGTAAAAATAAATTAGAATAAAAGTTACAGTACAAAAATGCAACCCATTTATAAAGTATGAAACAGAAAAAATATGTATAGGCAACAATTGTGATGTAGTATAAGAATTCTGATAAATTCTAATGCTGAAAATACATGTTCCTAATGATTTCATTGATTGTTTTTAAATATATTAAATTTACAATTACAGAGTGAAAAGTAAAGTATTTAGGACATGATAGAAGTTGTTTATGAATTTAAATGAGATTTGCAACAATGGGTTTCTGGATTGAAAGCAAAAAATATTAATAAACTTGAACATAAACTTAACATAAGTATAAATTATCATAAATTTATTTCTTATCGATAGTATTAAAACCTTTTGACAGCCGTTTTAAAGATTTAGGAAACTTTAAAATAATTTGAAATTCAAATTTAACAGTTAAATCAGGAATAACTTTAAATTCTCCTTTTTGAGAAATACAAAAATATTGCTGTGAAGGAATAATTATCAAATTATTAGTATAACGATGTGATTTCCAGGCCAGGTAAAAAATTCATTTATTGGCGAGAAGATTGTTCAATTTCTCTATGGGATACAATTTTGACGGGGGAAACTCTGCGGAGTCCAATTAATAAAGATAAATACTCTATTTTAACTGAAACTTATGTCAAACTTCTTTCATTATTTGTTTGGATATTATTGTGCCAAAGCACCTTTACAGTTTTAAAATAAATAACCAGATCTACAATAACTTGGTTAGGTTCTAAAGTTCCAACACAATGATGACCAAAGATGGGATTATAAATTCACTAAAATAGGGAAGTACAAATATCTAAACGACATGAAAACTTAGTTTAACAAATTTTGAATAAAATATGTAAAATTATTGTATACAAAGCTTAGCATACCGTTGAAAAGTTCCTTAACGGCTATGTCTTGCTTCTGTAATGTTTTCTCTTCCTTTTCGTTTGTACTTAAAAAAATAAGTGTATACTTATAACTTATACCTATTATAAGTGTGTAATAAAATACTTAAAAATCAAAGATTAAAGATCGATACTGTTCTCGATCTCGTCTTGTCTCATTTCGAATTTCAAAAGGAGACGAGACGAGGTTAAACGTTGAAATTTTGTTACGAGACGAGATCTAATTGTGGTCTTGTCTCGAATCGACAAAATTTATTTTCGATTTTGTACTTGTTCTTTACAATATAATTTCATTAATATAATATTAAAAAAACAGAAATTAAGTATCCCGCATCAAAATTTGTAAACGATAAGACTAACTTCTGCATGTTCAACTTTTTAGCTGCTTCAAGAAAATCAGTGAATGTTGTCAAGTAAGAACATTTATTTCTTTAGAGATCTTTCAAGATCAACACGAGACCACTTCATTTCTTGTCTCGTCTCGACTTCACCACTACACGAAATAAATAATTACAACAACGTAAATAATAGGAAATAAATAAATAAAACTTGTCAATATCGTACTGCCATAGCAGAAAACTTGGAAAATATATTCTCATTATTACATTGCATTCTAATGTCTTATCTTAATTAGGTGTTTCATTTCTTACTCTATAAGGGGTAATATTAATATGGGTTAACTTATCGCGAAAATATTGAGACAATACATCCATTCCTACTTGGTCAAAAATAGTCTACTCACCGTTAATCAATCTCATTCGTGATTTTAAATGTTGTGGCATTTTTCTCATCTTTGTTATTTTCCAAAAGGTTTGGATGCGTTCTCGAAAAATTACCTAAATAACGTCGGTACGTTTCTTATTTGATTTCTCTTGGTATAAAATCAATTTGTATTCTTAGAATTCCAGACTGTTCGACGGGAATTCTATATTCTTCGAGAGCGACGAGAATGTTCGTGAAGCGGCAACGGCAAAGATAAGAGGAAGCAGCCGGACCGAGAGAGGAGTCAGTAATAAACTGCGGAACGCGACGAATACTTGACCTGAGCGGCCGTGCGCGGAATATAAATAAACAACTGTGGGATATAAATTAAGTAACAAGTGTTAGTTCTCAGTAGAAAAATAAGTTAGTTGCCACCTTTCGGGTAGTGTAAGTTATTTTGAAGCCTAAACACGTTACTCTATATAAACTCGTATAAACTCGTATAAACTCTAGACTCTCTTATATATGTTTATACGGCAGTTTGATAGCGTTATCCATACAAGCTGTCACTGGAGACATAATTCAATGGTAATTAATATTATCAACTAACTTTCTAACAAATTGTTATAAATTTGTTACATTATGAAAATTTTGGTAAATACAAAAATTAAAATAATATGAAACAGGTGGTTAACATTAAACGGGCTAAATCTGGAGCAAGTCTTTTCCTTCCTCGCTGCATGATAAATTACGACCTATTCTTACGGATTTTGACCTGATTTCATAAACGAACACATTGTTACAAGGTAAATGTGAAATTTAAACCAACATTAATTATAACTCATCCGGAGCCAAGCCGAGATCTGTGCCATTAATCAGTCAATAAAACTCCGACCTAAGATTTTCGTTATCTTGGCGATCCGGGGACTTCTCAAAAAGCGACCATTGCTCGACTGTTTTCAATTAAAATAATTAAAAGGGGAAGTTTAAATCCAGAATGCGACTCCCGATCCGACTCCTCACGGAGATGCGTCCGGATAAAGTTTGTGCTTTTGTGTCGGCCCGAACTACCTCGCATAATTTCGGGGAGTACTAAGGCTATCACTTAATTAGTTGGCAGCCCCGGCAACCCTTTCGCCCTTTCGAGCGCACACTAAATATATAAGCGAAAAACCTGGAGTAGTTTTAATTGGAGCCTGACACGCCATTTCGATTGTCCGGCAAACAGATCTCCGACCTTTTGAATAATGAGAGCCGTAGAGTGCTTATATCGATCCTTAATTTAAATCAAGACAAAATCAATTTTGTCTAAATATAGAGGACGGCACCGCCGTATTCAGAGGAGAATCGTATAATCGCAAACCTGAAATGAGTTCAGTCGAGGCAATAACTCTGTTAGAATAGAACCGATCGAAAAGCATATGTCAAGTTTGAGAGACGTTTCCTTTTTTGACTGGGATTGTATGCAGATTATCGCAAAGCTTTGAGAAGTGCGAGACAATTCCAGCGGAGTTTACTATGAAATTGTTAATAGCTTTAGAAAGAGCGTATTTATTACTCTCCAATAAAACGTAAAGAACGCGGGAACGTTTGAGCTCATCTGGACATTTCTCGTATCGAAGTCAAAGAAACCAATACAGGCAAAAGGAAAACTTTCACATACCGATACTTTTTAAATGGTATCGTCAGGTTTGCTGTCAGCAGACTTAAAAGAAGTGGAACAATGTTGACTACGATATTTAATACAGTGAAAAAGCTGAAAATAAAGAACACAATGTAAGTATGCAATTTATAGACAAAACCATTGATGGTAAAAAGAGAGTTGACCCTAATAGTAGGTAAAAACGTATGTTCTTCCGCCTAAAATTTAAGTTCACCGGATTGAAATTGAAACGCAAACGTTGGCACTGGCGAAACCTTAAAAGGTACATTCAGATTCCTCGCACACCTGTAGACCAAACCCTAAACAGATTTATAAACGATCCGGGTAAACTAAGCGAAGCCACGATCACAATCCACATTCACCCATTGTTTATTACATCACCGGAGATACAATCAATGTAAGTTGTTACACGGTAATGGTCGTATTGTTTTGTCGGCGTCAAAATAAATTATTAAGACAAATATGGCGTATTTACTGTCAACGTGTAACCCGTTTTCCACGACTGCGTGAAATATTAACTCTAATAAAAGACACGTCACTCGTGATAAATTTCAGACGTTTTGTGATGATCGATGCATGTATTAATGGTGCCTGAATGTGTATTCACAATCGACTGCCAGCAACTGTATGATGTATAGTTTCGGTGTTTTGGTACTATTAATTCTCTCTTGAATACACCCGACCGTTATAGGGTCCAATCTGTTTAATCATACACACCCAAATGGATATCGTATTAATTAAAAGTAACCAGATAATGTAATAAACGTACTGAAATCGCTTGGAGAATGCCCAATATAGTTTCAAGCTTGGAGATGTAATATTAATTTAGGTTAACAACTGAATGGTTATCAGTTCGACAACCACCTGTTACTCAATTCAATGTAAGTTTTTAATATACCTATTTAACTATGTGATTTGACTTTTACATTAGCTTGCTACTTTTGCTGACTTAAGTTCAGTCTTCAGTCTTTCTTTAAACTTAAGATAATACTTGCAATGGCTCTATTTGATTATTATGGTGAGTTGTCCAATTCAGTACATATTTCTTTAAGATCCTTGCGTTTAGTACTTATGTATCTATTTCGACTTTTACATTGAATTGTTTTACTTTTCCTGACCTGAGTTCAATCGGAAACCGGAAGCGTAGGTTATCCCGAAAGAATGAGTTTGGAACCATACAGGAGAAAGAACTTGAAAAGATGGATGATATATGAATTACCGAATTAGTACTAATTTTTAATATTGTCATTAATTGAAGCTTCTGTATTGAGCAACCTTACCAAGGCTGAGTCCAATTAAAAATGTATGGTCATCCTGACAATAAATATTTTGGACGATATATATTCAACGATTAATACAAACTGAGCCAATAAAATAATTGACAGATCAATCTTATCGTGTTCAACGGTTGAATCCGAACTAGATTAAAACATAACTAACCAATCAATTGATTTTAGGAAAGCTAGAGAAAAACTACAATAGAAACGTTGAACGGTTATTTGCGTCGTATCGGGAAAAGAAAACAAGTGCGTATCGTAAAGCAAAAAAAAGTATATTAAATTTTTGTATTTTATAAACACCCTGTATAAATCTGGGTGTCTTTGGTGAAGACTCTTGGTTTCCTGACAACTTTTGATTAATCAGACCAGAGTATCTGATGGTACTACCTGACGGTAGGCGTTGTCCAGGATTCATAATGATTTGAAATGTTGTTATGTTAAAAAAATTTAAAATGGCCGCCACGACAGCCGACAGGAATAAAACTTCAACTCACTGAAATTTAAAGTGTATCATTACATTCATAACTGTTACAGTGTATTATTGAAACACCTTTGCAGCACTCTAAAACATATACGTAATACATTACAGTTATCTTTACGCATATAAGCCTTACTTACATAGATGCAATCAAAATTGGAGTAATATTTATATCTCTAAGTACGTGCGTTAAGACAAATACTAATTAACAAATATAATAATAAAATGATATCTTTTTTGAATGCCTAACTCTCTACGGTGTTACCTCTGTGATTGTACATTAGCAATTTTGTACGTGTGGAAGTAGATGGACCTCAATCGTATTGTGCAGCACTTCATTTATTTTCATTATCACATCTTATTTAATACAAAATATTTCTACAAGATTTAATAAGCATATAAGCATATTCCACCTATATTATTCCCATCTTAGTCTCATGTCCTATGTTCTAGCAAGAACTAATATATGAGATTATATAGCTAATCAAACTTTTAGAATGCAAGAATTAAATACCTTATTGCCGCAATTGTTATTGTAATAGTAATAAACAATTGCATGCACAGTAATCAGATAACTTTATAAATAATAGTGGCAATACCGCTAACGTCCAGCTTGTGCTGAGTGGAATGGGGATAGATGCGTCATCTCACTCCCGCATGGCTCACATTAGTTGTGTGGTGCCGGTCTCTCTTTCCCTCGGACGCTGTAGTGGAAGAGAGATAGATGCGTCGCAAGGCGAACGCTAAGGTTGATCTCTGCCTATTGTTCTCGCTCTCGCTCGCACGCATCGGTCTGGCGTAACGTTACAATGTTTTCTGGGACGTGTAGGTAGCCCGCACACCGATTTATAAGACGTATATCACGTCAAAACAAATATAATAAACAGAAAATATTTTACCTTGGTATTTTAAAGTTCTCTAGCTCGTAAAAGAAAACTTCTCTACAGGGTACAAAATACACTAACGAAACTATACCTAATCCAAGAAGGATTATTAACAGGGTAATTGAATGACATCATTTCCTTCCAAAGCGTTTAAATGAAAGATCAGATCTTCGATATTTTTGAAAACGAGGATTGACGTAACTCCCCCTTGTTATCTAAACGCTTACGCGCAATTACCGAAAATATCGGTGCGTAATTTTACCCACGTCGCCCTAATTCCATATTCACAGCAACTTATAAAAGCATCTCTCGAAGACATTCTACGCGAAATTTGCCAGATGGTGCTGCCAAAGTGAAATGTAACCCAGAAAAGCAGTCTTTCGTAAACTCATTTATAAGTTAAGTGGGACTCGGGAGCATCCTAATTGACATGTTTCTTCGTCAAATTATCATATTACCCCGCAAAGTTTTCGATTAAGTCAACTCGTTACGAATACATTTGCCAGAATGTCTTAAAGGGACATGGACGTAACGATAGGACAATTATACAATAAATAGTAAAGACGGGCTTCCAGAAATTTGTATCGGCGATACCTTTATAAAGAAATTTGATTTACATTCAATAAAAAATAAAAAATAAAACACTTCTAAATGAAACATAACGTGGATTTCGAAAGTAAAACAAAACCTAGACAAGATCTGTGGGTTCCCTGAAATTTCGGGAATGTTAACAACCGCCGTATCGCCATCGTAAAAGTATAATAGATGAAGTAAACTCAAAATTTTACGGTTTTAAGAAACAAATGTGACGCTAAAGATAATGGCGTTTAGAATTTTATGTTGGTTTAATGCCCCAAACAACGAACTCAAACCGAAATAATCACTAAAGAAACTCTTTTTTTATAGCTCGTGAACGTGTAAGTTTTGGTTTCGGAAATAGTAATACATATTAGACAATGTAAGATTACTTTTTCACATCGGGTTAACTAGTGTTTATCGAGTATTAATAAGTACGAATAAACAATGTTCCATTTATATAAACGTACCGCAAGACACTTAATGCCTCTTAAAACTTTCAAGTTCAATTATCTCAATTCTAAATAATTAGCAATGGTAAATTAAATGTTAATTTGAAGTTTAATACCACATCATGAAATATTGTCAATTAAGTGTTAATTGCTATTTTTATAATTTCATTTTGATTACACGCGTCGGACTTCCAATCGAGCTTGCCAATTTTATAATAGTGTAACGTTTATTTTATAATTTATTTACATTAATTAACACTAATTTATTTAACACACTATAGTACTTGTTCACTAGACTAGACACTACATAATTTATTTGTACTGCTCCGCATTCGGATCGTATGTCGCGTTCACTTCTGCTTCTCTACTTCTAACTAACTCCCTCGATCACAAACCCCCTTATATATACACCCCCAACCCTGATCGAGAACATTCTAGTACATTCTAGAAGCCTACGCAGCAAATGTTCATGCACCTGTCCTACGCGTCGTAGTTATTCTTTTGAAGGAGTAAACATGTGTCGCTTTGTTTACTTCTCGCATTACACTGCCCCCGCCTTAGAGACGTTTCGTCTCGGAACGTATCCCTGGTAGGCCCATGCAGGAACCTGCAGTTAGCCCCCCGCTTACAGCGAGACGTGGCGTCAAAATAACAGGGGACCGTCTTCCCGAGTCGACATGGTGCAGGCCCAAAACAGCAGACTAAAACTTCCACTCCGGTATTCTTCAACACTACTTCCAGCATGTTCCGGACAACCCTCCAGTCCAGCTGATCTCGTCCAGCACCTAACTTGGGGACAGCTAGCTTCCTGATGTCGAGCTCCAGCAGTCGGTCTCGTAGCCTATGCAAGGTTCGCCATACATCGTGATAACATGGTTTAAGGGACCCGATCTCCTTCGTAACCAGATAAAAGATGTGTCTTACGTTGTCACGTAGTTCCAGAACCTTGCCAATTTCCGGGAGTTGCTCTCTGAGTTGTTCCGAGCGCCCGTACTTCTTCTTGAAAACCGTGGCGATACCTCGTGACATTACCAGGTCGGCGGACACACAATGGGCCAACGAGTATTCTTCAGGTACGCTGAACAAATCCTGTTGTTTTTCACAGGTTACCCCATACCGTGCTTTTCCGGTACCCCCGTAGGCGCTCATAAATTCTTCGAAGGAAAGTTCGTTCTCCTGCGCCAATGTGTTTCTTACTCGGGGAACCTCCGCCTCATCGTGCGACCCCTCATAGGGTGCCAACCGATTAAAGTGCACCACTCTCGGCTTGCCGTTTGGTAGTTTGCTTACCCGGTAGACCACGTCATTGATTCGTTTCTTCACAACATAGGGACCTTCCCAATTGGTCTGTAACTTAGGGGACAAACCACGTTTCTTCTGTGGGTTGTACAGCCAAACTCGGTCTCCCATTTGGTAGCCACCCTCTTTAGCGTTGATGTCGTAACGCTCTTTGATGCGATCACTGGCGATATTTAGTTGGTACCGGACTTGATCGTGAATTTCGTTCATCCTTTGCCGCATCCGGGAAACGTAATCTTCCCCCGAAACGTCCTCGTCCGGTCTAGCGCCAAAGATTAGATCACAGGGTAGTTTAAGTTCTCGCCCGAACAGGACTTTGGCTGGAGTTTGTCCTGTCGACTCATGAACGGCCGAGCGGTAGGCCATCAGGAAGAACGGCACATGTTCGTCCCAGTCTCTTTGATGTGACGAGACCATTTTCGCTAGATAGCGGTTGAGGGTGCGATTCATTCGTTCTACCATGCCGTCAGACTGAGGGTGAAGGGCCGTGGTTCTTGTTTTTCGTACCCCAAACTTCTCACAGATCCTCCGGAATAGGCCACTCTCAAAGTTTCTTCCTTGATCCGAGTGTAATTCCATGGGTACTCCAAACCGGCAGATCGTCTCCTTCACTAGCACATCGGCCACTGTCTCTGCCTCCTGATTAGGGAGAGCGTACGCTTCTACCCACTTCGTAAAGTAGTCCATCACGACCAAGATGTATTTATTCCCCTTTGCGGTCTCAGGGAAGGGTCCTGCTATATCAATAGCGATCCTTTCGAAGGGGCTTCCGACGTTATATTGTTTCATGGGAGCTTTCGGTCGTCTTTGTGGCCCATTACTTGCAAAGCATGTAGTACATTTCTTGCACCAGTCCTTCACGTCGTCTGAACAATTGATCCAGTAGAAGCGTTCCCGTACCTTCTGCAGCGTTTTCTTGATCCCTAAATGTCCGCCAGACGATCCGTCGTGAAGGTGCCGCAAGACCTCCGGGATTTTACTGGAGGGAATTACCAACTGCCGTCTTTCCTCCGTCCCGTCTTGGCTTTCCAGTACGCGTTTTAGTAGTCCATTCTCAACCACTAGCGAGTCCCATTGTGCCCAATAGCTCTTGAGTTTTGGCGAGCCAGGCGATACCTTTTGCCACTCAGGACGCTCTCCTCCCTCTTTCCAAACCAGGATTTCTTTGAGAACCGGGTCTTTTCCTTGCTCTTGTCGTAACGAGCATGGTGTCCATTCCTCGGCGACCACGGTCGTTCGATAGACTTTCTCGGACTTTTCCTCAGCTCTATGACAATGAGGACACTCATCAGGGCATGGTCTTCTCGAGAGTGCGTCTGCGTTTCCATGACTCTGTCCTGGCCGATGTTCTATGACAAAGTCATACTCCTGGAGCCTCTCGATCCAGCGAGCGATCTGTCCTTCGGGATTCTTAAACTGGAGGAGCCATTTAAGAGCAGCATGATCGGTCCGGATCAAAAACCTCCTTCCACATAAATATTTATGGAAGTGCTCGATGGACTTGACGATGGCCAATAATTCACGTCGGGTGACGCAGTAATTCCTTTCTGGTTTGGAGAGTACCTTGCTGAAGTATCCAAGGACACGTTCTTGTCCCTCCTGACGCTGCGACAGAACACTTCCAATTCCCACATTGCTCGCGTCGGTGTCCAGGATGAACTGTCCTTCTGGCAGAGGAAAACTCAGCACTGGGGCACTGGTCAACTTCCTCTTCAGCTCGTCGAAGGCAGACTGGCATTCCTCATCCCAACAGAAGTTTCGTCCTTCTTCCGTGAGCCTTGTCAACGGCTTAGCGACGTCGGAGAACATCCGGACATAGCGTCGGTAGTACGTGCAGAGGCCCAGAAAACTCCTCAACTGGTGTTTATCTACCGGTATTGGCCACTCCTTCACCGTACTTGTCTTGTCCGGATCAACGGCGACGCCCTCTCTGCTCACTACGTGCCCTAAGTAAGAGACCTTCCTTCTGAAGAGCTGACATTTCTTCGGGTTCAGTTTCAGCCCCGCACCTCGCAGTCTCTGGAAGACGTCCACTAAGTTTTTCAGATGTCCTTCGAAGGTCTTGCCCATCACGATGACATCGTCCAAATAGACTAGGCACGTTTTCCACGTCAAACCCATTAGCACGCTCTCCATCAGCCTCTCAAACGTCGCTGGGGCATTACAAAGTCCGAATGGCATGACTGTAAAATGCCACAGGCCGTTACCGAAAGTAAATGCCGTCTTTTCCTTATCGGCAGGGTCCATTTCGACTTGCCAATAGCCGCTTTTTAAATCCAAGGTCGAAAATATCGTGGATCCAGCAAGGGTATCGAGTGTGTCGTCGATACGTGGTAGCGGGTAGCTGTCCTTTTTGGTGACACTGTTCACCTGCCGGTAGTCTACACAGAATCGAGTAGTCCCATCCTTTTTCTTCACCAGTACTACCGGCGAGGCCCATGGACTGCTTGACGGCTCGATGACCCCGTCCCGCTCTAGGTCCTTGATGATTTTCTCGGCTTCCTCCCGTTTGGCCAAGGGTAGTCGTCTTGCTGTTTGTCGAATCGGTCGTGTCTCGCCCGTGTCAATTTTGTGTGTCACGACCTTGGTCTTTCCCAGCTTTCCATTCTCGGTGGTAAATATGTCCTGGTACTTATTTATTAATTCATTGGCCTTCTGTTTCTGTATGGGCGAGAGAAACGCACTGGTCTGGGAAAGAATTTGTTTCAAGTCCTGCGGAGTGTGTCTGGACCTTTCTTCCTCACTAACGCCCCTGACGATGGCCGATGCGGCTATACATGTGCCCAGCTTCGTACCCTTCTTGATGGTGACCGGGTACTGATTAATGTTGAGTAGCCGCACAGGCACTTCACTTGAGAGAGTAACGAGCGCCTTTCCTACCAGTACCCCCCGAGCCAGTCGATTGTCATCGTTTTCTGGTTCGATCACGGCTGGAATTCCCTCTTCCACAACACCCCTCAGACAGGTAGAGGTGATCGTTTCGCTTCGTTCCGGTAGAATCACATCTTCTGCCATTATTACGTCTAACACAAAGTTGTCACGATTGTGTAGCAGTAATTCTTCTTGACCGATCCTCAACACTCGGTGTCCGAAATCCAACTGGAATCCATGATTCCTCATGACGTCCATTCCCAGTATGACGTCTTCCTCAATTTCGGCTATGAGAACAGGATGGTCAAACTTTACTCGTCCCAACGTCATGCTAACCGTCGCTTCACCGTGTATTACTGCCTTCCCCCCAGTGGCAGTTCTTAATTGCCACCTACTTGGCCTAATCTTCCTACGGTCCCTCACAACTTCCGAGCGTACGATCGTCTTCGTAGCTCCCGTGTCCACAAGCATGGCGTGGGATCTCCCGTCGATAGTGCCATCGACGTACGCGCTCCCCAAGTGGTGGGAAAACGAGGCTATACTGGCCCGGGGGTTCCTATTGCCACGGGTCGACGTCCCCTCTCTTTTATCGACCCGCATTAGTTTTTCCGGGGCCTTTGCCGGCACCGCTGTTTTGGGCCGCGTCTTCTGTGCTGACAGCAACTCCATGATCTGCTGGACGGCCTTCTCCACGAGTTTTTCTGTGCCTACCTCCTCGGTAACAGCTCGAGCACAACCGTGAATGCGGGAGGCTTCCATTGCTGCCTCATGTTCTAGTGCGATGGCGAGCGCGTTCATTACTGTTTTCGGTCGAGCTAGCCTCAGGGCCATCTGCAGTTCCTGGTCCCGCAGCCCGCTCACGAACGTCTGCACTGCGAGGCAATCCATCATCTGTTCCGGCGCCGTGGGATACGCCAACCTCACTAGTCTGGCTACGTCCGCTTCGAACTCCTGCAGGGTCTCGTTCGATCTCTGACGGCGATTGGACATCTGGGATTGATGGACTTGCTCCAGATGTGTTTGGCCAAACCGCATTTCCAGTCGCCTCAACAGCTCATTGTAATTCCCGGCTTCCTCGGTGGATAGCGTCTGAAGAACTTCCAACGCCTCTCCACGTAAGGCTACCGTTAGGGAAACAGCTTTCTCGTGAGGGGACCAAGCATTAGCTTCCGCTGCTGCCTCAAACTGCTTCTTGTAGCTGGCCCACGGAATTTTTCCATCGAACGTTGGGGGCGTCACTCGATTAGTGCATATCGAGTTCTGTTGAACGACCGCCTTTATTTCTTCCTTCGTCTCGCCGCTACTGATTCGCCTTAGTCGTTCTTCCAACTGCTTCGTCTTCTGTTTAATTTCGTCTTCTTTCCCCTCGCCGCTACTGACTTGTTCTAGTCGTTCTTCCAACTGCTTGATCTTCTCTTCAATCTCCTTACGCTGAGCCTCCATCTGGTCGGTTATCTCTTCCCTCTGGACGGCGATTTGAGAAGTAATATGAGTAATTATGTCTTCCCTCTGGCCGGCGATTTGAGCAGTGATGTCTTCCCTCTGGGCGGCGATTTGAGCAGTGATGTCTTCCCTCTGATCGGCGATTTCTTCCCTCTGGGCAGCGATTTCTTCCCTCTGGGCGGTGATTTGAGCAGTGATGTCTTCCCTCTGGTCGGCGATTTCTTCCCTCTGGGCGGCGATTTCTTCCCTCTGGGCGGCGATTTGTGCAGTGATGTCTTCCCTCTGGGCGGCGATTTGAGCAGTGATGTCTTCCCTCTGGGCGGCGATTTGAGCAGTGATGTCTTCTCTCTGGGCGGCGCTTTCTTCCCTCTGGGCGGCGATTTGCTTCGTGATGTCATCGTCTTCGAACTCGAAAACTTCCGGGTCCTGGCCATTTTCTTTCAAAAATGCTGAGAGCCGGTCCTGGAGTTCAGTCTTCCTCCCTCCTGTTTCCAATTCCCGTTCCTCGAGTTCTTTTTTTAACTCGGCCACTTTTAATTCGCGTAACTTCTTCTTGATCCGCTCTTCTGACACCAATGTAACGTTTATTTTATAATTTATTTACATTAATTAACACTAATTTATTTAACACACTATAGTACTTGTTCACTAGACTAGACACTACATAATTTATTTGTACTGCTCCGCTTTCGGATCGTATGTCGCGTTCACTTCTGCTTCTCTACTTCTAACTAACTCCCTCGATCACAAACCCCCTTATATATACACCCCCAACCCTGATCGAGAACATTCTAGTACATTCTAGAAGCCTACGCAGCAAATGTTCATGCACCTGTCCTACGCGTCGTAGTTATTCTTTTGAAGGAGTAAACATGTGTCGCTTTGTTTACTTCTCGCATTACAATAGACATTAAGAGATATCTGATCATTGCGTTAACTTCAACTTCACCTGCAGTTTCCACCATTATGAAATAACAGATAAAACGTTTTAATCTAAAGTTATTACCGCAATTATTCATTCTGCAGTTAGATGCACTATGAATTAAAATTTACGAATATCAACTCCAAAGATGCCTTTTCATTAACTCGTCGATGAAATTTATAATAAATAACCTTCTGCGAAACACTAAAGAGAATTTATAGTCCTGCAACCAAAAACAGAAAAAGGATTTATTGTCCAGAAAGTGCTTGCAGCTTGCACCCAAATTTGAAATTTGATAGGGAGTTTTGTTTACTTTATCCCAATAGTCTAGTCAAGATGTGTGTTTGCTACGAAAAATAGTTAGAAGGCTCGGAAAAATATAAACGATAGCTCATTCGACGCGGAATGCAAAACTGAGAAATGGGTTTTGAAGATTTTTTCTGCTAAGAAAAATTGCAATTGTTACTAACAAAAAACGAAAAATAAAAACGCTCTCGATTTTTTGATGACAACTCAAAAACCATCAGAGATAGAGGAATTCGCAAAAAAGATCCTTAAAGAGGAGAAAATTTCCGATAAAAAAGTCCCGACCCCCGGATTTCTATCTCATATATTTATATTTTTAATTTGTTGCTGAAAGTAAGGCTCCACGCGACCGTTACGGTATGCGCTCGCCGCCTCTGAAGCGACTACGTCATAGAAAATAATTTTTTTAAGGTACTAAGTATTAGTTTAAAAATTTAAAACAAACTTTAGTGTATTCTATACACTTGAAGGAATAGAGTCCCGTTGGAAAAAATAATTTTAAATGCATTTTTCAAAAAGCTAGCCTATTGTTAAAGAACTAGTTATTTTCGTACTTCCGTCTTCATTGAAAGCAGGCTAATTGTTTAAGTAAATTCTCCATAAATATTTTGCTTCTTGGAGTCCTTTCTATGAGTATACTCAATAAGGTGACGTCATAAAATTGTATAAAATTTCTTTATTTAGTTTACAACGAATTTTTAAAATCAATAAAAAACGCAAAATCCAGAAATGCTGTTAAATTTTTTTTCCTCTTATATATTTTGTTATGGCTGTTTTTATATTCAAACTAAGGATTACATAATTGTGTAAAAAAATTTTTACAGCTATTTGTTTAAGAATTGTTTATAAATAAACGGCTTAGTTTAATATTATTAAAAATTCTTTTTTTACCATTCTATTGTTTAGGATTAATTATGATTTTTAAAATAAAAAAAATTCTTAAATTTTTCTGTTACAGTTTATAATCGTATTTTAATGTTTTCATTATTTAAATAATTAGTTAAAGAATAATTTTGTGTTCAAAAATCATTATAAAAATCTCTTGATAGAATAGGAAAAAATTTTTTTGCTGATCATTTCATTGTTTATTAAGTTAACAATTTATTATAAAAAGTTTTTGAGTGACAATATTTTTTTTTCTATCACTACTAAAAATTACAAAAACAACGATATGCAACAAAGTGACGTAACATAAATTTGTTGTATCAAAAACTTTTTTTGTTTTAAGTATTTTTTTTCCTCACTTTGTTGCAAATGGTTGTTTTTGTAATTCTTAATTGTAATAGAAAAAAAATTGTGACACTCAAAAACGTTTTATATCAAATTGTTAACTTAATAAACAATGAAATTATCAATAAAAAAATATTTTTTTCTCCTATTCTATTAAGAGATTTTAATAATGATTTTTGAACACAAAATTATTCCTTAACTAATTATTTAAATAATGAAAACATTAAAGAAACGATTATAAACTATAACAAAATTTTTTAAGAAATTTTTTTTATTTTAAAAATCAAAATTAATCCCTAAACAATAGAATGGAAAAAAAGGAATTTTGAAAAATATTAAACTAAGCCGTTTATTTATAAACAATTCTTAAACAAATAGCTGTAAAAAAACTTTTCCTCAATTATGTAATCATTAGTTTAATAACAATAACATAACAAAATATATAAGAGAAAAAAATTGTAACAATTTCTGGATTTTGCGTTTTTTAGGGGATTTTAATGCAAAAATGGGAATCAAATCCGACGAAACCGAAACATCATTGGGAAACTTTGGAACTGGCAGTAGAAATGAACGTGGACAAACCTTACTAAACTTCCTTCTGAGAAACGGCTTATCATTAATGAAGAGTTTCTACTACAAAAACCCAAATCGAAGGTGGACGTGGATAAGCCCTGATGGTAGAACAAAAAATGAAATTGATTTTATCATTACGGACAAGAAATGTATAGTACGAGATGTTAACAGTGCTAAATCAAATGAACATAGGAAGTGACCACCGAATGGTAAGAGCAACAATAAACATCAATCTAGGCCACGAAAGATATAGACTAACGAAGCATAAAAGAACAAAATATTGGCAAAACCCCGAAAATCTCGACGAGTACCAACAAGAGATTACAAAGACCCTAAACGAAAATGTGCAGTCGGAAAGCATAGAGAAAATGAGTGAACAAATTACAAAATCCATACTTGACGCAACTACCAGATGCTGCCGAAAAGAGAAAAAGGAAAATAAGCTTAGCCAATACACACTACAATTAATGTCAAATCGAAGAGAACTACTGCAGCAAAAAAACGTAGACCACCGAGAAGTAAGAGAGCTAAACAAAGTTATATCGAAAAATATAAGGAAAGACATAAGGAAGTATAACAGCGAACAGATTGAAAAAACAATAGATCAAAATAAAAGTTTGAAAGTTTTAAAAAGAAAACTAACAAACGGCAGGAAAGAAATCCTAAAGCTAAAAAACAAACATGGCAGAGAAACAACTAACAGAGAAGAAATGCTCCATGTCGTGGAATAATTTTATACTGAGTTATACAGAAACCGACATAAGCTGAAAGTGGAAGCAGAAGAAACAAGGAAAGAAACTGGAGTAATAAATCAAGGATCGGAAGAGATTCCCGAAATAACCATGGACGAAATTAAGCAATCGCTAAAAGAGATGAAAAATAATAAAGCTCCAGGTGACGATCAAATAGTTGCGGAAGCAGTAAAGTTCGGTGGAGAAACCCTACTAAAAGCAATAAAAAAGTTGTTTAATCTATGCTTGGACAATGCCTCCCTACCCGAGAACTGGAACAACATATTGATGATCTTGATCCATAAAAAAGGCGACAGAGCAGATTTAGAAAATTACAGGCCTATAAGCTTACTATCCCATCTATATAAGCTTTTCACGAAAATAATAAACAAGAGACTGGAGAAAAAACTCGACTTCTATCAAACAACAGACCAAGCAGACTTTCGTTCAGGCTATGGAACGAATGACCATCTTTACACATTAAAGATACTCATTGAGAAAAGCCTAGAATACAATAGACATAGACCATTGGTGCTCGTGTTGGTCGACTTCCAAAAAGCTTTCGATACCATTGAAATGAATGCAATCCTGAAGGCGCTTAGCCAGTGTCGCATAGACTACAGATATACCCGTCTAATACACAAAATATTTACAGCAACTCGACCGCGAGCGTAAAAATCCATAACGCGACCAAAAAATTTCCCATACAAAGAGGAGTTAGACAAGGCGATACACTGTCCCCAAAAATATTCAACACTGTTTTAGAATATGCTTTTAAGGCTCTGAATTGGGGAAGATGCTAAATAAAATAATCTACGATTTGCAGACGATATAGTGCTGATAACAGACAACCTCAAAGAAGCCGGTTTAATGATAAACGAACTGAAGCAGGCAACTGAAAATGTTGGCCTTTACATAAACCAGCAAAAAACAAAAATCATGACAAACCTAGTACTGGGAGGGACTATATTACTAGACAGCCAGTAATGACTTATGGCGCCGAAACGCTTACCTTGACAAAAGGGACTGTGGAAAAATTGGAAGTGGCCCAGAGAAGGATGGAGAGAGCTATGCTGGGTATTGGGATCCAAGATCGTATCAGAAACACCGAAATTCGACGAAGGACTGGGGTACAAGACATAATCCGGCGAATAACAGCATTAAAGTGGAAATGGGCGGGACATGTTGCGAAATTTAAGGACGACAGGTGGACCATAAGAATAACAAATTGGAGACCCAGAGAGGATAAAAGAAGCAGGGGTAGACCACCAACAAGATGGAGTGACGATATAAAGAGGATTGGAGGACATTGGATGAGAAGAGCTCAAGAGAGAACCCAGTGGAGCAGTTTAATGGAGGCCTATGTCCAGCAGTGGACTCAACACCAGGCTGGATGATGATGATGATGATGATGAATCCGACTTTTTTATCGGAAATTTTCTCCTCTTTATGGATCTTTTTTGCGAATTTTTCTATCTCTTATGGTTTTTGAGTTGTCATCATAAAATCGAAAGAGCGTTTTTATTTTTCGTTTTTTGTTAATAGCAATTGCACTTTTTCTTAGAAGAAAAAAATCCTCAAAACCCATTTCTCAGTTTTGCATTCCGCGTCGAATGAGCATCGCTTATATTTTTCCGAGCCTTCCAACTATTTTTCGCAGCAAACACACATCTTGACCAGACTACAATCTATGTGAAGTTATTCAAAACTTTATTTGAGTTAGTCTCTATAGCAACAACAATTAAAAACACAGAAAGGAGAATATATTTTCCTATAGGAGTTTTATTAATTTCCAAAACATCTACCACCGAAAACACAGAAAAGGATTTATTATCCTGCAGGTGTTGGAGTCGAATTTCCAAGACCAGGGTTAGGGCAAACTTTATAAGCTTACTAAAACTTTTTTAAAAATATGTCTTTAAAGCTTTGTTCATTGTTAATTTTCAAAATAACTACAACAAAAATTAAAGAAATGGGGAGTTATTTTCCTAAATGAGTTGCTCTCGAAATGACAATTATCGGGTTAATGTCAAATTTTGTTCATTGTTACTTTGCAGAACAGCTACAGCAAAAATACAGAAAAGTAGATTTATTGACCTGCAGGCGTTTGGATCGAATTCCAAGATAGAAAGAAGTTGTCCGGTGAACTTTCTAAAGTTACTAAAACCTTTTTCAAAACGTTTTTAAAGCTTTGTTCATTGTTAATTTCCAAAACAACTAAATAACTTTGTAAAGTTATATAAAACATTTTTAAAAATATGTTTCCAAAGCTTTATTCATTGGTAATTGATAAAACAACTGCAGCCAAAAACACAGAAAAGGGGATTTATTGTCATGCAAGACTTGAAGCCGAAACTACAAGAGAAGTTGTTTGGTGAACTTTGTAAAGTTGATTAAAACTTTTGCGAAGTTGAGTTTAAAGCATTTTCCATTTGCTTATCTACAAAAGCATGCGTCCAGAGCTTTATTTATTGTTAGTTTAGAATGTTGAAATAAATACAACCAGATACACAGAAAAGAGGATTTATTGTCCAGCAAGAGTCGAAATAGAGACTCCAAGACACAAGGAAGTTGTTTGGCAAATATTGTAAAGTTGGTTAAAACCTCTTTGAAAATTTGCTTTTAAAAGCTTTATTCGTCTATTGATTTTTAAAACAACAATAACCGAAAAGAGAAGAGAGGGTTTCCTCTCCTGCAAGAGTTAAGTATGCAAATTCCACCTTTTTTAAAGTCCTGTTTCGTGAATTTCGTAAATATAAAAAATATAATACGTCACCTAAAACTCTAAAAAAATTGTTCCAAACTTTATTACTTTATTAATTTTTTCAGCACCTACAACATTAAAAAAAACCCAAAATAAGTTGAGAGTTCGGTGTTTTACAATGTTTGGAATTTAAATTCGTATTAGTTAGGAGTTAGTTTTGTTGTTTTAAATTTGTTTAAAAATTCACATTTAAGCTTCCGCTTGTTTGAGCTTGAATTCGAATTCGACGCCAACGATAAATTTTATTTTTTTAATTTGAAGATTTTATAATAGATATTAAGAGATGATGATATGTGAAATTATTGCTTTAACTGCAACTTTACCTATATCTTCCATAGTAAGATGCACAATGAAGTGAAATTTATGAATTTCGCCAAAGACGAGTGGTTAATTCAATTATAGCTGAGATTTAAAACAAACAAACATTTTGCAAAAGTCCTCTCTAGTGTATTCAATTTTTCAGGTCAGTTTCGTGTCCTTCGATGATTTTTATACAAAATCTGAAGGAAATATCATTACTCGTGATAACGCATTTATCAGAAACTAGCAAAACGATAATTATTATGCTACAAAGAAAATAGAGAACGTAAACCCTTCGATAGCACACTAGCACAGGATTTATAAATCAGTACTTACGATACAAAATTACCTGTTAACAAGTTAATCGAATCCTGGAGATTTATAATCAACAACTGGTGAATATTTATTCATGTACATTATACGGAGATAACATTAATGAGCTGAGGCGCTTTTGTTTATATAGGGAGTTTACTAGAGGATATCAGGCTTGTTAAACAGAGGATTAGAGCCCACCTGCTTCATTGTTATGAGGCAGCTAAAAAGTGGAAGTTATACAGCCAAAACAACTAAGCTGAAAGTAAAATTGTTAAATCGATACATAAACAAATTTTGATCGTGATTAGTCGGAGAAAACTGTTTGAAAGTCATTCACGGTGTCCCTTCACAACGCGCTTATTTTTAGTTACTTTAACGTGTTAATTTATTTTCTTGGCAAATGTTACCGTACCCATTTATTTTCCTATTGATGTATAATGAATAAAGCAGCGAAGTTCATTTGGAGATTAATAATTGCACAAATTCAACGAAACGACTGAAATATCGATTGTAATCCTCTCCTGCTTAACAATTAATTTTGAAGTTAATAATTCGGCTAGACAGAAAGAATAATTTTGACAACAGCAATCATAAAACCGAAATTTACTAAACCGCGAGTAAATATTGTTGGTAGGTATCGTAGTTCTTAGTGGTAGTAATTAGTTAGTTACTAGTTAGCCACTAGGTAGTAGTAGTAGTAGTACGTAGTAGTAATAGCGAATTAGACAACAATAATCATAAAACCGAAATTTACTAAAGCGTGAGTAAATATTGTTGGTATCGTAGTACTTATTCACTAGTTAACAATCAAAAACTACTTCGTCGTTTCATCTGTGATTGATACGTTGACCTTCGCATAATTTTTTAATAACCCATCCAATCGGTGACCCAATTTCAGAACGAACTTCAATGTTTATATTAATGGTACATTAAATCGGAAACATAAATAATCAATCGACTAGGTCGATGATCATCTTTGTTAATGAGCCGAGTAATAAACACACTCGAAAGAAGATGTATCTATACGTATCTTTATTTTGAAAAGATTATGCACTTATCGGTTGTAATTAAATTTAATTTGTTCGAAGTTAATATGTTTTGCCAATTATTCCAGATAAGTGTCGTATAAATATAGACGAAATAAAAATAAAACTCCAATAAACAATTAATTCGCAATTTAATATGATACTTATGGTATCGAATAATAAAGTTAAAACGATCATTGCACAATAAGATTTTGATTAATGGAATTATATGATCACTCGAGCTCTTATAGAAATATATCAAAAATTCTAATCCATCGGTAATCCGCTGAGCTCAAAAATTTGTTCCTATCGCAGGTTAACTCGGAATTTAATGGAGCCCAACACAATATTCTACTTTACCAAATTTGCATTAGACGCAGAGTGTCAATTTTAATTTTCCCCGCTCTCGGCGCTTTTAAGTGCTCCGGCCGACCTGCGGCGTTTAAAAAATCCCGAGAAGCTTCTACGTAATTTTTAATTTAAATTTTGACACGTTAGAAGTGGACGCTAATTTTATAGATAGAGCAGTAAAGACAAATTACCGTGGGTTACAATTTATCCGAGTTTCTTGGATGCACTCCAAGACGGCTGGATATGCGGTTCCGGTTAAGTTAGCGATCACCCAACAGGACTTTATTTATATTCCGAAGGAGTCGACTTACGATTGAGTTAATGTACTGCGTACCAACAGTGAACTTTGCCCATTGGTACCATCGATTTTTCGTTATATCTTCGTCTTCACACATTCTCGAATCAGGAGCTGAGATTAAAATCGGTCGAATTGAGCCTATGGTTAATAATATAACTCCTCTTATTAATATCTACTGTGAAGGAAGCTACTGTGCGGGATTCCGGAAGAATTGGTGTTTAAATTACTAATTTTCAAAAGGTATATCATATGAAATCCATTAGACTTTTTCTCACATTCTCAAATATGAAGCTAAGATTAAGGACGGCCGAGTCGAGCATATCGTCAATTAGATAATTCTCTTCTCTTCTCACTTTTCCTCTGTCATCTGTTGTACACCCCTGTATATGGTGGGTCTCTTTCATGCATCTCCACGCTTCTCTGTCTTGTGTTACCTGCAACCTGGAACATCTCTTCTGTGGTCTTCCCACCCTACGCTTTGACAGTCTTGGGGTCCAATGTATCAATCTCGATGTCCATCGATTTTGGTCTTGCCTAGCCACATGTTCCACCCATTGTCCTTTGAACTCTGCAGTATGTTCCATTACAGTTACGTCTTAATTTCTGAGTAGGATTTTTTCATTTCTGACTTTATCCCTTAAACTTATACCGAGCAGGGCCCATTCCCTGGCTCTCTGCATTACTCTCAGGGGAGCAGCACTTTTCATTGTCACTCACATAGTTTCTAAGCAGTTACCACCGACATTTATTGGTATCTCCAGACTTCTAAAAATGTGGTACAGTTTTCCAAAGGCTGTCCAAGCCAATGTTATTCTACGTCTTATTTCAGCTGGTCGACTTCCTTTGCCTATCTGTATGACATGCCCCAATTATATGTATTGTAACGTTTATTCTAATTTATTTATACTGTTCCTAACACTACCTAATTTATTTAGACTAATTAATTTATATTACACATTTAGCGCGCTAATTTATTTGTACACTTTTTTATTCACGATGGCTTCTGGTCTACCCTTCTCTCCGACCGCACCGTTTTCGTAATTTATAGCCCCAATGACTTTTCCAGAACGGACCAGATTATTCTTTCTCTGATTGGACCTTCGCGATTGTTCGAGAATGGTGTTTATACGATCACGTTTTTTACTGAATTCTCCGAGCAGTCTCCCCTTTGAAGTGCGCCGACTTCGTCAGATAAGCAGGAGCACGCTTCACGCTGATGTTTATATTTCGCGTTACAGTATTTATTTACGTTTTCCAAAACAGTGTTTTCGATTTTTATATTTACTTCCATGTTACTGTCTTACTGATTACTATTGTTTTGGACAGATTCTGCATTTAGTTGTACAATTTATGTTCTTCAGTTTTACGCAGAAAAGAACGTATCGCCTGGATTAAATACTCGCTTTATATCACAGGTGTACGGTTCCATCGACGATTAATAGAACACCCGGTACACAAATATCTGAGAAAGAGATGATTACGTATGCATTTATACGACTGTAATATAGAAACGCGATTTGTAGGTACAGCATTTAATTACTAATTTGAAAAACTCCATACACCTCTACATCTATCAAACCGTGAATATAATAGACAGATTAACATACCTAATATTAAGCTGACATATGGTTAGATTTTTCGCTGCTGGCAAATTTCTATGGAACGCCCTGTGAGTTAGCGTGGGCAATACGGAAGTTGAATGAACTTTACAACAACAAAAAAAAGGATTAATATTATTGTACATTGACTGCAGGCGAAATTTCGTCATTTATCTAAAAAAAAATCACCTCTGACTCAGACTTATCTTAAGAAGCTACAACGTCAATAAATCTGCGAAGGAGAAGGAGTCATTATATTTAAAAAGATGTTTTCAGAAAAATTTAAAAAACCTCGGATAATTAATGAACTAATGAATCACGAGTCGTTGGGAGCTTAGAACAATTAAACTCCAAGGAAAAAACCCATTAAAAAATCTACTGCTTATTATGCCACGAAAGCGATCGCCTTTGAATGTGATTAATAAACTAATATCTTTTTAATCGCTTGCATTCGTAATTTCGTATTCACGGCTCTGTGTGGGCATCACCTTCGATTTGTAGGATTAACAACATAACAAGTGCCGACGCCGAAGTCGTTTTTATTTAGACTGTTTATTGAATTATCGCATGTTTACTTTCCAAACTGACAATAACAACTACAAAAATATGTACAAAATAAGAGACTGTAGTAATGAGTTCAAACACAATTTCGATAGAAATGTTTCAGTACGTTAAGACTTCTACCTCAACCTACAAGAAATCATATACAGTATTGGCTTTCGAAAAAAATTAGGTAATTTCTAAGCCGCATTTCATGAAATTACATTTTACGTAGATCAGAAAGTTGAAAAACGAATAATTATGGAATTTCATTGCATGGCGGGGTATTTTGAGCGTAGATATGCACCTTCATTGTTTACACATTCTAATAAGCAACTTCATATTTTGAGTTTTAGAAGTGACAGAAAACTTTGAATTGGAATTAGGAAACAAGAATAAAAATTTTTTTTTATTGGTACGCTATTTTGCCTATTTAAAACATGCTTTGGCGTGCGTAAATCGGGCTTTTTCGCACCCGCGTGTTTTAAAGTCGCCATGGAAACAACGGCCATGTCAACCAATAACAGAGCGTTTTTTGCCCTAGCGGGCGAGCCTATTGGTGGCACGACGTGCGACGGGCCGTCACGAAGCGTCCCGAGTGTCATTCAAATTAATCATATTGGGTATGCATTTGGTTTTGGTATAAAAAATGGTACCAATAAAAAAAATCACGTAAAGTATTCGTGGATAACTGCTCTTTCAAGCACTTGCTCTATTTCGAGCACTCCAGCTACGCCGTCGTGCTCGAAAACTCGCGCGTGTTTGAAAGAGCTCAATATCCACTCATACTTTAATATACTATTTTAAAACAAGTTTTACTAGAAACATGTTTAGTGAAATATTCATAAATAACAACTTATCGATGTGTTGTCCATTATTTTATATATTTTATATTTATTACAAATATTCCGCAGAACAAAAATATTTAAAGTTTAAAGATAAGTCTTGGAGGGTATTTCGAGAACATTTAAAAAAACCGAAGAGAGGCAAGTGTAAAGTACCCTCAAAGCCCACAATTTAGTTTGCACATCCGATAGTATAATTAAGATTAAAACATTTAGAAAAATTATTGCGGTGTATTTCGAGAATATCTCCAAAATTCGAAAAATGACGGTAACTCACCTCTTTATTACGCCTTATTTTAATAAAGCTCGTCGGGAGGTCCTGGTACGGTACAAAGTCTATCTATCATACATGCTCTGTATATACCACATACACCTATAATATAAATACATACGATTCCGAGCATGGAGGGCAGAGAATATAAGTTCGACCATCCCCCCTCTCTCTTTCTTTCATTATCCCATTTTCTGGGTACGCCACGGTGATTCGACAGCCGGTTATCAACTCCAAGTTGACCCCTAGCACGACGTTGCCGCCATCTATGTTAAAGGCGCAAAGCTGTAAGATCGGTCGTAAAGAGGCGACGTTGCCGTTCTAGTGGGTAAGTCGTGAAAGTGTCGAATTGTGTTGGGAACTGAAGATGCGTACGTAACGCATCACAGTGTCACGTAGTTTGTGAATTCCCAATTGTTTTATTGTGGTTAATTCGAGTTCCGTATTATTTATTGTAAAAATGTAATTTCCCTATGGAAACAAAAATAGTAAGCTTCGTACTGTTCTACAGTACCTACTACTGTACTACTTTTTTTTTCCAGAGAGAAGATTTACTTTTTTGAAATAGACGTAGAATTTTCCCAACTTTTCGATTAACGGGATTTTTATAAAATATTTCCAATTCTCGAAAAAGACCGCAAATGGCAAAAAGTGATTTTTCCATAAATTTATATTTTTATTTTGGTTTATTTCTATTTTATTTTTATTTTCCAATAATGCGCGATAAAATAGGACTTTGAATAAATTTGTAGACCTTCGGTGTTATTGTTATTTCCAAGGTTATGGTTAAATCATCAAATCAACAAAACACAACCTTGGTACTTATGTAAATATAAAATGTTAAATGCCATGTTGACATGAAGCTTACAAACACCTCTTTTTCTTGTTACTAAAAATATGTATTGCCATCAGTAACATAAAAATACCGCTTTTTAAGTTTTCATTGCATTTTTTGGTTTAAAAATAACCGCATGTTTTCACTATTTTGCCTTAACGCACATTGTTCTCACTTTTCGATTGGTCTGAAAGTTCCCTGATCCGTCCCTGATGCACTTTTCGTTCGTGTCGAATTTGATTTTGTAACAAATTTTTCTATTTTAGTGCACTGTGCGCCGCTAGGGAGTCGGGCGAGCGAAATTTTTGGTAAAAATTTGCGGAAAATGCCAAGAATGAAGAATTTTATTATAAAAGAAAAAACTAATTGTTATTGTTAAAAAAGCTGTATTATGCAGTATATGCAGAATAAAGGTGTATAGGTACTCTCGGAGCTACGCGATTATGCGAGTGGTGGGGATGGCAGTGGTAACCGCTCGCGCTGAGAGAACCGAATTGAAGCGTTTAAATCCGCAGAGCGCGGACAAAATATCCGTATCTCAGTCTCAAAAAAAATCCCATCTCGGCTTCTAATGGTCAAAAAAAATTGTTGTTTTTTTTAATTCTCCGGTTTGAATCCAGCTATCCAAATTTGTAAGTCAGAAATTTGTGCAAGTTATGAAAATGGCTCCAGGTCTATTTATTTATAAAAAAAACACCCCCTTTTTTAAAGCGATAAATAAGGGGTTGATAATTGTTTTTATCATATTTTCTTAACGGGATATGAAAATATGGGTGTTTACGAAGAGAATAAGCCTTTGTACATCTCGAAATGTTTATCCAAAAAGACGTAATAGCAATGAACATTATGCGTCTTGGGATAAACAAATAGCAATATCTCAGCAACAAATTAACCAATTGACTTTTATAAAAGTTGTTTAGATTTGGAACTTTAAAAGCTATCTTTTAGAGCAGTAAAAACGTAAATCATATCATTTTTGCAGTAAATAACCAATATTAAAAAAATGACTTTGTTGACAATTTTGCAATAAATGTTTAACAAAATTAATCGTGCCATAGCTCAAATTATAGGTTTTTCGATTCTCTACAACTTCTATTTGAAACTTTTCTCCACAAAATGCATACTTTGGCTTGTAGAATCAAAAAACTTGTTTTTGCTAACTTTGGACCCCTCCCATTTGTTAATGCACACTTTTTGAATGTTTAAAACTATTTAGGCATGATCAACTAATCAGAGCCTACAACATTTGACCACTCCTGGCCGGTACTGAATTAATGTCGTGAAAAATCTACACAGACTGGGCTAGTAAGTATATCGGTATAGTTAATAAATATGTTTATTAGTGGACTTGGCATCTTCCCGTCTTATGTGACATTCTAATAATAAGTTGCCTAAGAATCAAATTTTGCGTTTTTTCCTGACAAATAACTATCACATTTTTTTCAAATTTCCCATTATCTAGATACTGTCCTAATCACTTTCAGTTGTTTACGGTGCATTATCAAAAGTATTTTAATATTGAAAAGCGATATTTGACTAAAAAGACAGACAAAACATTGAAGAAAAGAAAATTAGTGAAAGGGTCGCCTTTTAGACTATGATTTCTAAATGCCTCCCGGAAAAGCGCGAAAAGGACTTACAAAATGTTTTAGAAAATTACAGTAGTATATGGTGGATTTCCAAACCATGCAACCAAAACTTATATCTTTGCTTATTTTTAATGAAATATAAATTTTCTACTTTTACTCACCACAAAGTTCTCACTAACGACCTAATTCTTCTTCTGTTAATTGGCGATTTAACTATTTATTACCGACGGAATTTTACCACTAGTTTAAACCAATCCTTCTACGACACTTTACTAACACTTTAGATTCTATGTGCGGCATTTCCGGACAAACGCTCACCATAACTCTCCTTTTCCAACACGCATTTAACTTTTCGAGGTAATATCGCGAGAAACCTGCTTTCCTCTCCCACACGCTCTCTTAAATGATAGAATCGCGTAAATACACTCGCCAGAGAAATGTTGGAATTACTGCGAAGTGCCAAGCTGTCTTCCATGCTAACCAATGAAATACGATAGGCCTCGCAGTTGACACGGCAGTGAATCAAATATATGCCTACGGAACTGCGGCAACTCGACACCTGCCTTCTAATTCATTTTCACTGACGTAATGGGAAAATTTGCACGATTAAAGGACCCCTAATCGGGGAAATACTGTAAAACTGGGAGTCGGGATGACTGCCATAACTGGCGTTTCATATTTATGTTTTAATAAAACTTTGCTCCATTAGTACGTTTATTGCGCCATTACAGGATAAATCAGTACGATTTACGGAGATGCGAAGGCGAAACGTATATCTTAATAAAACTATCCCCTAAGATCGGTCGGCGAACCCAGGAGGGCGATACAATGGCCGTTGTACATTTGCCTACTGGGGATTATCAATCAGAATAAAATTTCAGGCACAAATCTGAATAACGAAAGCATAGCTTTAGCATTTTTCGAGTTAACGTAACAAACAAGACATCGTCACATGGTAAAGGTCTTATTGAACCACGCCGCCAATTTTAACATTTTTTTGAAGAGGGCAATATCGATATATTGGAAAGAGAGTTATTAATTTTAGGAAATCAGTAGGTTTTGTATAAAAAAAAAACTGAATAACTTGCTAAAATTTGCCACTTTTGACGTACATTTTTTCAAAGTTTCAGTAAGTTATTTTTAGGAATTTAGCGATAGTAATGCATTTTAACTATCCAGTAACACGTTAACAGTAAAATTTCGCTATAAAAATGTAGAGAAACAACCGGAAAAAATATTTAAAACAGATACATTTACCACCTTCCGCCATACTGGAACTTTTCTGACAGCTGAACTAAACAGAGAAGTGGTTGTGTGTAAACGACCGACATGACGGACGTGCGATAAGATCAACAAATTTTCCAGGGGATGAAGCCAATTTGAGCAAAATATACCGAAAAAGAGCGAACAACGTCGCTTATAATTGTTTTTGAGTTTGACAATAATGATTGAATTTTACATCACTCCTATTTTCACAAAATTTCCAAAAAATATAATATAGTCTATAATATAGTATAATAGTCCAAGACCCCATATTTTCTCGAATGAATTGTTTTGCTTCTAACTTTTTAAGTATTGAATTTAGAAGAAAGTTGAATAGAGAAAAAAGTTGCAGAATCGCTATTTACATAATATAGTATAGGTTAGAAATTCAAAAATTTATTAGCGGTTTTGCAAAATAGAAATATACTAAAAAACGGCCCAAAAAAGTTGCTTTATAATTTATTATTTTAGGCACTTTAAAATGTAGTTAGGACTTCCACATCACAGGTAGAAAATCTTGAAGTTATAATAAAAGAAGCCCGTAAATTTCGTTTCGATCGGTTTATTAAATTTTGCACAATAATTTTGCAATCCAGAAAAATCGAAAAATATTGAAAATTTTCAAATTTGTATTAATTATTTTTCCACTATTCGATTGTCACAAAACTGGCTATGTATATATAAGAGGGAAATTGTCATTTATATAAAGTTGGTGTAGTTTTTTTTGCTTAAAAACAAGCAGATTATCTCGGCGAAATTTTTGTTAAATGAAATTCTGAAAACATAGCCGGAAAGTACTCGAAAAGACGCTTCTTTTTATATACAATAAGTTGCTATTTTGTTCATTAGCTTCTGAGATATAACTCCTCAAAGTTGATTAGTGTTTAATAAAATGATAATCATAGTTAATAAAATTACATTTTTTTTCTCATATATTTTAATAATTGTTTCTCACAGTAACCAGTATAATATTTTTGTTGAAATTTACATTAAAAAAATTTCTCGCTTCGAATTTTGACAAAGTTATAAATTTGACAGCAACTTTAAACAATGACTGTGACTGTTCTAATAAATATTTTTCAATTCTGGAAAAAGCATATGAAAGCTTGTTCCCTTTTGTATATGCTCAGTCAGTTTCGTTAAAATCGAATAGTGGAAAAAAAATTTAACAAATTTGAAAATTGTCAATATTTTTAGATTTTTCTGGATTGCAAAATTATTGTGCAAAATCTAATAAACCGATCAAAACGAAATTTACAGGATTCTTTTATTATAACTTCAAGATTTTCTACCTGTGATATGGAAGTCCTAACTACATTTTATAGTTTATAGTGCCTAAAATAATAAATTAAAAAGCAATTTTTTTATGTATATTGCTATTTTGCAAAACCGCTAATAAATTTTTGAATTTCTAACCTATACTATATTATGTAAAAAGCGATTCTGCAACTTTATTCTCTATTCAACTTTCTTCTAAATTCAATAATTAAAAAGTTACAAGCAAAACAATTCGGGAAAACACGCGTTTTTTCCATTTTTATTTAAATTGTTGCATTTTAAACATGTTCCCGACATCTGCGCTTTGAAGGATAAGTCAATCCTTGTTCTAGCCATTATTCCCGAGGTATTCATGCGGTTACCTCTTACATCCCCGTCAAAACAGATGGATCCTGGACTAGTATGTCTATGTTACGATAAAATAATATTATTTGAGAAAAATAAAGCATTTATTAAAAAACATAGACCAACAACACAAATTCCACCTTAGTATTTTCGAAACAATTCTGGTCGGCCTGTGGCTTTATAACTGGAATGTACTCAACAACTCATCACATTTTATGAAGTGCCCAAATTGTGTGAATTAGTATTAACAAACCTGCCACAAGTTCATCAGTAGAACGCAATTTTTCAACGCATACAAATTTCGTGGGAAATTCAACAAATCAGGACTTTCGCAAATATCGCTTTTGTCCATTGAAAATAAACTTCTCCAAAGCTGTCAGAGCATCCACGTTTTTATGAAGACGTCATTGGCGAATTTGCAAAAAGTGATCGAAGAATCGAATTGCACTACAAATAGGGTAATTTTTAAAAATTGCTTTCCTTACTTGAAATTTCACCGCACGCCGCTGTTACAATCTGACAATTAATTAAGCAAACAAATTTTATATTTTCGTTATTGTTGTTATTTTTAGAAAAATAAAGTTACGTCCACATTAAAAACCGCGTGACATGACTTTTTACATGATTCAATTTCAAACGACCATTCAACATTATTTACTATTTTCGTTGAACAAGCTTCACACCCTGATATCCCCTTCTAATAAGCTTCTACAACAGCTGCAAATGTAATACATACGTACTAAGCATTCTGCACTTGCATCCATCGAGCTCGTTTTACAATGAACATTTGCATGTGACGATAGCATCAGCAGCAAATTATTTTCAGTAATCCTCGAGCATAACGAACTATAAAATTTTATTGGTGTGCAAATATTGCATTGTCTATCGCAACATCCTATGAAACAATAACTTTTTTGAAAACTGCACAAAGCACAACACGGGTTGAATACGAATTGGATAAATGCAGCCTATAGGTATATAACTTTCATTAAATTATCGCAAAAGAATAACCATATACTACTTTTTTAAAGAGAGAATTAATAAGCATACTACTAAACCCCGTGAAACAAAACTACATATTCATTTTCTTCACTTTTATCTATCAAGAAAAGACATTGTTAATTAGTTTAGATTCAATATAAATGCATGAACTCTTAATTTAAAAGATTTTAAAGCTGATATTCACTCCCATTCACTCAATTAAACTTCAAAGCTTCAAACCAGTTAATATGGAAATCAAATGCACGCTTGATTACTGCATTAAATTAAGTGCTTATCAATGCTCTGTAAAACGAGATTAAATTGTTTCCAATGACATTTCTGGCTTACCTCAGATCCATTACAAAAATATTGGAATGCAGACATTGCGACGTTAAATCCGATTTAATCTTCACAAATTGCTTCCTGCTGTAAAACAAAAACATCGTGCGTTTTTCAGATTAGATTTTAATCAGGCAACGAAAAGTTACGTCCTGGCTATTCTTTCCTGCCTTCTTCTCCCCTTTTTGCTCGGGATTATTACGACTTCTAGGAGTTGCACTCGCTAACAGAGTTAATGAGCCGATGGGCCATAATGGGTATGCTTTACAAGAAATTTGCTCCCAACGATGGTATTATAGTGGGTAATTTCATTTTCACACTCTGCTGCATCACTTCTAAGGCGATGATATCGACGAACCGGAGAAAAAGCAAGCGCATTCTTTCTGCTGGATGGGAGCTTTTACAGCACTACATTCTTAAAAATATATTTTATTGGGAATCGCGAATCGAACAATGTAAAATTGGATAAGAGAGAACTAGTACGATCATAACACGTGACATGAATTTACATCTAAGTTCTTGATTTCGTTTGATAGAAATATTTTAAATAGATAAAACTTTGAAATGTGCTTTAAGCAGTGTTGTTAAAAATACTTTTAAAAATGTATTTAAATACAAACGCAAATACTTTTTCCAAAATGTATTTACTTGTATTTTAAATACTTCTCTGGACAATGTATCTAAATACAAATAACAAGTATTTCGTTTTTGTATTTAAACAGTATTTAAAGTTGTAAATTATTCTTAATTGCGGCAATGTTAAGCATAACCCCAGGAAGCTTAGAATTCCTATTATTTTCTTCGTGAAATTGTTGAAATTATTCAATTTTTGAAATTTCTAAATCAGTTTAAGAAAATGGAATCTAATTTCTAATGGAAACTTTCTAATGAAGTTCAAAATCTTTGTTTTATTGCCCGAAGTTGTTAAGTTTCCAATTATTTTCAAAATATCTAAGTTATTTGTATCGAAAAGCCTCAAATACATAGGCTGACTTTTGTACACTAAACCTAATTTTATGGTTTTAACACTTAAAACAATCTCAAAAAGTGTTAGGAATTATTTTTTTGCTTCGTGAAATCGTAAAATTTTTGCAATTTTCCGAAATTTACCAACTACTTTGTAAACAAGTGTTTAGAAATTGAAGTGATACTTCAAAACACAACAAGCTAATGTAAGTTTCAAACTTCTAAAAAATAATCCTAAGGCAAAGATGTCGACACATTAGACACTCTACTTTTTAATTTGATCTAACGAAGTACCTAATTAAAAAACTTCAGTAGTTACTTTTCCAACTTCATATATGGCAGTTCAAGTTATTTCTGTTGCATCAAAGTTGTCATAAGTTCTTTAGAAGCTCCTTAGCTCCTTTTGAAACAAAGCTTAAGTTTAAGATAACTGAGACTTCTTTAAAAATGTCGACAAGCTACTTAGTACCTTAAAAATTGTTTTACAATGTCACAACTTTTTAAAATCTTTATGAATTGTACACCTTTGTTAAGATAATCGCAACTCCTTTAAAAGTGTCATAGGATCATTATAACTGTAACAATTAGCTTCAAAATAAGCATGTAAGTACATAAACCAAAATGTAAATACAAATGAACAGCCGGAAATATGCTCAAAATGTATAAAAATACGCATTTGTAGTTACTATAACAAAATAAAATAAATGTAAGAGCATTTAAGGAATAATTTAGCAAATAATTGATCTTAACATTGCCCAAAAATGTGTTTGAACTACTGTATTTAAAATGTCAGAAGAAATGTATTTTAAATACACTGTAAATACAAATTAAGCTTATGTATTTAACTATGTATTTAAATACATAAAAAGTATTTAAAATACACTTCTAAATACATGTATTTAAATACTTAACAACACTGGCTTTAAGTCGTCAGGGTATGCAAGCTACTAAATTCCACAATTGAATTATTATAAGTCGTTTCACCACACATAAAATTTTTAATTTCAAATTCCAACCTTGTGAAATATATTCAATAACAATTTAAAATAGACAGGCCGAAAAATGAGTTTCAATAATTTTGAAGAAATCTAGAAATCCACTGTTAAACAAAATTTAATTCGTTAAGAACCAAGATTTTGTGATGTGCACGCCTTGAATTTTCAAAACAAAACCAATTCTTTTCTAAAATATAATTAACATATGAAAAAATTTACAGCTCTTCGTATAAACTTGAGACTGTAAAAGCTTTTGGAATCACACAAAATTGAACTTTAAATGTCATTTTCAGTAACATCACAATCCAGGAAAACTGAAAAACGATATCAAATGTAAAGATAAAATTAAAAGCTTGAATTGATATGTGAAAAAATAAGTTGGAAAGAAGCTGAATTAAAGTTAAGGATGTCATTTATAAAACGTGCTTGAAATTCAGTGTAGATGTTTCCTTTCATAGAAACGCTTTTAAGTTCTAAAATGACATTGTAATACAATGTCACGCCCAAAGGGATGAAGTCTCCCTGAGGGTGCGCTTGGGGGGGTAACTCAAGGTGAGAAATATCTAGAAAATAGAAGAGATTTTAATGACTCTAATGTTTGGTTAAAATTGAAAAGCTCCTGGTTACTTAGAGGAAAGGGGGTTAAATTCACATTTTCCCTCTTAAAATGATACATTGTGATTCCACCATACTTTAAAAAGTACCTATTAAAATACCATAAAGTATCTATTGCAACATTATTACAAACTGAGAAATTGAAAATCTGTTAAGATCATCAGTTTAGCTAAAATTGGAAAGCTCTTAATTTGATTTCCAGTAAATTCAATATTTCCCCATCAAAGCCTGAATCTATGTTTCAAGAGTTTTACCGAAATCAAAAAATCTACGATCCGAAAGAAAATTAATGGATACAAAACATTGAGTAGGTGGGACGTCTTTTGATGTGACCGCTCTGAATTTCCAAAATGCAACCTTTAACAATTTTACCTGATATAACAGAAAACAGACAGGTTCTTAACTCTTAAGTTTTGTAAAAAGTTGACAGCTCTCAATTACTCTGTACCAAAGTCGAGATTTTGGATGGTTTTGACATGGCAACATTGACAGACGATAGTGAAAGTTTAGAATGAATATGTGCCAAATGTGCGTTGGAAAGATGATGAATTCAAATTGAGGATTTCATTAACATACTATTTTTTTTCAAACGAAAGCTATTAAATTATAAAATGACACTTTAATACTACATTACAGCATAACTGCAATATTGTAATAACTTTAATTTAATATTAGTTAAAATTAACCTTGCTTATGATTGATTAAAATTATTTTTTCAATAACTAAATTATCACGTTCATTTAGGTAAGTACTCATTTAATTAACTAGGTTAATTTGGTTAATTACTAATTATTTATTTAATTAACAAACTTAGTATCATTAAAAAATTATAATCGTTAACTATTATATAATCTTAAAAATATAAACAATTTTGTCATATATATACACATATATTTCGGTATTACTATATAACGTATAACATCTACATATACATAATAGAATCGTTAAATAGATTTTAATGTCTCATTCGTTTGTAGTACGAATTTAAGACAAAAGTTAAAGAGTTCATTATCAGAAGTTACTTAAAATTCAATTCAACATTTGCTTTGATGAATACTAATCCTGAATCCCAATTCAAAATACAAAATACATATCAATATTATCAAAATACAATCGGTAAAGACATTTGAATGCCTCATAAGGTTTTACTCGCTCCTAGTAGGTTTATTGTAACTTCGAATCCAAAATTCTAAAAGGTATTTTCACAAATATCACTAAGGAAGATTGACAAGCTGTTATTACCTTATCGATTTGCTCAAAATTCGGAAGCTAATACTATATTGCCTTAGAATAAATTTTAGAATAGAGAAGAATGTCACAACTCAGAGCTTTTAATACGTCTATCTTTAGTTGCAATTAAAAAACTATTTACTTTTGAGTTAATTCCAGTTGTTTTCTATTTGGGTAACATTAAAATGTAAAAAACATTTTCAGTGTCATAAAACTGAGACGTTGAGGAGGTTTTAACGTTAGTTCATGAGATTTGTTAAAATTTGAATTCACTTAATTTCTCTAAAGTAGATTTAAGTGCTTCCCGGTAAAACGAAAGCTTTTTCATTCCAAAATAGAACCGTGAAAATATTTTTAGAATACATTTAGAAAAATAGCAGCGCGGAGCCCTTAATAAGTCGGTTAACACCTAACACTTCCTAATTTGCATTAAAATAAATGTATTATCTCATGTACCTATTAGTTTTTAAAATTTTAAAAAATGAACTGTGATATTTTAAAGAATATCATAAAACTGAGAGACTAACAAACTCTCCCAGAAAAATGAAAATTTAATAAAAAATCATTGTGTCACAACAAAATTGAATTGAAATTGGGAATTAAATCGCATTAAAATTAATTGAAAGTCAATTCGCAGTTTGCTTTTTGATATCAGACCGTTTCAAGCGAACCAGAAAAATTAGTTTAAAAAAAACATGGCCAATCAGAGGCAGCCATGTATACTTCCAGGATTTTTTGCGCATGCCCACAATGGTTTCTGACAGAAGGACAATAATTAAATTACTGCAGTAGTCGTTTCCTAGAAGGTCATCTAAGTTTTGGGAAAGGGTCGAAACCTCCAGTGTGTCACAAATTTCAAAAATTCATAAGTGATAGGAGACCCCAGGAACTTAAAATTCATTATACGTACAATTAAGTCACACAACTGGCCATGAAAATTCGAAAAAACCTGAAATTCACCTTAGCACCGAGATAGGTGGTGGTCATACCTCTGCTCGCCAGAGAAGACGTATGCGTATACATAATTGTGTAATAAAATGAGACGAAGACGCTAACAATTTCAAATAAACTTTCGGAAGCTTGAAATCATATTCTCGTTATTTTTGTCGTAGGTAATGGTAACATACCATAAAATTACCACTTCATAATTCATTCTTAATGCGTAAATAAATAATGAAATGGACATTTTTGGAAACGACTTGAAATGAGTAAAGTAAAAAATTGTGTGGATGAAAAATTGCATTGAATAAGGATAATAAAATTTGGCACTAAAACTGAGATAATGGGTGGTATTCAGAAACGTTCCTTAAATATTTCTTAACTTACGTGGTTCCTTAAGTCCGAATTTGTATTCAGAAACCTTCCTTAGCAGAAAGAAATCTTAACTTAAAATAATTCCTAAGTATTTCTTAAGTAACGTCATTCTCCCACTTAATTCTATTCCTGAATCCTCCTTAGTAAAGTTTTATCTTACATTTAAAAAATACTTAAGAAATATTTAAGGTAGCTCGATAAGTACCTTAAGTATTCCTTAGCCGAAACATTGAGGTTAGGTCGATGAAAGTAGAGGTTATTTCGTTATTTGTTTTGAAGATGTTTGAAAATGAGAACGACGCTTTCGATGACTATCGCAGAATTCAGCGATATTATTATGAGAATGATGGTTTCGATGAGTTTCTCGAAAGAATTCACCGCCCAGTACGTGCCCGAAGGTATATTAGGGAAACGCCTTTCTTTGAATTGGACGAGTTCGAATTTAAAAAGCGCTATCGATTTACGAAAGAGTGTGTGGTTAATGTTATTCTCCCTTTAATAACACAAATCCCAGAGGTCCAAGATCAACGAGGAATGCCCCTTAATCCTTTAGAACAACTTTCGTCACAACAGAGTCTGCAGTTACCACATCCGAACGTTTGCATTCAACAATGCTGCAATTCCTTGCCACCAGCTCCTTAAGCAACGCCTTCTCACTGAGGGTAAAATTAATCCTTCCCTTCTCCATTTCAACGTCCTCTAACTTGAAGCGCACAATTAAAAATGAGTAGAAAAAGGCAGTGGGGCCTTTATACCTATTTACAATTACCCACATCTCTACCCTCTAGAACTGGTACTGTTCTTTTAAATTTACTGAAATGACCATCGCTATCATTTAACTCGTCTTTCCCCTATTCTTCTAAAGTGGTCCCTTATGTGTATTTCTCTCTCGTTAATGTGATTTGAACACTACCTGTTTCCTAATACTTTTTACTTTTAAATATCTTTATTAAGCGTCATCTGCAGCATGTGTGCATATGTTACAATATCATCTTGTGCTACATCTAATGGTCCTAGCATGCTGGTGAGGGGGAAGGCTGCGGCCCTGTCGATTCCTCCGGTGGTGGCTGCCAATTCGGTTACGGTCACAGGAAACCACAAAAAACCGTGACTCAGCCATGTATGTAGGCCCGTTTCGTCCTGGTGGTCACGGGGCCATCGTCATCTTTGGGGATTGGGATCGGCAGCTGGGCTGCCTTGGGATCCGTTTGACGGTGTAGTGGGTCGTCGGCCTCGCCGCATCGGGTGCTCCTTCTCGAGTTTATCCTGCTAGGGGCTCCTGCTGGGCCCCTGCTCGCTCCCGGGAAGTTTCCTAATACCTTTACCACCTGTCACTTAAATAACCATATTCCCTTCAATACACGCCCGACGTTTCCCTGTTGTTTTCCTGGAATTCCAGGTATACCGTCTCAGGTACACAGTCACAACACTCCTCAATTTTAGGACCATTAGGACTCAACAAATTAACAATTAACCAAATATCCCAAATGTAAACAATGAAAAATATAGGTTGTAGGTTATGTTTTTGACAGAGTTTGACACGAAACGAAAAAATAGCGACTTAAAAATTTCTCAGCCAAGATTTATTTAAGTGGCGTTTCTGAATACAAATCGCTCCTTACCGTTAAGTTAAGAAAAAACTTAACTTAGCTAAGGAACACTTAAGAAATATTTAAGTGCCGTTTCTGAATACCACCCAATGTCTCGAAAACAGTTAAAAACCACAAATTTAGCGTTCCAATGGGGTGGAAAAGTGATGAAGTTGTATACAATCGTTAATAAATAAATGAAAACTTAGCATGGTTATAGATTGGGCTCCCAGATGATTCTAGATACCAAATTCTAGATTTTACGGCTAACTGTATTACCAAGTTTAAACATTGTACATGTTTAAAACTATCTTACCATAGAACGATTGAAAAAGTATTTCAACGGACAAATTGTTCTAAACATAACATTACAGTTTCTTACCAATCGTTTTTTAAGAAGGCATTTCCAATTGTATAGGATAATTTATTTTCAACCAGCGAAACTTACTAGCACTAGTGCAAAATGTAAGATTGAAGTCTCTTACCAATATTTGTAGGCATTTGTAATTAGTAATTACATTATATTCCATTCCTCATTTTCCCCAATGACAAATTACCTGAAACAAAAGAGTAAATTATGAAAAATATTTTAAAGCGCACTACCTACTTCACATAAGTTTAGTAATTCTCGTATTATTCACACGCTTTGATTTTACCGAGAACTAACAAATAAACAGTCTTACTAAACGATTATCAACGTACACAAGTGCCTATTGTTTAGCGTAAGGTAATTGCGTATTATTTTCTCATTTGCCTACAAATTACATATTTAGCAAGCACAATCCCCTGTAATTCTCCGTAGTAACAGTTAGTTATATTACAAGACTAAAATACAATTTAATAGAATATAAACTCCCTCCTTTACATTATGATTTATGGATATTAGTTTCGGGAACCTACGAAGTATCAAGTTCAAGTAGCAAAAAAATGGACAATGAACTCTCAATGTGTGTTTTGATTTTATGGATTGTATGTGTAGGTGACGTAGGGAACACCTGTGTAATTTCACTAATGGAGTTTCAGACATGTTTCTCTCTTTTCATCGAATCCGAAAAGTCGTTTGCTTTGTTCATAGTTTTACGTTACCCACAACCGTGCCACAACACCCGTTATTAGTCACGGTGAAATACCAAAATTATCCTGTTTTGCAATCATTTAAATACCATTACCCACTGGGCATACGTTGATAATACAGATTCAAACGCAACTTCTTAATCATAGCAATATTAGCACGGATCAACATAAAATAGGAATAGGGTAAAGTATATCTGAAAAAATGATATACTTTATCTACAACTGTTTAGATGTATCCAATCTAAAGTTAACTTTCTTGGGATAAGAGATATTGTACCTAATTAACTAATTATGAATATGTAACCAAAATTGAACTAATTCATAGCGATGAAATTCCAATTTATTTACAAATAACATACTCAACACTAATAAGTCATTTTTGTTTCGTATCATTTTCAGAAAACGAAGCTATTCGTTTGGATTGCCAGTCCATGAAAGTTTTGTATACTGCATGGTATTTACCCTTTGATTACCCTAGTTAGTGTTGCAAATTCGGGCGACATACATACTTATCTTGACTATTTCTTAAATATCAGCCATAATCATACACTGAATAATCGATTTCACATATTAATTTGACTAGGTTGGGTTGCAATTATGACAGCTTCACAAACATGAAACCTTAGACGCAATAATAACAGCTTTTATTTTACAAATCTTTAAGGGCAATTATAAATGATCGGTTTAGTTCAGTTCAGATTAGTTCAACATCTAAAACGAACAGTATAATTTACACTGTCGAACTAATTACCATTCTCCATTAATGATAACCTGCCTCTGCTTTAGCTGCATCTTCTTCAGACACCAATTCATATGAAGCGTTTGTTTTTGCATCGAAAATTTCTATAAAACCGTTCATTTTAAACAGACTCAGGTAAAGCGTTAACGAGACCCATAGCCAAGAATACAAGAACCCAGTGGCGTAGCGTGGCTTTCGCCAAATTAGCCGCCCCCTTATTTAGATCTTTAAATCCAAATAGCTCCAAAATTTCCGAAAACTCTAAAAAACTTTTTGGCAAGAACATATTTGTTATTGTGTACTTATTTTAAGGAGGGGAAATCCTCTATGGACACCAGATGAGATAAAAGACATGTTCTGCATTATCTAAAATATTACAATGAGGATACACAGATGCTTTTGTGTACTGTATAGAGTACAATAAAGGAGTCGTTAAATATGATTTAATATTTGATATAAAAATTAACTTTTTTATGAGTTGTGCGTTTTACTCAGCACTACTTCTTTTTTACGATATATGTATCACATAAAAGTATTAAAGTATCAAGTATCAGTACACAAGTATCAAAAAAAAATAACCCAATTAGTATTAAAAACTTAGTTACGTAATAATTACAACATTACTTAGTAATGTTGGTAGTAGTAATAAAGTAAAGTAGTAAACTTAGTAGTAGTAGTAAAGTAGTAAAAGTGGTAATAAAGTAGTAACGAAGGTGTGTGAATCGTTCACAAATGTCAGTAAACAAGACTATTTGATATTTAAGAAAATTGCTATCTTAGACAAAAAAATATTCCTTTTTTGACGCTACTCTTCTACAATTTAACCGTAAAGTATACTTTTCTATCATCCACAAATGTACCTATGAAGGAAGCTTCGTAGAATTCAAATATGACCTTCACATCTCTGCAGACTGAAAGGTATATATAAGATACAAATGTAATTTGAGCCCGTACCCCCAGTTCTACGTCTGTGGTAAGCAGTACTCACATGTGAAAAAAACGATTACTACGCGAATTCCATGATGTCTGGCACACTTAACTAACCACTTCTTAACCATTACTTCAGCCTTCCATAGAATAAGTTTCGGTAATCAAAATATTAAAAATAAACACCAGGAATCACTTCTCGTCACAGCAAACGAGATAGGCAAACCACAACAACGACTAATATGATACGATGTTAAAAATAACATTCTTTTAGAGCTTTTTTATTCATTCAGTTTCATTATTTAGTCAAGTTGGATAGTTTTCTAGGTGTATTGTTAAATATTTATTTAATTTTAAATGGTATCACTCAGTGATACAATAAACAACAGTGGGCAACATCGAAACAGGTGCCGTCCTCTGAGATGTTGGAGGCATCGTTCTATGTACGAAGGCCTGTCTATGTTATGTAAATACAGAGTGATGAAGAAATACTGTTTAAGTTGGCAATTCTACCTGGAGGATTTTTTTGCCTAAGGGTTTGCAACGCTACACCAGAAATCTCTGATCTCTGCACTCTGCATGACAGCGACAGCTAAATTAACACAAATATTTTAGGTTATGTGAATATTGTGAATTTATTTACGATTGAAAGACCACACCAGAAAAAAACTTCAATATTTAAAGGTACTGCTCGAATTGAGCACCATTATGTTCTAAACATAAATTCACTCTCCGTTTTAGGCTCTCGAAGACATTAATTAATATCCGAGGAGAAATATTTGCAACTTCCTCGGTAATGGCGGCTTCCAGTTCTTCACGTGTATGTAGAACATTACTTAACACCTTGATATTAAGGTGCCCAAAGAAATAAAAGTCTAGAGGTGTCAGATCTGGTGACCAACTTGGCCAGATTCCCGTACTTATGACTCGATGACCAAAAACTTCGCGCAAATATTGCATTGTGGCACGAGCCGTATGTGCTCGAGCCGAATCTTGTTGAAAGTAGCCATCTTCGCGCTCATCTACGGTTAATTGGACAACGAATGGCTGGAGAATGTGCTGAATGTATCGTTCAGAATTAAGTGTGAAGTTAAAAAACACAGGACCAGTTACTCTCTGCCGCGATACAGCCAGCTAAACACCAACTTAAGTAGGATGTAAAGTTGTTGTTCTAACAGCATGTGGATTTTCACCAGACCAAATTCTGTAATTTTGAGAATTAACATAGCCATTGAGATGGAACCAGGCTTCATCGGAAAAAAAAGGTTTTATCCAGGGTGCCATCATTGTTCATTTCCTGATTGAACCAGTTACAGAACAGGACGCGCTGTGGACGGTCAGGAGGATTTAAGGATTGGACTATCGAAAATTTGTACGAGTGGTATTTCAATTTGCTCTTCAACACAGTGGAACAACTTCCATATGATAAACCTGTAAAGCCACGAAACGGAATACGGGAAATTAGGAATAAGTGGAAATTGGTGAACTTTTGATAATGATCAAACCTGTTTGGAGGGAAAGTTTCCTGACCGATTTGCGAGGACTTTGTTGCAGTCGGGCCCTGACGTCTTGTACCACATATTCAGTGAGTACGGAGGGTCTACCAGGTGACTTTCCTTTCTTCGCATTTGCCTGTATTCAAACATCGTTGAATTTCGCGCATGCAAAGTTGTTTAAAAACGTGGATAGTGAACACAACTTCAGGAAACAATTATTGAAATTGGTGCAAAGTGGATTCCAAGAAGTATTGCCATCCAGAAATGGGGTCATGAACTGCACTCCGAAAATAAGTCATGCCAATAAAAATATCCTGTTCTAATGTAAATAGTACCATTTTTATAATAAAAATTAAAATCGCCGCTCAAGTTTCAATGCTGTCACTGTTAAATGTCGAAGTAGCTGTCAAGCAACCGGAAGTGGTTCCAGTTCTACCATTTTGGTACCGTTGTACATAATAGATAGTCGAAGCATGACACATACACCTAAGGACAAAGCCTCAGAACACAGAACATAAAAAACTGACAAAATGTGAAACAAAAAGGATCAATCTTTTCGCTGGTTAGTTGCATTTGAATCTGACATAAGAATGGGTAATGGCATAGCGTATTACCATAGATTTTGCAGTACAAGGATTGTGCATTGCCTATATTTCTGTACACAATATACAATAGAGAGCCGTGTGTCAACATCTGGAGCCGTTCCTTGGACCAACTAGGGACGTAGTCCTGCGTACTGTATACGTTTTGATGCTTAGGGGCCATATTGATGTTACTCTGTTTACACTAACATTGTAACACATAAGCAACTGTACATATTCTCTCTAGTGATTTTTTATATTTCGATGGTGTAATACAACTTCCATATACTCATTATAGTCCAGGAGCACTACAGATTGACATGGCTCCATGGCTGTGTCTTTACGTAACTTAGATATTCTCAGAATTGGTCGAAAATCATGTATATAATCATATTATAAGTATGCGCTAGCTTAAAATGGTGTGCTATTTGCAAGAAAAATCGAGAAGTGCAAAAATGCACGAAAATACCGCATTTTGTATAACTATTTTCAATATAACTCTGTATATATGCAGGTTAGGCAAAAAATGATCTCTTGTGAATTTGTTCGTTATGAAATTTCCTACAAGATAGAATTAGCTTAAAGCCCGAATTTTTTATACTGTCGCTGCTAGATAGCAATAAAGCGGAAAAAAAGTGATGAAAATCGAGGTAATTTTGAGGCGTTCAATAAGCAGGTAAGAAATTGCACATTTACGGCCGGTACTTTTGCTTCTGATTAAACATCGGATTATATTAATTTCCGATTAAAACAGCCAACCAACTAAAGTACGACTACTTTTGTCTGTTATTTATAACTGCGATTCAGTTGACTGGCCGTTTTAATCGGGAATTAACTTAATCCGATGTTTAATCAGGACCCAAAGTACCAGCCCTTAGAGTATAAATACAGATTAAAGTACTTTAAAGTACATATTACAAAATGAAATTCGAAAACCCGATCCAAATCTGTTAGTTAGTTTTTGCACTGTACATTTGTTAACTAATTCGAGCTAAAAAAAATCGTTATTTGTTTGCGTTGCTGCTGGGGTCGAAATTAGGCATTTTCATTGACGCTGATTTTTTTACATATTCTTGGGCCCGTTAGCTATCATATAGAATCGATACAAGATCCATTTTCTATTTTTTAACACCTTTGGGACGATTTTAAAAGTTTGTAAAATTTTGACTTTTTAAATCGTTCTAAAAGTTGTTACAAAATAGAAAATGGATTTTATATCGATTCTATATGATAGCTAACGGGCCCAAGAATATGTAAAAAAATCAGCGGCAATGAAAATGCCTAATTTCGACCCCAGCAGCGACGCAAACAAATGACGAATTTTTTTTGCTCGAATTAGTTAACAGATGTACAGTGCAAAAACTAACAAACAGATTTGGATCGGGTTTTCGAATTTCATTTTGTAATACTTTAAAGTACTTAAATCTCTATTCATACTCGAATTGTGCAATTTCTTACCTGTTTATTGAACGCCTCAAAATTACCTCGATTTTCACCACTTTTTTCCAGCTTTATTGCTATCTAGCAGTGACAATATAACAAATTCGAGCTTTAAACTAATTCTCTCTTGTAGGAAATTTCATAAAGAACAAATTTACAACAGATCATTTTTTGTTTAAACTGTATATATAGAGTTATATTGAATATAGTGATACCAAATGCGGTATTGTCGTGCATTTTTGCCCTTCTCGATTTTTTTTTTTGCAAATAGCACAACTTTTTAAGCTAGCGCATACTTATAATATGATTAAATACATGATTTTCGACCAATTCTGAGAATATCTAAGTTACGTAAAGACAGAGCCACATCTGGTAGGTTTTGGGTCTCATTCTCTTGGACTATTAGCTCTAAGCAGTGATGCGTTTTATGTTGCCATAATGAAATTGATCCAAGCAACTCCCTCAGATGTTGGGACAGCCGAAAACTTTTGAGGCGTAATCCATGTGCTATAAGCTTTATAGGTATTACTCTACTCTAATGTCATTGTTATTCCATTGTAAATTATAATGAATATCTTTCTATTAAAAATTACGTATTCAATGAAGCCATTATATTACAGTTGTAGACATCACATCATATTATACACGTAGTAGTACCAGCACGAAAACACTATGTATAATTCCCCATCCCATTTATCCGATTATTGCATTTATGGACAGGTCTGATTTATGACACAATCGTTTAATTTGTTTATTAATTATACATTTAAATTTACTCGATGATTCTTTCTTTTGAAGTAGCGGCGTATAAACAATGTATCTTTTGATGAGTGGTACAATGCCTCACACTTTTAATTACGCCCATTACACATTTGCGTTTTTAAATTACAAGCCCAAACATTCATCAAAAGGAAACTGGAAAAGATATATCTACAGAATAACAGCATTTTCATAATCTTGGACGGAAAATATGGAAATATGTTCGCTATAATCTTCGAGACAGGCATATTTCCTCTTGTGTATATCTTAGATTCAGATGCCGCATAAGAATTCCGTAAAACTAATTGAGTTCCCTATCCTAAAATCTGAGTTTTCAAGTTAAGGTTGTTGTAAATGTAAATTCCTTGTTAATAGAATGTAGAGCGATGTAATTTATATTCATTTTTTTAAAAATGTTATACGGCAGACACAAAATTATTAAAAACTCATTAAATATAGATTTATCACTTTAAACACGAAATAACCGCTCGTTAAAGGCGAAAAGAGGTCAGTTGCATTTCATTGTTGACATTGTGGCAATTTAACGCCCATTTTTTTTGTAATTTTTGTAATGTCAATGTGCATTGCACATGTGTGAATCCTCATAATGAAGTCGTTTGCATGCCAAATGGTCAGGTTATTTACTGAACATGGTTGGTGGGAAAAATCGAATCAATTGATTAGTTACTCATTAAAAAGTTCGGTCTTGCAATCACCTTGCATTCACGACTCTCATTTGATATGCACCGAAATGTGACTCGTTGGAATCGAGGACGCATTTACCTGGATTCACAATCAACCAATAACAACACCAGATTGCAGATGATCTGACCGATAAAATTTCGATTTTACGGATGAGAGTATCGAAAGGCGCTCGTAAAATAAACATGTATTAAACCGTGATTGCCAAAGTTGACATTTAAGTAAACATTTCTTCACGCCAGGCACGGAAACGTATTAAGAGCAGTATGTGCGGACACTCTGAGAGATTTACTGCTGCACGCAGAATGACGTGCAAAAAGTGAAACTTTGACCTGGGGGTATAAAAGTATCGTGTAATTGACAAGACGTGTCGAATGCACATGCCAACAGGTGCAGGTTTCCAATGACGTTTTTGCCTCGTTTCCATCATGGTTACATAAAAAGGAAAGGAGAGAAACTAATTGGACAATGATGAAGTTAGCAGTGTTTTTGTGTACTTTTCGATACAACATGAAGAACGCAAACTCCTCTTTTACTTCCAAGCATGTAAAACAAAAATGATAACACTGTCATCCTTCTCTTTTAGCTTCAATGACTTTTTTACCGTTCCTGTCAAGCTTTCACCTTATACATCCTATATTATGTACCAATTATGGAATACCGTTCCATATTTAAGTGTTTAATAGGATTCTTCACGTCTTGCACGGAATTCATCTTCAACCGGTCTCAGATTCTTCGACCATTTAACGATTTTCATCGGGACAATACTATTAATCAGAAACAACGTACCGTTTCCTGTTTTTATTCCCATAGCCTCTTGCTTTTGAAAAAGCTGCCCAGTTAAGTCATGTACTTATTTGTCAAAATTCTCGTTGATATTCAGCAAAGATTTATGAGGCGGATTGAGTACCAACTGGGCAAAAAGTGGGAGTATTTCATGTATTGTAGTCGCATTTCGTAATGGACTACTTAGACAACTGATTTTCTTTTACGTTGGGATTTTATAAGAAATTATACGAAAGAGGCGTGACAGTCGATCGTAAAAATAGTTGTTTCGCCTAGTTCGTTATTATGTTCGCCAAATTAGTAACTCATTGTTTGACGTGACCAAAATCAGCTCCAAGTGCACGCTGTTATGCACATACGACAATAGAAAGCTTATTCCTGTTAAATAACAGTAACCCACAAACTCCTTAAAGATCCCATTGTTGTTTCCGTAAAACATATATTTACACGTTAATTACTTGTAGCGATCAGTACTTATGAGATTAATTATTGTTCGTTATGAGATTAAAATGATTTAATCCCCTTCGCTACTACGATGATATTAAAATCATAAATAAATTGGGAGATAGTCTTAAATATTCCCCCTAATAAGAAAATTTTCATCTGCGCAATGAATTATAATTAGAGATTCTAAAACTAAAGTGTAATATAACCTCGTTCTACATGTATACGCCATGTTTGGAAGTAAATAAGGCTTCTCAGACTTCACACCAAAGTAGGGCATAGTTTAAAGTTTTAAGCAAATATAATTAGCGTTACTTTCCTCTAATCCGAATAAGTGGGTATGTGAGTTATCGAATTTTGCAAGAATAATTATGGAAATGGAATATTAATGTGATGATACTACTTTTGAAAACGTAGGGTTATTTAGACTAAAATAATGTCGATTAAATGATTTCTTTACGAATTATAGGGTGAATTTAGTGGAGTAATTGATTTGTTTTTAAATAAACATAAAGTAATTTTATTACCAAGACAATACCTTTTAATACGTCTGTAAGCCAATCATAGAGCTGATATTAAGTAGACAAGTTTTGAACAGTGAAACGTTAAATTGCTAATACTCAGAAGCTATTAATGTTGGATCAATTATAAATAAGTTGTATGAAAAATTGCTTGGCTGAATAAATACAATTGATTTAATTGGTTGTAAACTACTGTGCTCTTATGACGTAACTGTAATAAAGTTTACCTTCACTTCTTCACAGTTCTAAAATTGTTCTTAACTGTTCTACAAAGGAAGCCGAAACATAAACTTCACAGTAGTCGTACGTCATTTTCGTAGTATTTTATACTATAATCGTACTGATGCTGTACACTTGCTTTTGTTATGCTATGGCAGGTGTAGTCAAAAAGTATTAGAAATATTATAATAAAAGCATTTACATCACTAATACTGAGATCATGAGATCGATGGTTGGGGTATTGATGAATAAAGATTGAATATTGTATAAATCTAAATGAGAATAATTCAATTGGCTGACAAACGTATGGTTAGTACGGTTAGTTAGGTTAGTATATGGTAAAAACTAATATACTTTTCCTGATTATTTTTGTGATTTCAGTTAGACATAACTGCAATGAAATTTGCATCAGCTCCTGACTCCTAAAATTCTTCCTGACTTTGTGACTTTGTTCTATGAACAAAATTAAAATGAACTGAACTATCATTATCAACTGAGAACATGTCACTTTTTGATTAATTGAAATCACCACTTAAAAATAACAAGATTTGAAATTAATTTTATAAGTTCTAGAAATTATATAGTTACTTATACAATAAGCAACTACCTAAATTCTGACTGTCAACAAACGAACTAACATTGAAACTAATATATTTTTCTGATGATTTTTGACTGCAATTAAGGGTCTAGCCGGTTAGGATAGTGGAATTGCACATTGGAATTACAATAAAATACTAATCTGTACTATATCAAACATTAGTCAAAAATTTGTAGTACTTCTGTACACTTACATATACTTAAAAAATTAAACGCAATTTTTAGTTTTTTTACGTTCTTTTCATCGCAGACCCTTTTTTAAAATTTTTGTGTTTTTCAATGCCCACGATTAGCATTTTTGAAAATGGTGGCGCAAAATACAAATTCTTAGACCTTCGAAATTTCAAAATTGTGATATCCTGAAAATGAAAAATAGCAATGGAAATAGTGGAACAAATGTATATGTATAATGTATTTTTATGTAAAAACATAATTGAAATAATTTTTCTCTCGATCTATTAGGTAGTAGAACATAGATAAAAATGTCTTACTTCATATTATAGCCACTTCATATTTTCATAGAAAAATTTGAGGTGTGAAATGTTGTTAATACATTAAAAATTATATTTTTATCCGTTTACTTTTACCACTTTTACCATCTCGATAAAAATACATTCCGATCACGGGAAAACACTTTCCGTTTATAACCTACTTTACATTGGAATGTGTTATACACTTTCCTTAGATACTTTTTAATTTTAATTTAATTTAATTTTGAATTTAAAAAAAATCAAAAAAGCACAAATATGCAATTTTTGTGCTTTTAACCATATATTTGTTAGCACTAATTCTTCTGTTAGAATACAGGGTGTTTCCAAAGTTGGTAAAAAACCGTGCTTTTAACCACATTTGTTGGCGCTAATTCTTCTGTTAGATTATAAGGTCTTTCCAAAGTTGATGCTTTTCTTTTAACCACGTGTAGCACTTTTCAATATAAACTTTCTATTTAATCGCAAACATAGGAATGTTCATTTTTTTACGTAAGGTTTTTTAAAAAGGTTAATTTTGAAATATGGTACTGCTCTATTATTACTTGCCATTTGTTTTGAGTCAAATATTTGACAATCTTCAACTGGCTGCGTCGTTGTTAGTTTTGTATTAATCAAAATGGTGATAATCGGCATTCTGGCGTTTTCAGCCCGGATCCATATTTAAGAAAAAAACTAAAATAAACAATTTTAGGTACATATTAACATTTTTTCATTTTTGAGATTTGTTAAAGTTGCTTGTATCTGCATGCTTTAAACGTGGATAAAAGAAAGCATCAAACGCCTTGTCTGCAGTAGCTTTCTACTACAATGTAAAGAAAATATGTAATGAGATTCAAAGAACTTTCCACTAGAGTTAATGGGAAAAAACACTGAAAAAATTCCAAAAATGCTGTTTTTTATTCGTTCCACCACCTAAAGCAATTCATAAATCATTACGATTATCTACATAATACTATATTTGTTATAGATGTACATTTTTTTTATCATTGTAAAAGAACAAGGAATGTCATCCAAAAACTGAAAATTACGCACGATTTTATTTGGAAGCATAGCATCCTTATGGCGGGTTTCGCTCGAAGCGCTGAATCGGTGAGAGGTGTAAACGGCGAAAAACCGTCACGAGCGTAACGGCCAATTATCGCGCCGCGCTAGCTGTTTATTGACGTGTTACAATTGTTTTTGTATTGTCAATTGCCGTGGTGACGCTAGCTATCAATCGTTTCACAAAATGCTTTAAATGTACAATAACAAAAATTATATCAACAGAATCAGCGTCTAAAGAAGAACCTACCTGGGTGTGGCAATTACTTTATTTGGTCTATCAACCGAGATATTTCATTATAAAATTTGCTCTTAAACGTAAACAGACTGACAGTAGACATCTTGGATTGAGATCTACACGGAACGAGAAACTCCTTCGCGGAAACGATTTTGGGCCTACGACTACGGTCCGGAAGGTTAGGTTTGTTTGGTTTGGCTTGGATAAAAGTATAAAGAAGAACAAATAGTACATTTAATTAATCGCCAAAGGTTGACGATTAATTTCAGAAGATAATGGAGGACGATAGATTGAGCAGACGATTAAGTGGAATGCACTTACCTCAGAGGGCTGATGAGAAGTCTTCGTTGACTTACCACCAATCAGGTGCCCGAAAGGTTCTAATCAGGATAGGGAGAGGAAAGAACACAGGATGATATGTATGCACGCCTTTTTAAAACACTCCTTCTTGGTGGCACGTTTTCGTACGAATGTGTTAAACAGATGATGATAATTTTGGTTTTCGGTTTTTTGCCTCCTAACCGTTGGAGGAGGCAGCTGTTGGTCGAAATGTTCGGAAGGATGTATCGGAAGGATAGGCAGCCCAACGTTCACGACTTACCATGCCGCCCGCCCTGAAGAATCCCTTCAGTGAGATCAACTGAAAGGAGTGAACAGACGAAAGGGCCATCTACTGACATGGGAGAGGACACAGTTTGACGACTGGTCGGCGGATTGTCCCAGAGGACGTAGCAACGTCAGCCACACGAGTTGTGGAGTCAGCTCCGGGAAAAACAGATGATATACGGCCGATACTCCACTTCAGAGGAGGAAGATTGTCATCTCGAATGATGACAACAGTGCCTGGAAGAATAGGGGTAGATGGCTGCAACCACTTGTGACGTTGTTGCAAGGTATGCAAGTATTCCTGGCGCCAACGCTTCCAGAAGTCCTGCTGAAATCGCTGAACTAGCTGCCAGCGAGATAAACGATTTACAGACACGGAGCTGACGTCATTGTCCGGAGGAGCGGTGAGGGGGCGAAAGATCAGGAAATGACCCGGTGTGAGGGCTTCAAAATCAGAAGGGTCAGATGATGGGAGATACAGAGGACGAGAGTTAAGGATTGCCTCAACCTGAGTGCAGACGGTAAGAAACTCCTCGTAAGTGAGTTTTTGCTCGCCGATAACACGAGTGAGATGATGCTTAGCAGACTTTACAGCGGACTCCCACAGGCCACCAAAGTGAGGACTGGAAGGGGGTATGAATCGCCAGTCAGTTCCGGAGGACGAGGCGGCATCACAAAGACTTTGCTGATGTTGTGGAGCAGACAATAAGCGGCCAAGGTCCCGAAGGTAATTATGGGCACCAACGAAGTTGGTTCCGTTATCCGAAAAGATGACAGAAGGATTGCCTCGGCGTGCGACGAAGCGACGATAAGCAGCGATGAACGCTGGAGTGGACAGTTCAGATGCCAATTCCAGGTGAACTGCTTTGGTAGTGAAGCAGATGAAGACAACCAGATATGCCTTCGTGCTAACGGCTCCGCGTAGTCGTGCACTCGTCACATAAAATGGACCGGCGTAGTCGACACCAGTGGTAAGAAAAGCCATAGCAGAAGATAGCCGCTCGGGTGGAAGATTGCCCATTGGCTGTATCAAGGGACGGGGTTTGCAGGAAAAGCATCGGTTGCACCTGCGTAGGCGATTGCGTACCACACTACGTCCGTCCAAAATCCAGAACCGTCGACGAATGTACGAATGAGTAGCCAAAGCACCGGCGTGCAAAAGACGATAATGGGCATCATCGATGATCAGATGAGTGAGATGATTATTCTTTGGCAATAGAACAGGATGCTTATGTCCGTACGGCAATAGGGAAGCTGAAAGACGACCTCCAACACGAATGAGTCCATGCTCGTCACAGAAAAGGTGGAGTTTCATGATGAGCCGGTGACGAGAAGAGGGTTTCCGAAGCTCAGCCAGCTCGTCGGCGAAATGAATAGATTGGATCAGACGTATCAAACAAGATTCCGCCTCCTGGAGCTCAACAGAGGAAAGAAAACCGGATCGAGGGAAAGAGAGACCGCGAGCATTTAGTATGAATCGTCGGCAAAAGGCGGTGACTCGCTTGAGTCGAAGATACGAGGAAAAACGGTCAATCATGGTGAGCTCGTCGGGGATGGCCGCCAACAGCAGAGCGGAGATCGGCTTGGCTTCTTCGTCTACTTGATCAGTTTGAGATGAGTCAACAGAAGAAAAGGGCCACAAAGATGAGTCGAGAGACAACCAGTGAGGACCGCGCCACCACAATGGATGATGATGAATGTCTGCAGGCATCAACCCTCGAGAGGCACAATCTGCTGGGTTGTCCTCAGACACCACATGTCTCCAGCAATCCGAAGGAATGAGATCCTGTATTTCAGCGACCCGATTTCCCACAAATGTCTTCCACCGGTGACTCTCACCACGGATCCACGACAAGGCCACAGAAGAATCACAGAAGGCATTGCACTGAGCACCGAGATGCGGCAACGCGCGAGTGGACAGGTGATGCATGAGTTTTGCGAGAAGATGGGCACCGCATAGTTCCAAGCGAGGCAGGGTCATAGCCTTGCAAGGAGCAATTTTGGATTTTGCCGCTAGGAGAGACACCTGGTAGTGACCAGACGATGACAAAGTGCGAAGATAAACTACGGCAGCGTAGCCTGATTCAGAGGCATCACAGAAGCCGACCAACCGATGCGTAGAGGAAGAAACGTCAGGGATGAATCGTGGTATGTAGAGCTCTGCCAAACTGGGTAGCTGGGATTGAAATCGCAGCCATGAGGACTGAACCTCATCCGACAGAGGTTGGTCCCATTCCAGATGGAGTAGGCAGATCTGACGGAAGAAGATTTTGGCATAGAAGGTAACAGGAGTTAACCATCCTAAGGGGTCGAAGATTCTAGCCATCTGACTCAACACATTCCGCTTGGTGATCACCGTGGAAGTCGTGCGAACAGAATAGAAGAAGTGATCAGATGCAGGATTCCACCCAAGTCCCAGAATCTTGAGACCTGGTTCACGATCGAGAAGAAGGGGATCAGTAGAGGAGGATTCTCTACGATGATCAGCTGGAATGCCGTCTAACAGAGGAAGGTGATTAGTAGCCCATTTGCGTAGCTCAAAGCCGCCCGCCATGAGCAGATCCTGAACCTGCTGTCGTAACTCAAGAGCTTCAGCTTCGGATGAACAGCCTGTCAAGATGTCATCGACGTAAATTTCATCCAGCAACACCTGCCTGGCGGCAGGAAACTTGGATCCCTCATCCGCAGCCAGCTGCCGAAGGGTCCTAAGGGCCAAGTAGGGAGCAGAAGAAACTCCATAAGTGACGGTATTCAGACGGTAATATTGGAGAGGTTCCTGTTTGGTGAAACGCCAGACTATGCGTTGATAATCCCTTTGCTCAGGGAGTATCAGGATCTGTCGATACATCTGTCTAATATCGGCAGTGAAGACAAAGCGATATAGACGAAAGCGAAGCAGAAGGGTGGAAATGTCCGCTTGCAGCTTCGGGCCGGTAAGCAGCAGATCATTAAGGGATTTGCCATTAGCAGTCGCACAGGAGGCGTTGAAGACCACTCGAATTTTAGTGGGAGGATCATCTGGACGATGTACGGGATGATGAGGGATATAATATGGCTCGTATCGCGGACAATCAGAAGATTCAGCAACCAAGTCCATATGGCCGCTATCGAGATAATCACGCATAAACTCATGATATGCGACACGAAGAGTAGGGTTATGGTCTAGGCGATGCTCTAACCGGAGAAACTGTCTAGTCGCCACGTTGACGGAGGTGCCTAGCCGAGAAGATGACAAGGGCAAACCAACAGTGTATCTTCCATTGGAATTACGGGTGACATCAGCGCGATACAGCATCTCACACTCCCTCTCGGCAGGGGTCAACGGAAGCACGTCAGGTACCCTATCAATTTCCCAGAAGCGCCGAACGAGGTTGACAAGTTCCTGGTCCGAACGCTGGGAGAGACTCATATCCATGGTTTGACGATCAGGAACAGCAGGAGGATTTATTTCGTCAGAAGGTAAACTTTGGTGAGATGCAACAGTAGAGTTAGTCTTGTCAGAGGAAGATTGATAGGTGATCACTGAAAGAGGGGGTTCTGGTTGCGAAGTTGATGGAGAATGCACAGCAGATGATGACCCTGCAGAGGATGAGGGAGAACTGCGCCGCTGTAAAACCCGATGAACACTGGGTGGACGTCGAGCACGACTATCGATAGTGTCAGGTGAGAAAGAAACATGTTTAGTCTCCCTGCGATGGCGAGCATAGGGCCCATATAGCACCCAGCCCAAGGTGGTAGACAATGCCCCTGGAAGTTCAGATGAGGGGCGCAATGTGCCAGGAAGAATAAGATGAGGGAGCACATCTGAGCCAATCAACATCCCTATGATGCGAGGAAGATAGAAGAGGGGGTCCGCTAGGTTGAATTGCTGAAACTCAGGCCATCGGCCATTGAACGCTCGGACAGGAAGGGGATCTATGTGACTGTCAATAACGTAGGCTTTGATCATAAGATGAGGAGGATCCCCTTGGTGACAGAGACTGACGTACGCGTGCCCGTGGATGCGAAACCGATCTGCGTTACTTAAGGTGCGAAGCTGAACAGCTTCAGGGTGAATGCGCAGACGAAGCTTGGTGGCCCAAGCTCGGGTGATGAGGGTATGTTGGCAGCCGGAGTCGAGAAGAGCACGGCCGAAGACAACATTCCGCTGGTTATCTAGGCGGATCCAAGCGGTGGGCATAAGGTAGTCAGGATTATTACTCTTACGCAAGGCAGACCGCGCAGATGAAAACAGATGACCAGAAGAGAACAGACGAGAAGAAGGAGACATATAACCACTCGATGGAGGAAGCCACCCACGAGCGGACCACACTCGCAGTCATTCGGAACCACTTCCAGTAGACGCAAAATCGGCCCCCCCAGGAGGCGAGCAGGGTCTCCCGAGAGCTGTTCTTCGACCTCTGACTGAACCACCCCGAGAGGCGTGAGCACGAGCCGGTTGCTCTGATGAGACAGGAGGCGGCGAAGGAAGCTGATCGGTCGATCCCGACTCCTCCGCGGTTTGGTCAATGGGAGGGGTCGTAGAGGCAGCAGATGCCAGATGGAGGATGGTGTGATGACGTCCCCCGCACGAGTGGCAGCAGTGACCCGAACCGCACGCAGCAGTAGCGTGAAATGACGACATGCAGTTTCGGCATAATCGTCTCTCAGTCACGAAAGCTCTTCGCTGATGAATGGTCATGGCCTTGAATTCACGACACTGGCGAATGGAGTGCTGCGCCGAGCAGAACACACATGCAGACGATGAGCTAGAGGATGTAGGGGGACGTGCACCAGCGTAAGCAGGGCGGCGAGAGGGCGAACCAACAGAGGGAGGCACAGACGATGAGGGAACAGACGCTGAGCCCGCTGGTGATTGAGGCCTCCTCAGCACAGACGCACGAGACGAGGTGATGGAAGTGCTTTCCAACACTCGCAACTGTCGATTAATGAAATCGAGCAGCTGCGAGAGAGTAGGAAACTCATCCGAGGACAACTGCCCCTCGAACAACTGGCGAGATGGCACATCTAGGTTGCGCAGAGTGAGGGAAAACAACAGATAATCGGCCAGGTCGGGTATAGGCAACGCCTTGAGGGCATTGATAGAGTTTTGATGTGTGGTGGCGAACTGTTTCAGCTGGGACAAGGAAGAAACAGACGCAGGCCGCGAATCCAATATCTGACTCACATAGATATCAGCCAGCCGACGAGGGTTTTGATAACGAGCGTAAAGGGCCTTATAGGCTAGAGGGTAGTTGACCGAATTTAAGTCGAAGCCAGAAATGACGGAAGCCGCTTCGCCTGATAAGGCAGACGTCAACAGATGAAATTTTTGGACAGGCGCCAGGGCGTGGTTCTGATGTACAAGGGCGTCGAATAACGCGATGAAACCGGGCCACTCCTCGATTTTGCCAGAAAACCGTGGCAATTCCACCCGAGGAATAGGAAGATCAGCAGAGGAAGTATGCGTTGCGGCCGGAGAAGACGCGGTTAGGTGGCTGTGGGCGGCGCGGATCTGTAGGCAGATTTCAAAAAATGCCGCACATTTCGAGGGTGATTCGTCCCGTTCTGCCTCCTCCAACTGAGAGTTAAGCTTAACAATCAACTCATCAGCCTCCTTGAAAGCCTTTTCCACCTTCAACAACTCAGCCAAGCACATATTGGCCACATCGGCTTCAGTAGTCAGCCCTTTAATTAATTTAAATAATGTAGAGGCCGCGGCGAAAGCATTCTCACGTTTAACTGTGGATTCGGCAATCGAAGCCTTTAATTTGTCGGTCGGAGGCATTTTTATTTTATTGAATCACCCGGTATGCTGAAGGAATAAATTTATTCCCGAAAAGGCCAGAGAAAAGGGCGAACAGACGAGAAATGAACGACGAAGTCAAGTTCAAACAATCAGATGAATCAAGGAAAATAAACAAGACAAGCAGTTATCGCGTGTGGCAACAGGTGTGCGATAAGAATGAAACTCGCCGAGTAGGTGATGTATTCGAGGGAAATAAATTGAATAATTAATGCACGATCGAGTTATGAGATGAATATACACGAGTGATTAGACTGAATATAATATATCTAAAGGTCCCTGGTTTCGGCACCAATAATTAATCGCCAAAGGTTGACGATTAATTTCAGAAGATAATGGAGGACGATAGATTGAGCAGACGATTAAGTGGAATGCACTTACCTCAGAGGGCTGATGAGAAGTCTTCGTTGACTTACCACCAATCAGGTGCCCGAAAGGTTCTAATCAGGATAGGGAGAGGAAAGAACACAGGATGATATGTATGCACGCCTTTTTAAAACACTCCTTCTTGGTGGCACGTTTTCGTACGAATGTGTTAAACAGATGATGATAATTTTGGTTTTCGGTTTTTTGCCTCCTAACCGTTGGAGGAGGCAGCTGTTGGTCGAAATGTTCGGAAGGATGTATCGGAAGGATAGGCAGCCCAACGTTCACGACTTACCAACATTATATTATACTGTTTAATAAGACGGAGTATTGTCAGACGAGTGTGACAATACGTCTTATTAAACGAGTGTTATATACTATTTTATCTACTTTGCTTTATTAATTCATTAAATTTTGGATGTTCAAGTTTTCGTATTATACTAGGGAATTTTGCGTGGGTTGGTTACACTGAAGTCACTGACATTGACGTTTCGTATTTGAATTTGAAAATCTAGTAGCCCTAGGACATATTCAATAACTACTTACTAACGTGAACGTAATGGAAGACAAGAATGTAGATTCAAGAAATTTTAAAAGTTTTGTTTATTGGAATACTAATAATTTAAATTTGACGTCTACGCACGTCTACGTGACAGGCTGATGTACCAATTTAACAAAACTAAAAGTTACCAAAAGTAGTGTAATAATATGAATATTAGTACACTACTTTCGATGTAATAATGAGATCATTAGTAACGCAAAGTAGATAAAAGTGATTTATTTGGGAGTCGCGCTAACTGTTTGGTGGCAACTCGTATTACAATTGTTTGTATTGTCGGTTGCCTGCTCTAGGGGTGGCGATTGTGGGCTGAATCGGTGAGTGATTAGAGCAGCGCGATAGCGCCGCGCTAGTTACCAATCGTTTCTGTACATGACGTATATATATAATTATATTATATAAAGCTATGCTTCCCCTCCCGGTCATTCCCAGAGTGCTTCTTTTTGTTTTTTGAGGTTATCGGTGGACTTTGTCTCGGTTGGCTAAAATACGCGCTACGTACTGAAGGGTAAGAGTAGTTTTCATATCTACCTTAACTACATAGCACTGATTCCCTAGAGCAGTCAAGAAACTGTAAGGTGTTATGAGACGTGGCCCAATTAAGAGGTATTGACGGAAAGGCTTTGCGTTAGTGACTCGCCTACCATTAACTTCGTTCTTTCCCTTAATATCTAAGATCTCTCATTTGGAAATAAATGGAATCTCTTGAAACGTTCAACCTGAACGTACACGCGAGAGTAATTTCCTAGTCTGAAGTGGAAATGGAACCGAACCCTTTGAACAATATCCCCGAGCCGGTCGTCGGCCGGCTTTTTTCCTGCATTTTTCTGCGATTGACGTGACGACGTTCGATAGATTCTAATTTGCAGATAACATTGATCGTAACTTCACGCTCCGGGAATCTCAAAAACTCCCCCGTAATAATCAAATTCAGGGGCCGTATAACCTGCTCCATTCGAAGCAGGGGAAAGGGACTATGTGTACCGGTGTTCGAATGCAGGCTTTTGGAACTGTGCCATAAAATACAGTCGGTCGAGACGTTCGATGGGAACAGGATCCATAAGATCTAAGTGATGCAAGCCGGTCATAAAAACTCCGTTTTGCCAATAACCACGTTCGATCGAAGCACCAATAAATCAATACGTTTAACTCTCGAGCCTCTGAGAACGCCCAAATTGATGACGTTACCGTAGGAACTGTAATTTCTTTCGCTAATGTTATAGGCTATGACTGTGTCATAAAAAGCAGGGGAATAAGAAACTAATTCGCGACAGCAACTTTATTTTTGCACATGTTAAAGTATACCTTAAAAATGATAAATCCAAAAATGTGATTAAATTAGCCATGAGTTTTGGGCGACGAGGTAAGTTTGTCCAGTTTTTGGTGTTTCGGCTATAACTCAAAAACTATGTATTGTTAAGGTTTTTGTAGCGAGTTAAATTTCCTATCGAAATGGTATCTCTAAAAGTAAAAAAACTCGTTACTTCAAGAAAATACATCCAAACAACCATTGCAAAAAATCTAAAAAAAGAAAAAAATTACATTTTTCTCTGTAATTCTGTTCTAAGTGGCTTTAGGTATACGAAATGCTTGACAAAAGTGAAAGCTTGTCAAATTTCCAACAAAATGGCACCTGGTAAACATTTTTCTAAAAAAACTGCCTGAGATACAGCCTTTTAAAATTTGCAGTTTTCGATTTTTCCCCTTTTTCGTTCTTGACATTTCATTTTATATTTTTTCTTATATAAATAATTTACATGCAATCAATTAATCATTTTCTATTTATTTAATGACAATAATATGTATGTTTGAGCAAAGTTTTGTTATTTGCATGGATTGTGTTATAACAAATAAAATGTATAGACAAACCTTTTTGAAGATTTAATTTTTTAATTTATACATTTCATTTCATAATTACAAATTTTCATATACGTATAATTAATGATATAAAATTGGCATACACGTATAATTTTGTAAATTTTAAATATCGTTTGATATTTTTTCAAATTGAATATCAATTTCTTGACCTACATCTTTTTGCAAATTTTCTTCTATTTCCGGTATACAGCATTTTCGCAGTCAATACCTGTACATTCTTTGCAGAAGATGGAGCAACTGATTCCCAACTTTCTGCAGCCACAGTTTTCTTTACAGCCTTTGTTACATCCGCAAACTATTTATTCCAATAAATTCTGCGATGCAGGAGGTTTTACAATAGTAATTGGCATTAATCCATTTTTTTGTGTTTTCCCAATCCCATTAAAAAGGATTTCAAATATTTTTTTCCACTGTTGAACTTGATAGTAAGTCCTCAAGCCATAATGCGTAGTAGCATCTGAAGTTGGAAGCAACTGGAGTAGAGAAAATTTTGTGCTCTTACATAATCTTTGGAAAAGTGGGTAACGACAGCTGCTCCAATTTGGCTTATAATCATACAAATCAACTAGTATTTGTTCAGATGTACTACTGTTGTCTTCAGAACTTACAGTCATTTTTCAAAATACAAAAAAAATGCTTGTTTCAATTTAAAATATTTTTATTGACAGATTCCAAAAAAATTTTTTGGCGATTCTAAAATACGCAGTGGTAGTGTCGCATACAATAAACGCATGGATAAAGCCCAGATATTGATGAATCTGCGGATAGTTGAAACCACTCGGACTATATAATTTTGCTGCAATATTTCCAGTATTCGGTTTCAATAGATATAAATTTGTAAAAACTTCTGGTAACAATGACAAAATAATGAGTAAATCAACGTCTTGGCCAACTATAAATTTTTTTAATGATTTGCTTTTTCTTTTGCGGTATCTACAATTAGTCGTCATTGAAGCGAAAAATCGGGTCTTACCTCCGAATTCTTTGACTATGAACCGATTTACATGAAATTTTGGAATCAGGCTTATCTTGCCCTTAACTTCAAAAGGGGTGGTTGCCACCCCTTCTCGTGGGTGGAAATTTTTGGCCAATATAAACTCGGGAGTCGATAGAGGACACAATTCTAAGCAAAAAGTGTTCTATAATTATTTTTTTTTTTTTTAGAAAACTCAATACTTTTTGAGTTATTCGTGATTGAAAACTAGAAAAATGTTTAAGAAAAAAATGAGCAGTAAAATGAACCACACTACCACCAAAATTGAAATGCATCGTTTACCTTTTATTTTAGTGTTATTTATATGCTCAAAAAGTTTGACAGGTTCAAAATGCATACTTTTTGAAAAAATGTTAATTTCAATTTTAACGTTTTGTTTTAATATTTCTAGAAAATTTTCTAAATTTTGAAATAACTTTAGGATAGCCATCAAACACAACAATGCAATTTGCGTAATTATGTATAAGTGTTTAATAAATTTTAGACGAGTTTCTTCAAATGTATCGTTAGAATTCCAAACCTCTATGCACCAAATATGATAATACATATATGCATCGATAATATAATAAATTTCGTTGATAGCGTCATTTTCTACAGTGGTGATCGGTTTAATATTTTTTACAAATATTTATGAATAAATATGGATAAACAAATTTTACTACTATTCCATTTATTATTTTTATTAAGCAACCAAAAAATAATTAATTTATTCCATATAATAAAGGGTTGAAGAAAGCCTTACTATACATAAATTAACTCAGAAAAAGTTAGAGACAAAAATTTAAAACGAACAAAATTATAGTTTTTTCGGTTTTTTGCAATTGTGTTTTGAATCTATTTTCTTGAAAAAAAATCAAATTTTTGATTTTAAAAAATGCCACTTCGATAGGAAATTTAATTCTTTACCAAAACCCTAAAAATGCATAGGGTTTGAGTTACAGTCGAAAAACGCTATACGCTCATATACGCTACAATACGGCGATGTTATTCAGAAATAAATCTGTCGATCTGCATCACAAAACAGAAAGCAGCCAAGCTTCTAACGGTTAAGTACCACAGACTAAAAACGGGAGAATATAGTACAGACTCAACAATAATATACCAAAGATTTTGAACATACGTTAACACCGACGACGACCAGAAAATTTTAATACACATTTACTCAATAAATGTGGCCTTGCAGGGTCGACCGGTTTATTTTACCAGAACGAGCGCCAGCTGCAATGGCGAATTTAAAAATTCACGCCGGGTGATCGTTTACCGACGGTTATGGGGTTAAGGGTTGATCTACAAACGTAGGGAGAGAACCAATAAAAAATAAGGTTGATATATTTGGCCCTTTCTTAATTTTGTTTGGTACACTTTGGAAGAATAAACCTACCGAAGTTGTAAAATGTAAAGGTTACATAACATGGCTCCGGTGTTACTTTAACATTATACGAAGTTAGTCCGAAGACACTCTTGAGATAAAAGCAAAATAGCGACGTACAGAGCGCATTCAAAAGATCGTTGTTGCCATATACCAAAGCACAGTATGTATTTATATACTGGGTGATCAAGAATGACTGAGTTGGCAACACTTTTTAGAGAATTTTTTACTTGTCTATTTGCAACACTACAACCGATATGTTTATTTGACAAAAAATTGACACAACAATCAGCGATAAGATTATAGGTTATGTGAATAAAAATTAACGCTTAAAAAATGAAACTCGAAATACAGAACAATGATTTAATTAAACAGCTAAAGGTAATGCTCAAAATGCCCCCCATTTTAGTCCAGACAGAAATTAACTCTCCTTTTTAGGCTAACGAAGATATTCACCAGCATATTGGGGGTAATGTTTGCCACTTCCTGAACTATTGCCTCTTGCAGCTCTTCTTCAGTATGCAATATGTTCCTAAAGACCTTGTCCTTCAAGAGCCCAAATAATGAAAAATCTAATGGAGTGAGATCTGGTGATCTGCTTGGCCAAATGCCCTGACTAATTACTCTGTCGCCAAAATTTTCTATTAAATATCCCATAGTAGCACGAACCGTATGTGCCCTTGCAGAGTCTTGTTAGAAATATCCAATTTGACGCTCTTCGTCTGTTAATTGATTTATAAAAGGCCTCAAAAGGTGTTGGATATATCTCTCTAAATTGACGGTAAAATTAAAAAACATTGGCCCATACACCCGCGTCCTCGAGACTGACAACCAAACACCAACTTTAACCGAGTGCAAATGTGTCTCTCTGATAGCGTAAGGATTTTCACCTGACCAAATTCTGTAATTTTGTTCATTCACATAGCCGTTGAGATGAAACCAGGCTTCGTAGGAAAAGAAGGTATTGTCAAGGATATCATTATTTAATATGTCATTAAACCAATTGCAAAATATAACTCTGTGCGGGTGAACAGGAGGGGTTAATGACTGGACGATGGAAATTTTGTAAGGGTGGTACTTTAATTACTTTTTAAGCACAGTGGAGCAACTTCCATATGATAAACCTGTAAAACCGTGAATTAGAACATGGAAAAGTGGAAGTCTTATGGGTAAGAATGAAAATTGGTTGAATAGGAGACATAAGGACCAAACCTGTTTAAAGGGAGAGCTTTCTTAAGGATTTGCGAGGACTTCTTTGCATTCGAGTTCTGATATCCTCGACAACTTTCTCGTTTAGAGTAAAAGGTCTACCAGTTGATTTTTGTTTGCTTACGCTCCCTGTGTTTAAATAACGTTCAACTACTCGCATGCAATGTTGCTGAAAGACAGCAAAAGTGACCAAAGTCTCCTGAAACATTTCCTGAAATTGCTGGTATGTCGCTTCGAGAGAGTACTGCCAACCAGTAATTGGGTTATAAATCCCGCTTCGAAAGAACGCCGTTCCAATGAAAATATCGTGTTGCGTGAAAACACTTTCAAATAAATAAATTTGAAAAGAATACCAGAAATTTGAATTTGAAATAGCAAATGGCATCTGTCAATGACGCTGTCAGTGTCACTAACCGGATGTTACTCCAGTTGTACCATTTAAAAATGAAATTCAGTATTGCCAACTCAAACAGTCATTCTTGATCACGTTGTACGATACTTTGTATAATTTGGTGCAAACGTATGTAGTAGTCATCGAAATGTAATAAACACTAGAACGCCCAGAGGTTCGTTCTACACCTCATCATCATCATCATCAAACAGCCTGTCTCGTCCACTGCTGAACATAGGCCTCCGTTAACGATCTCCATTTATTTCGATCCTGGGCATCCTGGATCCAATTTGGTGCTACTCTTTTTATGTCGTCCGTCCACCGGGTCGGCGGACGACCTCTGTTCCTGAACGCATCTTGCCTAGGTCTCCACTCTATGATCTTTTTGGTCCATCTTTCGTTGGTCATTCTTGCGACATGTCCAGCCCAGTTCCACTTTAAATATGTTATTCGCTGGATTGCATCGATAACCCCTGTTCTCTGACGTATCCGATCATTCGGAATCTTGTCTCTCAGCGTGACTCCCAACATGGAGCGTTCCATGGCTCGCTGGGCCACTCTTATTTTGTTTACCGATTTTCGTGTTAGAGTTAGGGTCTCCGAACCATAAGTCAGAACCGGCAGAACACACTGATCAAACACCTTCCGCTTAAGGCATATGGGGGTTTCGGACTTAAAAAGGTTCTACACCTACCCAACCTAAATAAAAAAATAAACACCTAATACTTGTACATGCGCAGAACGTCTTTTCTTGTCACACCGTTGCACGTTTTTTGTTGTTGGTATTTTTCAAATGAAGTTTGGAGAATTTTTTTTGCAAAGTTAATTGGAGAAAATCTAGTAAATTTAGCAACACCGACACAGAAGCGCACCTGACACAAACAAGCATACTGCGCAGAACAGAAGTGAAAAGAACAGAGTCGGCTATTAGGAGTTGTTGATCCCTGTTTGCTTTAATTTTTTTTTAATTTGTTAGAAAATCGCTTGCCATTTGTGCTCCGTTTTCTGATGTTACTCATCGTTCATTATGATTAAAATAAAATTAAAAAATGAAATGCATGGCTCTTGTTTGTGGAAATAATAGAAAAATTCCAGGAGTGGTCGATATTATGTGTAGCCTAAGTAAAATGCTACAACTGACTTGATTACATTAAACACATTGTAGTCATTCAAATTTATTGGTTATGAAGAAAGATACCTTCAATTACCAAGAAGGTAACAGTCTCAATTACCCGAGTTGTAATCAATGATGTATTAAAAATGAAGTTTGAAATAGCAATGGTATTATTTTCTTCAGACTCACTTCAAAAAGACATGAAACAAACGACACAAGACTTCTTGGATTTGAACTATAGGGAGAGATCCCACCAAACAACATTTAAGTGACGAAAATGGTTTCTGTGATGTGCATTTCAGGCAGGAGGATTTTATGGTTGACGATAAACTGAAACTGAGATCCGACGCTAGTCCATTTCTGAACTTGAGAGACTTCAAGTTAGTTTATTATGTAGATAAATGATGGCTTCGTGGTTAAGAGGAACATCGATGGTAAGACATTTTTTGATGTGAAAATATGTTTAGCGTGTTCAACGGCAAATTCGATTGTTGCAAAACAACCTGCCCGTTTTCAAAGTATAATATCCTCCTAAGCGATAAAAATAAAGATTTTACACATCTTGAAAAACAAAAGTAATTATTATAAAAAAATTACTCGTATATAAATGTTTAATTATTAATAATTATTACTAAATTACAAGTTGAAGAGTGTAGTAATTGTAGTTTGATAAAAAGAATATTACAGCCACACCTAGCGATTGCTAATAACTTTTAGGCGCATATTGCATACATATTTCAACGGTTTCTTAGTGCATATTTATTTTGCCCAGCCCTACTCATTAGTACATCTTTAACCGCTCATAGTTTTGAAATAAATAAATGAATTAGAAATAAAATTAAAGTAAGTTCATATATTGCGTTATGTTCTACGATTTATTATCGAATTTAATTTCGCATAAAATATACTATTTAGGCGTTACTTGCATCTAAAAGTGTAATTTTTCTTTAATGTGATTGTTTTTTCGCAGTATCATTTCCATCATTCAAGTCAATGATCTAAACCAGTTTCGACAAGTTTTATCTTTTTTTAAAAAATGTCACCGCCCATATCTTCATCCGTCCTATTTTAGCCTGATGATTTTGTTTATTACCGTTTTATGGTTCGTATTAATTAAACAAAATATCTTATTTATGCAAATAATTTAAAGACAGGAAGCCTAAAAATGATTAACAGAAATAAAATGCTCGTATAATTACAAATTTTAATTTGTTACGAAAGAATTCCAATTTTTAATTATTTATCACTGAATTGCACCCATCAGGAGGTTTTAAAAAACACGGTTATCATTTAAAGATTGGGTTCGGACCAAGACTAAAGCTATCGAATAGAAAATTAAGTACATGTGATTATTAACTTAAGCAATACGTATTAATTATTTTTTGATTACATTTGGAAATGTTTGCATAGTTAATTGTTACTACCTATTAATAGATTTCAATTTAATTTTATCTACAGCCTAAACGTTCTGGAAACTACAATTACGATGCTTTTAAAGGGAATTTCTGTTATCTTTTAAAGATGAGGTTCTAATAAATGCTATCTAATTTAAAAAGCAAATAAAACTCGTGAACACACAGTTTTGTAAAAAAAATTGCTTCCTATGTGTTAATAGGAATTTCCATGCTTTTTTACAGTGATGTCTTTTACAATAAATGGAGGATATACCAAATTTTTCTTTAAAATTATTCAACAATTTAAACATTCAACATTGAACATTAAGAAAACTTGCACGTCATTAATGGAAAGGCATACATTGTTGCCAAAATTTTCAAATAATAATGAGATCGAATGTAAATCACCTTATCCTTACTTTTCACATGGAACTAAATGCACGTGTATTCCATAATTAATCCCCAGGCGAATAAAACATATTATGAGCTTAAAAGAACAGTTGGTTAATATAATAGTTTTTGGGATTGTACTTAATGAAAACTATAAAGTTAAAATCAACGAACTATAATGCAAACTAACGTGGATCAACTGTCTCTTCTAAGTCATGACCGATCATAGGACGGTAATGGCAACACCGCTCATTGTCGCCAACTTAAAATATGAGCGACAACTTGAATAATCATATAACAGTCGCATACCTAGTACCCTCTATAGTTATATATCGAACAAATATACAAAATCTACAAATATACAATGTGTTTCAAAATGATTGTCATCTAGTTGGCGTTGGAATTTCTGTGCATATAGTTTTTGATGTGCCGCGCTCTATTGATTTGAACGTATCTAATTCTGACAAGTGACACTTGTTGTCACACATTGTCAAACTGGCAATCAGTACTGCTGGTAATTAACGGCCCTTTTCAGGGCCAAACCAAATACCACAAATAGACAAATACTCAGAATTAGTTTTCTTTTGACAGAGAAAAACCAGAAGTCAAAAGAGGTTAAGTAGGTTATTTTGAGGTTATGTATAGCTAGTAGAAACTCCTATTTTCGCAAGGCGGTTTTTTTTTACATGGGAATTCCACAGCCGACTAAATGACAATCATTTTGAAACACATTGTATATCAAAATTACCGAATATACCAAAATTAGAGGAATTTTTTTAATACCTTTTCAAGCTAGGCAAATCAAATTTTGTATGTTATAACAACATATGAAGTAAAAAATTTATGAATCAAATGTGAGAAGTTGATGTTTATTTATAAAAATTTATTGACTTAGCCGTTTTGCGTATTCCTCCATACCATTGACTCCTCAATCCAGTTGAACTAATATGGTGCATTACAAAGAACATACTACAATAGTCATGTAGGACGAGACAGAAGAATGGCAAAAGATTATTTAAATCTGCGGCGTAGAGTAAGGTAAACCATGCAGTGCAGAAATGTGAAAAACTTGGATAGAAAGCACTGAACGAGAAATCCACATACAGAAACGAGAGGGGGATATTCGACAGGGAGTGGGTTCTTCCTATAGTAATTAGCATTGAAAAAGAAAACAGATTTTAGAGATTTTAGTGACATTAAATGGATTTAAGATCATTAGTTATTTAGCAATCTGTTATTATATAGTTGTTTACAACATATACCAGGTAAGTAGTAGTGGTGTACTGTAGTGCAGTGTAGTTGTAATGTAACGCAATGCAGTGTAGTGAACACGAAAACATTTTGAGAACTAAGAAAGACTAGCGACCCACCAACAGGATCGGTGAATAATACGAGCAAGATTGGGACATGATGATACGGGTCCAGGGTCCAGGCCAACTGGACGGTGAACCCTTGAGATAATAAAAGTCGACTGGCCATCTGAGCAGTGACGAAAATAGGTAAGTTTCAACGCACCCTCTCGAGACAGGCCAACTAGCCAGTGTATCTATACCTGTTATTAATTGTGTCCCTTTTAAGTATTACTGTTCCTATTTTAAGAGAAATACTTGGGCTTTCATTAAAACTTAGTTATAATATGCCGTATTTGATCCTTGCCCCCTTGCCTTCAGGTATTGCGTATTCAGATACCTACTATACCATGAAATGTAATCTCTATATATATAAAAATGGATTGCTGTTTGTTTGTCTAGCTTGAACTCGAGAACGGCTGAACGCATTTTGCTAATTTTGATCTTGAAATATTTGTGGAAGTTCAGGGAAGGTTTTTTTGTGAGAAAGATATCAAATAAGTAAGGGAAATACTGAAAAAGGTACGTTTTGTAATTTGACATTTATAATCAAACAAATGAAAGTATAGTGTCAGTTGGTTGTCAAATAAATAAATGTCAAGACGATTATTACAATCTATCATCAGTTTGTCAGTGCGCGAGAACTTTATTGATTTTAAAATGCCAAGGAGAAGATGGACTTAGGTCGTCGAAGTCAATCAAATGTGCAACGAGACGAGCTCTCACGTCCAAATCGCACTGACGACTGACGACCGGTGAGAGACAGATAACATTCGTATTGGTATGACAGAATTACGTTCAACAGTAAATAATGGAATCGAACGAGTTCGAGCACATCTTATACAACAGCATTTAGATCGACAGGGCACAGAGTCTACAGTCTACACGACGCCAACACAAAAGCGGAAAGTCAAGAAACCAAGAAGAGTCCTGAGTAAGTCAAAGCAACTTCACCAGGACACCAAGTCTACAAATTCTACAAATTTGAAACGACGGACATATCCAGTCACTGCAGCCGGAGGAAAAGCCGCCAGTGATTACAACTCCAAAACTTCAAGAACTTCGACGCCAACACAACGGAGGGAAGTCAAGAAGACAAGCAAAGTCCTGAGTAAGTCACAACCACCTTTTCCAGAGAATTAAGTTAAAAAATTCACAATTTCAACTACGACAAGATATAACAAGCAGATGAGTTGATTCAAGAACAAGAAAAAATAGCCCAAGAAATCATATAACTACAAAATAATTGCAAGAAAAACGGAAGTGCAAGAAAAACCAAGGAATACTTACAAAAAAGGATTGATCACCTATAAGCACTATGGGGGAAAGCCCAAGAGAACAACGAGGCGTTCCATGAACTTGGGTTTGACGATCAGCAAAATTATACAAGATCACACTATTTCAAAAGGATCGAGGAAAACTACAAGACAATTCGACTGTACCTGACGTTAAACGAATAAAACACCCAAGAAACGAGTCTACGACGTACAAATACAAGACCCAAAACCGGAAGTGAAGAAACCCAAACAACAGACAAAACAGAATTACCGACGAATCGAACTAAAGGTAAAAATAACAAACAAACAAAAAACTACTTAGACAAGCTAAAAAAGACATGGCAGAATCAACACCAAGATGGTCATTCACGTACTACGAGCAACAAATGCCCAAAACATGGAGCGCACTTCAAGACACAATGAAATAGAGCAATTCCGCAAACGCAGTGTTCCTGTAAACTTGGAACGAGTAGCATTCCACTACGACCCGGAAATAGATTATTGTGCCGAAGAATCCGTAACGATTGGAGAAATGCCAATCGTTTGTCAATATTGTAAAGCGTTAAAATGCAGCGGTGAGCTACTGGATTATGTTGTGCTGGTGGTAAAGTAAAATTGCCGTAATTGTTCCCACCACCAGATTCATTACCTTCTTTAGTTTCTGGGGTGGGAAATGCCTCTAAATATTTCTTGGCCAACATCCAAACGTATAATAATTGCTTTTAAATGACGTCGTTTGGTCAAACGCATATTGTACAGGAAAATTTCATACCTAATTTCAGGGTAGTTTTTCATAAATTATTTATTAAAAATTTAAAAAGATAATATACAATTGCTAATACAAGGACAGTTTGCGGAATAAACTTGGAGTCTCCCGGTTTCGCGCATGGACAATTATACGTCGCGTGTTCGCGAGTCGTAAAACCATCATCTTTATAAATTTTCGCACCGCAAAAAAAGACGGAAAATATAGTAGATCAGAAAGCCTTAAATTGATAATGTGTATACCTGTGTTGCATTTAATTTAATGTAGATAGAAATTTTGTATTGTTTTGACATTATTTTTCAAAAATATATGTAGATGATAGGAATTTCACCGGGTCATCTATAACTTTTTTTTCTTTAAACTTTACGTGGCATTGCGACGCATGCCGGGTACGGCTTGTTATTTAATTAATTATTGCACCTCTAAAATGCAGTAACTTCCACCGCTCAGTTGGACTATCTTCCCTGGCCAGTTGGCCGGTCGATACTAATTGACACCGTCCAGTTGGCTTGTCCAACTTAATTGCAAATTTTACCTAGGGGTCATAAACTGGCCAGTTGGCTCCCGCCCATGATGATACTACCTGAAGACCCAACCATCAATTTTTGAAAGCCTCGACTCGTGAGAAAAAAGGCAATGTGTCTTCAATAGAACGAAGGCAAGTGTGAGGCAAAATGACTTGTGCTACAGGAATTCCGTATCATTATAGTGACACGTTTTATAGTATACACGCAGAGATATAGGAAGAGTAAAATAACTATCGATGCACGTGACTAGATGACGTCATATATGTACTGTAGCGGCTGGTAGGTATACAACTGTTATATAAAGATTTAAATTCGCAGGCATACTTTATGTTGACAACGACGAGCAGTGTTGCCTTGACTGTCCTAGGAACGGACTCGGTCACATTCACCGAACAGCTGATTTTATTAACAGTAAACTTCCTCGATTTTAACTTTATAGTTTGCCTTCAAGACAGTCGTAAAACTTGTTAAGTTTACCAACTGTTCTTTTAAGAACGTATTTGTGAATCACCTGTGAATTGAATACTGAATACATGTGAATTTATTTCCATAGTAATTTATATTCGATCTTAGGTATTAGGATTTGAAAACTTTGAGCAACAGTGTCTCTTCATTGATGACGTGCATCGAAAGTTATTTTACTTGACCTGTAGGGGATTGACCTTCAATTTTTGAATTCCTCGACTATTGAAGTCAAAAAACAGTCATATATATGACGAACGAATGTAAATGAAGATATCTTGACTTTATAGGTTTTAGAAAAAAGTGCTAACAGGAATTCTGTTTTTATTAGAGCATTAGATTATTATTTATGATTATGTTTACGTAAACCAGCGAATGCGCGGGGTTGAGCGACTCTTTCAATTTTCTACAACTTCTCGACTTCTAAATTACGAAACATTCAATCAAGGCACATCAGGAGCGAAATATGTGGGTAAAGTTATCAAAACTTTATTACTTTGTAAATAATTCATAACTTCTCGTCGAACGGATCGGCCCGCATATGATTAAATTTCTTTACTGCAAGTTTTTCTTGCGCTTTACTGCTTCGGGTATTTAATAAAACCGTCGTTGGGTGTTCGGCGTATGGACAAGAAGAAGAAAAAGCGAAATCCTCATATATTTAAAATTTAGCAGGTCGCACTGCTTGCGGCATATAAAGCAGGCTTAGCCGGGGCCCTTTGGGGTTAAAAAGGTCTCGGCTTCATTCATAATAAAAAAATGTTACCGTGTGGTGTGGCGGGAAATGGTGTGGAATTCCAGGAACATGGGCGCGACTCTAAGGGACCGCTCCACATCGCTAGGTGTTTTTTTCATTAATAATTGGCCTCCGCTTTGAAATATACGAATGCTCCGGCCCGAAATATCCGAGTTTATACCTTAAATCTCGGAGATATATTTTCGAATTTCTCACGAAAGATTCACGAACTCGCATATTATATCACATCTCGAGATACATATTTCAGATGTTTCAGCTGTAACGATCGAATAATTCATGTATTATGGCACGTAAATTTAATTACAATTGACGTATTGGTGCACGTATTTGGTACCGGCATGCCCATTAAAATCGAATGCATTATGTATTATGTCCACGCATTGTAAAACTGTTGATATATATAATAGCAAAGACAATAATATTTTCCTTTGGTAATAGTTATTCATGTAAACCTCATCAATCAACGAAAATGTCAATCAAGAAAGTCTTCAGCATTTTAGCTTCAGTAGCAAAATTAAGTGAAAAAAGAAGAATCTATGTTCCCTTGGTTCCTCCCTTCCCAAATAAAATGATTATTTTCTCATATTTGTAACGCTTCGTCTACTACGTTTGAGACATCTTCGCAGGGAGTGTTTTATTTTCTAGTTTTCTACAAAGATGAATTTATACAAATTATATGAATTTACCTTTTACTATAAGTGTACAGAACTAGTCAATTCTTGCAAGAATTTGCAGGAATGCGCCTTGGATACTTCAATTTGTATGTAGTTTCAATTTAATACCTATCGCTCCAATTAATGCTAATGATCTATACAATGTAACTGATATACCCTGACATGCATCATATTACTTTCGCAACTTCGGCTACTTAAAAACACGATTTCATAGTTACGCGACGAATGAATGCATTGAAATGAAATAAAGCTAATTAAGCTAAAACTATTTATCTCATGCTGGCAGGGGTTACTTTATTAAATTTAGTTTAATCGCCGGATCGATGCAACGACCGAAAATGTTTTAAAAATCGTTTGTTGTTAGATCATTGCATAGCCCGAATAATCTTTAAATCATCTAAACTATAACAGATAAGTGCAGTAGCACGTGAGTGTAACTATGACTAACTGCATGAATCACATATATTCGTAATTTAAAACGAACAACAGCTATAAAGGTTCGTCGCCGTAAGTTTTTACCTTCTCATATGAGGCAATTGTACATGAGAAGTTTTGTATTAATCGAGTCGATTTTTAGAATTTGTCATAGCATTTCTATACGTTTTAAGCTCTCCTAAGTCCAAAAATAATGTTATTGAAAAAATGACTATGTTTTTATGGTTTTTCGAAATTTTCTCAAAATCCAGTTATTTTTCTGAACTATTTCACCGTCGAATATGTGTAATTAAGTTTTCTAACATTTTTCTTTTTGGCTAAACCATCTTTAAAGAGCACTTTACTCTTGTCATTTTTCGGTTTTTGGAAATTTTCTCAAAACCCACTCCAATAGGTTATTCCAAACTTAGAACGTTTATTGTGGAATCGAATATGTACAATAAATTTTAATAACATATTTGGTTATATCGTCTCTAAAGGGCACTTTAAACTTGCCATTTTTTGGCTTTTGGAAATATCAAAATCCACTCCCATATTTTTTCTAAACTTTGTTTTATAATATTTTTGGTTAAATCGTCTCTAATGGGCACTTTACACTCGTTGTTTTTCGGTTTTTCGAAATATTCTCGACAACCCTATCAAGAATTGTTTTTAAACTTTGAATATTTATTTTACTACCTACTCAATACTCATAATAAAGATTAATAACATTTTTGGCTAAATTCTCTGAAGGGCAGTTTACATATTGTTTTTCGGTTTTTCTGAAATGATCTCAAAATTCGTTACAGTTTTTCTTAAATATTTATTGTACCATCGAATAATATAATAAAACATAAGAAAATAGTCCGGTGGACACACCGCCAATTTTAAATGTGGAGTGAACACAAAGTGGACATATATGTACATTAAAACAGCACGACTCCTCTGCTAAGTTACCAGTTTCAAATCAAGATATACGCTGGAAATGATTTAAGTATTCCTGACTTTGAAATGCAAATCTGACACCTACATATGTTGCACCTACATACATTTAGCAGAACATACACACGTTAATAACGTTACATTTATACGTTAAATGCGAATGTCGTTACATAATGTTGTTCCTCGGAGATGGTAACAATTAGTGGGAATTATTGTTGTTATAATTCATTAAGATTTCTTATTAAAGTAATAATGAAGCCAGTGCCGTAATTAGCGAAAAACTGATCAGGAATTGAAAGTATTTAGTAGAGTTAGATTTGGAAGGAATATTAAATAACGCAAGAGTCAATCCAAGATGGAAGGATCCCATAAGACCAACTATGCCCATAAATGTATCAGAAGACTTTGATAACGCAGCGTTGAAAGAGAAGTTACTTACTCGTGCGTTAGAAGACCCTTGAAACAATACCTGGGGTACAATATGGTGTACCCCAGCTTCTCTGATATATGACAATCTTGGAGTAGGCTTCGTCCTCCCATATTTGGTTTGTTTTAACAGCCTTATTAGGTTCGCTATTCTTAAATTTTGTGTTTTCAGTCGACGATCTTTTATGAATGTTGAGTTTGAGATTTCGTTAGTTGTGGAAAGGGTGGTTCATATGGATCGTAGTTGCCTAGGTATTCTGTTACTTTGTTGTATTGTTCTTCTACCTTACTTATCTAGTGTGTTACGAAGTAAGAGTGATGTTTATTTTTTCATTTGGTCCTCATATTGAAGAAACTGTCCCAGTGGCGTCAAAAACACTGGGTTTTATTTTGCGCAATTCCATATTTTTTATAGCCAAGCCACACTTGAAAGATTATTATTCGTTCGTTCTTTCAAAACTTGAGTATTGTAGCGTCTATTTACACTTGTCATAAGCTTCTTATTGAGAAGGTTGAACGGCGCTTATTGAAATGTATGTCTTTCAAAATAACGAGCACCTACCCTCCAAGTAACGTTGATTATATCCAACTCTTAACATTTTTCAATTCTAATTTGTTTCCTTAGCCTTAGAGGAAAGACTAAAACTTCAGAGCGCTCAGTTTATTTCGAAGCAGATTAATAACCGTAATGACTGCTCTATACTACTGGTAGTCTTTTCCACGTTGTGGTTTCCACGGAAACCACAGTTTCTAGGTATATATATATGCTTTGTTATAGTTCTGTAAATTTTCCTGTAAATGAGGAAACTCGTTAATGTGTCAACTGGACTTTTGAGCGTGATGTTTGTATTTTACGGAATATATTTTCAATTCGATAGTTAAAATCAGGAGAAAATTTTGGTTCCAGGAGCGAAATATGTCAGTGATCGCTCGAATGATATGAAGGTACTATAAGAAATACAAAAGTGCGTCCTACCCCAGAAATATTACTTGACCCGAAATAAGAGCTTTGTGTGGCCTCTGGTTGAATGCTGGGGAAGTGAATATAAAAATGCTGCTAATATAAAATAACTTTTCAAAAGACTACTGCAGGGAAGTCCATTTTTCGTGCAACACAGCCAATTAATGGTTGGCAGTACTCTCTCGAAGCGACATACCAGCAATTTTAGGAGTTGATTCCGGAGACCTTGTTCACTTTTGCTGTCTTTCTGTAACATTGCATGCGAGTAGTTGAACGTTATTTAAACACAGGGAGCGTAAGCAAACAAAAATCAACTGGTAGACCTTCTACTCTAAACGAGGAAGTTGTCGAGGATATCAGAACTCGAACGCAAAGAAGTCCTCCCAAATCCTTAAGAAAGCTCTCCCTTCAAACAGGTTTGGTCCTTATGCCTCCTATTCAAATAATTTTCATTCTTACCCATAAGACTTTCACTTTTCCATGTTGTTCTAATTCACGGTTTTACAGGTTTATCATATGGAAGTTGCTCCACTGTGCTTAAAAAGAAATTAAAGTACCACCCTTACAAAATTTTCATCGTCCAGTCATTAACCCCTCCTGATCACCCGCAGACAGTTTTATTTTGCAATTGGTTCAATGACATATTAAATATAGTGATATCCTTGACAACACCTTGTTTTCCGAAGAAGCCTGGTTTCATTTCAACAGCTATGTGAATAAACAAAATTACAGAATTTGGTTAGGTGAAAATCCTTACGCTATCAGAGAGACACATTTGCACCCGTTTAAAGTTGGTGTTTGGTTGGCAGTCTCAAAGACACGGGTGTATGGGCCGATATTTTTTAATTTTACCGTCAATTCGGAGAGATATATCCAACACCTCTTGAGGCCTTTTATAAACCAATTAACAGACGAAGAGCGTCAAATTGGATATTTCCAGACAAGACTCTGCAAGGGCACATACGACTTGTGCTACTATGGGATATTTAAGAGAGAATTTTGGCGACAGAGTAATTAGTCAGGGCATTTGGCCAAGCAGGTCAAGATCTCACTCCATTAGATTTTTCGTTATTTGGGCTCTTGAAGGACAATGTCTTTAGGAACATATTGCATACTGAAGAAGAGCTGCGAGAGGCAATAATTCAAGAAGTGGCAAACATTACCCCCAATATGCTGGCGAAAATCTTCGAGAGCCTAAAAAGAAGAGTTAATTTATGCCTGCCTAAACGGTACTGACACAATACCATGAATTTGGGAAATGTTATTAATTGGTTTGTCAACTCATATTGTTAGACAGCTTCATGATCATTATTCTGTAATTAAAAAGTGCAAAAAGTTTATACGTTTAGGGCATTAAATCAAGTTTTGTCAAGAGTAGCTCAAAATCAATTATAAAAGGATTATAAATAGAAAAATTATTACATTTTTACTCTCATATGAAGCACTCTTATAAAGAGAAGTATTGCAATCGGGTCGATTTTTCGAATTTGAGTTATTACCATATCTAGGGATTACAAGGTCACGTGAATCCAAAATTGAAAAAGAACTGTATGTGATTGGATGTATGTTTGTATGTGCTACATTTCTTTAAAAACACAAAATCTTCAAAATTTGAATCTAAACTTTGCACTACTATACAAGGACTTCACAAGAAGCCTTTTATTAAAATAAGCCGGGATATGTGGGTAGTTTATTCCGGCCTGTTATCTTTTGTCGGTTTTTGGAAATTTTCACTAAATCCCCTCCGAGAACTTTTTTCTAATTGCTTTGAGCATTTATTCCACTATCGAACAAGTATAACAAAGTTTTTTGGCATTTTTGGATAAATCGTCCCTGAAGGATAGGTCTTGTCGTTTTTCGGTGTTTAGAAATTTTCTTGTTTTTGAAAAATAATATTCTTTGAAATTATGTATTATTTTGAAAAATAATAAAATATGAGAAAGTAGTCCGATGGACATATCGCCATTTTTAATGAGGGCAAGTATGTAACCCAAGATAGTAAAATACTATCTTTTTGGATGGATAGCGTTCTACGGTTAAGAAATTAAATTGGGAAAAATGGGAAATGAAAATTGACAGTCGTTACTTGAGTCATAATAGATTTCTGATGATACTGTAATTATATCTAATGACGAAAAACCAACCAAATTAAGTGACAAAATTTCAAGTATCCTGACTGACAAACCAACAAGTATCAGTGAATACATACTTCTATAGTAAATCCACTAAGAAGAAAACACCCACGAAACGAGAAAAGGTAGTAAAGTTAGACAACACCTAATACACGTCGTTTGCTATTGGTGGAAAAGTCATAAAACTTTTGGCGGGAATTGTTGATGTGCAGAGTCGGTTCAGTAAAATTAAAAATTTTAGTTGCCTGATCTATGGTTGTCTGTTTACAAGCGTTCAGGTAAGTCGTTGACGGTGATAGTGGACTTTTAGTTGATGGTTTATTTTAACGTATCGCTATTGTTATTCAGGTTTTTGATATAAATTTGTATAAACATATTTCTGTGATCTATTGCAATTATGGAACACCTTCCCTGCTCGCCTCCCAAAAAGAGACTTGGAACATACTTAAGCTGCGGGGAGAAAACCATTATTTTAAATGTATACAAAAAAGAAAGAAATGAACATCCTTAGTAAAATCTTAGTAAAAGATAAATTATAGTCAGGGCGATCATTCTTAATGCGACCCTGTACTTATTCGCTAGCTGGTCGCGCGCTTCGAATTTCGACGTTTGTGTTTCATGGAAGTTTTCTTCTCAGTGGATTTACTATAGGATATAAAATCTCCCATAGCCTCATTGAAAAACCAACTATGAAATGAAAACATACGAAGAAGATTTAAGGTGAGGGAAATGTAATTGCTAACAAGCTAAAATGGAACTGCATAAGGCATGTGGTAGATAGAAAGTGAAAGATGAACTAAAAAGTGTAACTTAGTAGAGACGAAGAAAACACAAAAGAAGTATGGAAAGCTCACCAAAACGATGGCTGTAAGATAGTAAAACAAAAGTAATATAAAACTCACACCAGATAGTTCAGAATAAACTGAAATTAAAAAGTTCAAAGATAGATTTACACCGGTGGAGTTTCTAGGAGTAGTTCCTGCAAGAAGAATAAAAGAGAAGGAGATCCCTACAACATTACATATTTTACAAATTCTCATTTATGACTTATCTACAGTTCTCCTTTTGGAATACAATACATATTCTCGTATCAATATGATTTCTCCATCATTCAATTTCCAAGATTAAGATTGTTGACTTACTTCAATTCAATACTTCTCAATATGACTTTCCTGCAGACTATTTGAGGAATCCAAATGTTTTACCTCATAAAATTGAATATAAATTCGTATATAACTTAACGGTCTTATTGGTGGAATTCAAATTCCTTAATAGACTCCATAGACGCTATTGGAGTTTCTACAATTAGCCTAAAATATAATCTGATCCATAACGTGGCAGACTTTTACAATTTCCCCCTGCCGTTCAAAATTTAAATAAACTTTCACATTTCTAATTTGAATAAATTAAATCCCTGACGTTACGCCCATGAATCAAGGCGCCTGAATCACGATTAATACTGATCCCTTGGAGGTATCCCGAAGAAATACCGATATACCAATTTGAGTGGTCAGGCAGCTTTAGACGTAAAATTCTCCTCTTTTTTTACTATTGGTTTAACAACCCTTATTGTACTCTTTGTTTTTTTATGTCTGGGCATACGATATATCGTCGCTTAGGGACATACTGTAGCCGATGGAAAAAAGTTCCCGAGTGAGAGTAATAAGGGCAACGGAAACGGATTCGAAAGTTGGTAACGCGAACAATTTACCTTGTACATAACGCGAAATACCAACTGCACTTAACTCGAAGCTATGATACAAATACATATGCATGTCTAAGCTATAAATTTTAAACCAAGCCTTAAGTAATTAAAAGTTTTAAAAGTGGTAACAATGTTTTTTAAAAATTTTCTGTTTGAGAGACTTCACAATTCTAGATCAATTTAAACGACCTAAATAGAGCCTGGAAACTTTTTAACGACCTTACGAACTCGAGAAAGTCTTTTCATAATTACGTAAGTAAGTATGTATCTAGTTCCCAAACTCACAAGACGAAGTCAGAATTCTAACTTCTTGACCCAATTGTGCTATCGCTACTCTTCACGACTTCTCGGGAACAACTGTTATGTAAGAACTGGTTCAAGAAAAACGGCTGAATTTCAAAATGTCTGTTTGTTTAATTAAAATTATGCTGTCTTCTAAGTGGAGCGTGGATTGATCAGTTCGAGGTAAAATATAGTGCAATTAGAAATTTTTAATTTCATCATCATTACTCATAATTACTCAACATTAATTATAAGGTATTAAATTTCATTACATCGTTAATAATGCAGTATGTCTGACAGGAAGCGACATTGACGCAAGATGAAAGTTGCAGACAAATTGTTATGGCAGAGAAGATCAATCTGATGACTTTTCGATCAATATCTTATTACTTATTTAATTTATATTATACTTACTACTATTATCGTATTTATACTTATGTTACGGACTTATTTATATAGTATAGTTTCAATGATCTTTACTCGTTTCTACTTAATTGAAGTTTTCTTTTATGGCGATCTGTATCGCAACGTGGGTGCTGTGCAATTAAGCCGTACTGTTCGATTGGAATTCTTTTCGATTACGAAACCTGCGCTTCAATTGAAAATACAACAATTCTATTTACCCAGGATATCCATTAATGCAACGTAACTCCTCAAATGGTCTTTACATATGTAGGTTTAATATTTGCAGTGGTTTTACGGATACTTTTAGTACACATTCATTAATAATAGTTAAATTTGTATATGAAATGTATGAACAATGGCGAAAGAGTGCAAAACTGGTTTCACATTCGATACATCGCAAGACGTAAATGATAGAAAACTACCCATTCTATTTTTCATTTTTTCGTCGTCATCTATCATAAATCAAACATTTGATAACTTCTTTCCCCCTTGAATAAATTTAGAACGCAAATCCAGATTTAATTAAAAAATTACGTTTTTTTTTTTTAGATATTTATATGTGGCGGATTGGGGTAAAAATAACGAAAAACAGAATTTTTCTTTTAACGTCTTTACCCCATTATTGTATCACATAATAATTATAATTCATACATTCATATGGCCCATCTGGGCATATTATTATATCTAAAAAAGACGTTACCAACTAGAAAAATAACAGAATCAATAGTATTAATTTTTGGATTCTTAAGTTAGTGAAAACTAATTAAAAAACCACTTGTTGATATCTTTACTCCCCTTTTCCACGTTCTTTAACTTTTTGCCGTTGTTATCATAAATTGATCATTTGATTATTAGCTTAAAATCTGTTAAGAAGAACTAAAACTCAGCTTGGTTGAAAGAGTATAAATTTATTTAGATTTTCAACTACTTATCAAAGAATCAACCCCGAAAAAAAAATGAATTTCCTTTAAAGAGTTTAACAATAAATTATTGTGTTATCAATATCATATGCGATGAGATAACATTTGTAGTAGTTATTCAAAATTAAACGTTTAATTTTTAAACTTACAGTAAAGAAACTGACAGTTAAATTTTCTTCAAAAACAAGGGTGTTTGAGAAGGTTCCTGGTCAATAGATCAACGTGTTAACTTCAAAGCCCCAATAATGACATTTAATACCATACCACTGCATTTGCTTTCACTATCGACAGAACTGGGAGATATCGTGTGGTGATTATTCGAAGGGCGGATCTCAGGCTGAAACTTTGATTCAGGAAAGGAGAAAGGATTGAAGTTACTTTTTTTCTGGAGAAATAGAAGCTTGAATTAGGCATGGCCTTGTGGAAAAGGTTGAAATGAACTTTATTTCTGAATAATATGGAAATAATGATTCTGGAGCAACAATAGCCAAGATTATAGTTTGTTTTGAATTATAGACAATTTGGGGTAAATTGAAAGAAATTGTGCTTCTGTCGGGATTGAAACTACTGTTTCGAGAAAAAGTCTGAAGTTACCGTTTTGTCTAGATTAAAAGGTGGAGTTTGAATTAGGCTTTGTTTTGCGGAAAAGGTTGCAAATAACTCTATTTTTGGATAAAATTGAAATAAGATTCGTGTTTTGGCGAATAATGGCAAAGATTGAAAGAATTTGTGCCTTCCAGGGGAGTGAAACTTTTCGTTCAGGAAAAGACTCAAGTTACCCTTTTTCTGGAAAAAAATGGACAAATTTGAATTAGGGTTTGCTTTCTGGAGAACATTGACATGAACTTTATTTCTGGATCATTGGAAATCACGTTCGTATTCCAGAAAACAATAGGAAAGATATTTTTTTTGAAGTCTGGATAATTTTGGGTAGATTGAAGATAGATGTGTTTTGCGTGGAAGGCAGGAAAAGTCTAAAGTTATCCTTTTTCCGGAGAATAACAAAAAGTTTGAAAAAAGGTTGAAATGAGCATTACTCCTGGTTCTAAATTAACACCAGATTTGTTTTCTGGAGAACAACTGCAAATTCCGGACTGTTCGACGGGAATTCTATACCCTTCGAGAGCGACGAGAATGATCGGTAAGCGGCATGCGGCGAGATAAAAGGAAGAGCAAGACAGTAGTAATAAATGGCAGAAAACGACGAATACTTGACCTGAGCGGCCGTGCGCGGAATAGAAATAAACAACAGTATGATACAAATTAGGTATTAAGTGTTAGTTCTTAGTGAAAATAAATTAGTTAAGACACGTCGTGTAGTGTAAATTATTTTGAATCCGTAAATCGTTACACTATTCTAAATTGGAGCAGATTGAAGGTGAAACTTTGCTTTAGGAAACGACTGAAGTTACTTTTTTTCTGGACAAAAGGAGCAGTTTTCAGTTTTTTGAATAAGTATTTTTTAAGTATTTTTAAATCAGGGGTTGGTAGAATTGGGAACAGATTATCAAACTTGTTTCTAACCGTTTAATTTAGAAACAAATTTAAGAATGAATTGTAAGAAAAACAAAGGCATCGCCACGAACGATTTTCTCTACTCATCTTCTCAAGGAATAGGACTAGAAGTTATCCTATCCTCCTGGTCAAGGTTATAAAGCACAAGAATTGCACGGCGGGCGTAATTTCGGCCGGTAATCCCATCGGCTACCTGACCATAGGATGTAAATTTGGCCGGGGGTTTAAAGAGTCCTTCTTATCTTATATGTAATTTCGACCGGATGAAATAAAATATTGTTAATATGGTTCCTTTGCTTAAAATATTGTTAAATTTTATAAGTGATACATTGATACATTACCGAAGGAGGCGAATTAGGAACCACACAGGTTTCCCTTGCAAATTCTGATGATGCCTATTAGGCTCAGTGAGTACATGTTTGATCCTTGTCCTCTTGCGTCTCTAAACTTTTTTATTTCCTTATTATTTCACCATTTCCAACAATATCAATATGTGTTATGTTAATAAAAATAAATTCCACATTCCTACCATAAACATTACCCTCGGCCGAACTTGCATCTGTGATTAGCAGTGTCCTTTACTTTGGGCAGGTACCCAAGGGGATTACCGGCCGAAATTACGGACGGGCCCGAACTGCACCGCTTTGACTTTAGCCACCCCGCTGCGTTAAGTAGGGATAATTACTTACGAACCGCTCTCGGAAACCAGGCGAAGCGGTGGATAAATGTACGCTCATCGGTGACGAAAAATGCGGTTGGACATATTGCCGCCAAAGATATTGAAATATCGGGCGAATATTATACATGGGACATCTCGGTAAAACAATACCACTGGCGGACTAGTAGTCCTTGTCATATTAAAAAAAAATAACGTTTTCTTAATTTTAAAATTTAAATTTAGTGTTAAGAGATTTGACGATCCCTTAATATTGAGTTGGTGGTAACATATACTATTTTATTTGGTTTCACTGGACTACACTCACAATTTCTAAGAAATTCGAATGAACTTAAATCAAATTGTAATAAACATACTTATTTATTTAATACTAAACAGGTTTAATATGAAACTTACTACATATTGCATATCTTTCAATTTCGGAATACAAATTGGATGCATATTTAAACGGGTATTCAGAGCATATTTTTCCAGCTCTAATTATTACCTACGACCTATACGTATAAATACCTTGTAATTTAGTCACAAGAAGAACAGTATTTATTCGTTACCAAATAATAAGTAATACTTTTTGTCATTGCAAAACAGTTTGGTAACAGTTCTTATCACAAGTATCTATTTCATTTCCAAAAATTTACGCGACCGTACGGCGTACGCATAGCCACTTCCTTCATTCCTTTGGATTTTTCACCGACCGTGGTTAGGTAGCGACCCTACTTAACGTAGCGGGGGGGCTAAAGTCAAAGCGGTGCAGTTCGAGGCCGACGGAAATTACATCCGCCCCAATTGAAGATCTACGAGATAGGAATTCCCGTTTGTTATATTTTCATTTAAGCTGGTATAGGTATAACATATTTGTAATTTTGTAATTTTTATATTACATATATATTACATATATACATTATACATATTTGTAACTTAGATGTCCAGTACTTTAAAAATGATATTTTTTTTTAATGTTGAAATGTCTATGTAGACAGCAGATTGTAGAAAATATCACAATTCACTTCATTTCAAAATAATAGACACAACTTTAACAACTAAGATCTATTAAGGATCTATCTATACATTTAACAATCTATTTTGCACTATGTTTTGTATATTTTCAGAAATGTTCTTGATGATCCCCAAAATAATTCTCCCATTTTGTATATCTTATTTTATACTTTTTTATGTTTTGAGAATTTATACTTTAACCATATGTAAAATTTGCTTGATTAAATAGTTTATAAATAAACTAGATTAATTCTGTTTGCTATTAACTAGTAAGTAATTAGATTCGTGGAATATTTGAGTTGCAAACATCCTTTCTATGCTATAATAATATGCCCAGATATACCAAGTATAAATTGGAAATATATGTGATACAAACTGTTTGTTAAAGGTTTAGGGGAATAATTGTTTTAATATATAACCTTCCTAACTTTAAAAATAATCAAAAAACCTCCGATTTTCAACTTAAAACTGTTACGGATAAATGAATAGTTTCTAGTTCTAACTACCTACCTACAGTTTTCATCAAGTATACGGAGGGCATTACTTATAAGCACATGGCAATCATTGCATAACGTTTTGCTGCAGATTCAAACTACATTTTATGTTTGCACGAGCGTAAAATAATTTCAAACCATTAATTTCCCACACTACCGCTTCTTTTCATAGGTAACTAAATACATCTCATCGCATGACGTTTCATTAGGAATAATCCCGTTTCCACACATGATTGAACACAATAATTGCATTTACGTACATGTGCGGCTCACCTGCAGCAAAGTTCTCTCGTTCCGGTATGTCGGATATCACAGAAACGCTTATCCTTTTCTAAACATTCGCATAAACTATGACACTTGATTACATTTCCTGAATTACTTCAATATGGAAATTGGATTGTCGGTTTTACGGAGTATTCGTCACCTATAACAGTATATTGTATGGAAAATAAACATTAAAAGTTATGAGTTCATTAACTGACTATGAAAGGATCCATTAGGGCCTGTGGTTTTGATTGGTAACATATAGTGTTTTTATTGATGTGTTAAAATAAAGCACACTTTTACGTTTAAGTACGGAAGAGGCTTTAATTCGATACCATTTAACGAGAAAAAAGTCAGAACAATATGCTTGACTAAAGAAAATAGAACGTAATAAATCAATAAATATTAAAGTTCGAAGCCTGCCGGGACACAATTTTCATTTTGACTTAAAGGCAGTTCGTCATCCCCTTCCCCATTATACACATCCCCCATCGATATATTAGTTACCACCCATAAACATTGACATAAGTTGTCGACAATGCGAGAATATCCCGTTTGATGGGTTAACAGAAAAGAGGGAGTCCAGTTAAATCGACAATTTATGTAAATGCCCGTCATACAAATTCTGTGAATATTCCCCTATTTAGTAGATTATTTTCGAGATTATTGCCGTTAAAGAGGATTTATGACGCCCCATAAAGAATTTAACAAAAACTAACTCTCAGCTAATGCCCGGCGTTAAAGGGGACTCCAATTGTTTGTTTATATAAGCGGATTCGAGGGTTTTTATTTGCCGTAATTCAAGAGATTTGGGCTAAGAGTGTGCCAAGGAATCTTGTAAGTTTCCAAATATCTTTTTCTTCAAATATTCTCACATCATTTGGTTCCTAACACCACCTTACACTCTCACCAAAAAGTTATTACGCAAAACTTATCATTTTTACGATATCAGTTACAAGTCATATTTTTAGATAAAACAGGTACTACTTAGGTATTATAAATATTTCAGTACGTAACCTGAAATAACCTGTATTTTTTTAATACATAGCAAGTGACAAGATAAACTTTCCCGATTTAATAAAACATGAAATCAGCACGTAAAACAATTACCACTAAATTAATTTATGTAAACTTCGGAAATTTTTACATTAGGTACCTGAGGTCATCAATAACATGGATTTTACAACAAACACGCATACACAAAAATTTCGAATACTATTAATCGATTAATTATAATATTAATGAGGTTTTCTGAATATTAATGACCATACAAAAGATTCGTCTGCAAAATTAATTTATTGACAAAACTAACAGTTTTTCAACAAATAGAAGACCCGTGATTTCGACCTAACAGCTTTTGTGGCTACTTCGATAAGTAAATGTTAGTTCTAATGTTGTATAGTAATTACGAATTGGGCAATCAATTCCTATGTGTACACAATGACTCTACTTCGTTACAAATAACTGTTGTTAACGTATACTCACTAACAATGTACTCGTCTAATCTTATCAAAAACATTGAAAACTTTTAAGAGATGTACCGAATTCTGTTTGATGTCAGCCAAAGGAAAATATATGTAAATAATAAACACGATGGCAGATAAAAATAGCAGTGTCGGTTCTCTTTCATATCACGTAACAATTCAATTTTAGTTTGAAACTATATTTGGATCCAACTCGGAAGACAATAAATAAAATATTTTAATTTCCTGGTTTGAAATTTTGATTTGCCCCAACTCCACGAAACTTTGGATTTGAAATAAATTTCTACAAACATACATATGAATGTTTGTTTCTACGGACGGGGCAGGTAAAAACAGTCATTTCATATGGAATTAAAGTATATGTTACATTAATCGTATTCCTATTTTATGGTAATGTCTAATGTCTAAAATTAGCGGTAAAAAACTTATATAAGCATTCATCAAATGATTATTAAATTTCTTAGAAAACTGAAGATGCAGGTATAATGTAAACTAATTCATCCTTCTAGGTAAAATGAAAGAATGGACTGTTGTGCAAAAACCGAGTTCGTAAAGTCGGGAACACGTAAATTGGTTCCAAAGTTAATCAGGGTCAAAAATAACATACCAATTGGTTCCCGCAATTTTTGGTTTACCTGACCTTTAAGTGTAAATTGGTTCCCAACGTTTTCACTTACCTGAGCTTATACAAAACACTTTTTCGCGTATAATACTGTTGTACTTCTGGGTTAAGTGGACTACACTATTTTCGTTTTATTCGCTATCGCTTGTCAGGGCAAGAGGGCAAGGATAAACATTTGAGGTTTAGTAAAACGAACAGGACCGATGACTTATTTCGACTGTAAGCCGGTAATACCCTCGAGCAACATCCTGTAGGGTAGCCTTATCGGTTTCGTACCCTCCGTGGTACAACTGACGGCCTCTAGTAATGAAATATTCGGGTAAGCGGGTGTAAGTGTAAACCAATTTACATATACTGTCAGGTAAACGAAAAATCCTAGGAACCAATTTGTACATAGATAGGTGGCACTAAGTACTACCTTTTAATTTCTTACCTGCCGGGAACCAATTTACCAACACCGGTAAAGTCGATTGATATTTGCAAACACTTAATAATTTAATCCGAAGGTTTAATTTTTATTTGCGGGAGCTTTACTTCAATCCATAGTCACGCAAATATAAATTAATCCGAGTTTTTCAAAATAAGTATTCGAATAATGTTTAATCAGATTGCAAATTACTATTTGATATACAGATAAGGTTTCATGTTACGTATCAAAATGGAATCTCGAATTATAAATATAATAGTCACCCAGTCTGACAAATATTTTTCATCAGTTTATTACCTTACTTTATTTCTTGAGATAAAAATGTAAGTTGTCATATATATTAAACGGTAAATACATTTGATTCTTATTTTCGAAAGGTATTATCACGTCAGACTTAAGCCCCGAAAGTCCTTAATTTTGCACATGGCTTTTGCCCCTTTGTACAGGTTATAGTACTTTTTAACATATTTCATTTATATTTATTATTAATAATATAATATAAGAATGTATAGCTTTACTTACTTAGCTTAAGCTCACTTAGCTGTATAGCTTAACTTTTACAAAAAAACAGAAGACGACCTACAAAAGGCAAATTACCGCTTAAATCAAATATGTATGAATCATAATCTAAAAATATCAAAAAAAAAGAAAGTTATGACTTTTATAGGAAAACAACCGATACGCCCCATGATTCACTATACGAAGTGCCCATAGAAACGGTATCACATTTTAATTTCTTAGGGTGCGTGACATAAGCAACGAATATGAAAAAGATATAACAAACCACGTAAATATCAAACGGTGTGTGGAATCATACAAATAACACTGCAAAATAAGACAAGTAAAGAAACAAAAATGAAATTCTATACAGTGATTGCAGTACCGGTATTGGCATACGGAAGAGAAACTTGGGCACTACGGAAACAAGATAGACAAAGCATACAGTCCGCTGCAATAATTTTTTTAAGAAAGACAAAATGTTGCACAATATGAAACCAAATAAGAAATAAGAAATAAGGGCCGAATTGAACATATTCTCAGTGAATGACAGAATACAACAGAACTCATTAAAATGGAGACAACATATTGAAATAATGAACGATGATAGGTTAGTTAAACAAGTAGTACACTACAGACCAAGAGGAAAAAGAGACGTGGGTAGGCCCAGAAGAAGATGGCAAACATGAAGATGGAACGGGTTGCAAGCCTAATCCTTGAATTGCAGAAGAAGAAGAAAAAGAATGTATAGCCTACCAATTCATCGCTAATTAGTTCAAATCCAAAAAAGATAGTGTAGACCTAATGGTATTAAAACCAAATGGGTTAGTTGAAAAGATATAAAGAAACGCTCTACATTGGTAGTAAAAGATTTTGATGCATTTTTTGGCTTTCTTTAAAAACTTCCTTACGTTTACTCTTTTTTTTAAGCTGATTCTTTACCTCTTGATTGAACCCTAGTTAGTTTTGATACGATAATACACTACTCGAGGATGATGTTTATTTACAATTATCTATTAAAGGTAATTATCTTCATAAATATTCGATGCAGCGCAAAACGTAATGGGACTTTTATGAAGTATATTTTCATTTTGTCCAAGTTTTATGAACAACTTATTCCGTTCTACTCGATAATTTGCGAGTTGTAGCGATTTAAACGATTAAAACGTTAATAACTTTTGTTTGCACCAACTTACGAAAAACCGACGATCATATTCATGTGTGTGAAGTTAGCGACGAATCTCCACCGGCGAATTTTGTACGAGAGTCATTTCCGCCAACGGTTGTTACTTCACTACAAAGTGTCAAAGATAATACGTAAATATTGGATAACCTCGGAAGTATACCTTTCTACATTTTCGTTCTTATAACAAAAGAGAGATAGAGAACGCAATGACTCATGCAACAACTGTAGCATGCATTTCCAAAAAATGTTAATAACTGAGCTACTTTGAGATTTCTGAGTCACTTTCATGTGTAATGGAGTTACTTAATACGCATTAACTCCGGAAGTATAACTCTCTACACTTGTGTTCTAATAACCAAACATAGAGAACCATGCAACGACTGTAGTGTTGCCCACGAGACGAGACGAGACGAGACTTTGAAAAATCTCGTCTTGTCTCGCAAAGAAAGTGGAAAGTCTCGTCTCGAGTCTCGTCTCGCAATAAAAGTCTCGTCTCGTCTCATGTCTCGCACGAGAATCTCGCAAAAGTCTCGCAAGTCTCGCAATTTTTTTGTTCCCTATCTAAATAAAATCAGTACAACTTTTCTATTTTAAAGAACAAAAACATAGTATTTTAACAAGATAAATAGAAGAAAAAAAACGAAAATCGATCATAGATATACATGGAATTCAAAAAATTATAAAATCACTTCTAATTTTGATTTCAACGCACAAAAACAAAATACCGAGAAAAAAGAACATAATCAGTATATAAAAACAGTATTATAGCTTATATCGCCCTAATATCTTAGTTATTAATAATACGATTCTTTTCTCAACCTTCGCTGGTAATAAGTATTGTATGTTGCGAAATAGGAAATCGAATAAATTGCCATCATAGATAAAAAAAAATATTATTTACGAACGGTACTAGGGAGTAAAAATCGGAAAGCTCAAAAAGGTAAACATTTCGTAACAGTTGTAAATTTTGCTCAGTATTATGCGGCTTTAAAAAAATGTTTCAATAACATTGGCGATATTTAGAATAATTAATTAATATTTGCCATTTTTATCTGCGATATTTCGAGACTTTTGCGAGACTCTCGTGCGATATTCGAGGCGAGACTTTCAAAAGTCTCGTCTTGTCTCGCAAGGAAAATTTAAAGTATCGTCTCGAGTCTCGTCTCGAAAACGAGACGAGACGAGACGAGATTCTCACAAACGAGAATATCGTGGGCATCACTAAACGACTGTAGCAAGAATTTCCAAAAAAATGTCAATAACTGAGCTATTTTGAGATTTGTGTTCTCGATGTTCGGTTATAAGAACAAAAGTGTAGAAAGTTATACTTCCGGAGTTGCAGCGCATTGATTACCTCCAAAAAAAAATGAATAATTACACATGACCGTAATTCGGAAATCTCACAATAGCTCAGTTATTGACTTTTTTGGAAATTATTGGAGTCGTTGCATAGGTCATTGTATTCTCTATCTTTTGTTATAAGAACAAACGTATAGAAAGTTATACTTCCGAGATTATCCAATATCTACAAATTATCTTTGATAGTTTGGACTACAGTAACAACCGCTGGCGGAAATAACTCTCGTACAAAATTCGTCGCTAACTTCACACACATTGCATATTCGGTTTTTATTACCTGCAAATCGACACCTCGCATATGGAGTATATAATGTTTCTTCCTCTTCGATTGCTATGAATTGTATATTGAATCATGTGTTCGTTTCAAAAGAATATTCCGCAATATCGCTATTATCATGAAGGAATCTTCATTGTTATTGTCTGTATTAAAAAATGCCCACTAAAGTTAAGCAACTAAAAAATCTACTAACAAATTAGACAAAAATTGCAAATTTTGTTTTAACTTTTATGACAGCATTACAATGGTTAGCTTTTTATAGTGCATCTTCAATCTTTCATAAATCAATCTTTATTAAATTAGGTTATGTATGGTAAATTTGTTTTATTTTTTCTAAAACATTATTTATTTGTTCTAAAATGAGCATATATTTTTGAGAAATTTACCATGCGAGATATACAAAAAAATGTTAATTACATTACAAAATAAGAACGTGCGAGTTTAACTCAACTCGATATATACATATTTGAAGCAACCTACAAAAGAAAGGAATTGCTGATCGTACAATTATAAAATTGTGAATAGTTAACTCACAAATGGATTTGTTTAAATGTTTCAAAAAAATATATTGTTTGCCCACAAAGTCTATATTTTAAAACAATTCAAAAACAAGAACTTGTTTCCGATATCGAACAAAATTATATGTCCTGGAAAAAATTAATCCCAATAGAGTTAATCAAAGATAGAACACAGGTAGGTACCTACTTAGTGAATAAGTTTGATTAAATGTTTAAAAAAATATATAATACGCACACACTTTCTACATTTTAAAACAATTCGAACGATATTAGACAAAATTTCATGCTTTGCGAAAAATGAATCTAAATAGAGCTGAATATGGAGGAGCATGGGTACTTTTAGGAGAGAATAAGTTCAATGAAATGTTAAAAAAATTGGTATATCTTTTGCATACCAAATCCAAGTTTTAACTTAATTCAAAAATAAAAACTTGTTTTTGATGTTAATCATATTTTCATGCCTTGCGAAAAATTAATTCAAATAGAGTTGAATATAGACATAGCACCAGGTACTTTACTTTGGAGTGAATAAGTTAAATTAAATGTTAAAAACCGTATTTTTTCATACAAAATCCACGTTTTAACCTAATTAAAAAAAAACTGTTTTCGATAATCAACAAATTTTCATGCCTTGCGAAAAATTAATTGAAATAGAGTTAAATACAGACATAGCACAGGTACTTTACTTATAGGAGTGAATAAGTTCAATTAAATGATTAAAAACATTTATTTTTTGCATGCTAAATCGATGTTTGAAATTAATTCAAAAATAAAAACCCGTTTTTGATATTAAACAAAATTTCATGCTTTGCGAAAAAGTAATCCAAATAGAGTTTAATATAGAGGGAGCATAGGTACTAAGGAGTGAATAATTAAGAAAATACATTTTTTGTACACAAATTGTACATTTTGAAACAATGTTTTCGGTATTAATAACATTGTCATGCTTTGCGAAAAATTAATCAAAATAGAGTTAAATACAGTATAGCACAGATACTTAGAAGTGACGGCGACTTTCTGATATATAAATTATATTTTATCACACTACTTTGATTAAATTCCTGAATTTCGTTTAATAATTCCTTCAACTACATTTTCTACATGTGAATTTTGTGAATTCTAAAATTGAATTGTAAATTTTAACCGACATCCCTAGTAGATTCAAGGAGCGCGTGGTGCACCGAATCTAACCGCGAATAAATAACAGCAAACAAATCGTAAGTAAGGAAAATCGAAATGTCTAAAAATTTACCTTTTTCGAGGAGAACTAGGACTCGACCACCAAACCACACGAGAACGAAAAAGTTAGTAAAACGCGTCCCCTTCTCAAAAACTGTTCACAAGTTTACAAGACAACGTAATATGCCGGCACTCTCTCTCTCTCGCCGGAGTGAAACGTTATACCTCCACACCGAAACGATGATCGCAACTGAGTGATCCAATGATTTCGTGCAAGGGAATCCAGTTTCGGTGGTGTGGCGCAGAATACACACACACACGCACGGCTCCGTATAGTCCGATCGCAGACGGCTACCAGACCGCTTTGATGATAGCTGATAGCGTTTCTTCTACCTCTTCTTCTGCCCTTTCTTCCTCCATGTAGATGATATATGGGATGCCATATACGAGACGTTTATGGAGAATCGCCAAGTGATTCCGATTCCGGTTGACGAGTCGCGAGGATTAAGTATTTCGATGATTGGATCCGATGCGCCAATAAATCGAAACGATCGAAAATACAAGGAAAGAAGCACCGTCTCATATGTGCAAAAACAGCAAATACAGACATGGAAGTGGTCCAAGAACATTATTATTGACATCATATTGATATGTGTACGATATAAATGTAAGGTATTTGGGTATTAGATGACGAATCCGTGAAGACGTACTCCCAGCTAATTTTGCTTAGTTTTTTTTAAACAATGGTCAAAACAAAACAAAAAATGTTTTTTGTTCATACAGCGTTTCATTTGCATTTATAGGAAAAGTACTTTGGATAAAAGTTGTAGCCCATTAAAAAACATGTAATTTGGCGTTTTTTATAAATTCAAATCGGTTAACAAATGCCTGACATAATGGCAAAAAACGCTTATTTTTGCACTAATTTATATATTTTAATAAACTTGTTATAAACATAACAACATTTAATGTAACCTTCTGAAAATGAGACATTTGATGAGTTTTAAACCTCAGTTTTTGTCCTCACCTAAATAATGAATCTAGATAAATTTTGAAAGTTGAAATAGATTTTTTGTGGCTTTAACTATAAGATATACCAAGAAAACAATGTGTTTATTTAAAATTTGTTTTGTTAAAAATATCGTTTAAAAAAGGGGCTACTTTTTAGCTAATAAACATTTAGAATAACTTTATTATTATTCATGGTACAAACTTGTAGGTTGGTGCATTGGATAGTTGGAGTCAAAACACCCATTCTCAAATTAAAGAACTGTAACGCGAAAAGTAAACAACAGCGCGAAATGTGTTTACTCTTATCAGACCTCGGCGGCTTACCTCAAAGAATCGCCGCTACGCTTAATTGAGTGCCGGCAACATCTTATTAAGGAAAAGTGATTTATGACCTTCTGGTCCTTTCTACATAAGAAAAGAAGGTTCGAGTTATTGCAGGAACTATCGCGAACACAATTTGAGATGTATATAAGCGGGCTTGCGGTCGGAGAGGAGATGAGACGTGAAGCAGCGACATAGTAAACAGGCGAAAAACGGACCAGTGAAATAAATTAACATTTAAGAGTGATATAAATTACATATAGTTAGGAAATAGTTAAGTGTGTTATATAAATTAGTTCAGTAATAGTCTAAGATAAATTAAGTAGTGTGTAGTGTATAATTAGGATAGTGCAAATAAATTAGAAAATAAACGTTACAGAACTTTCTACGACGAATAGGAACCGAGATAGCTTTTTTTAAATCATATCTCCATTATTTATAAATATTAATAGCTGAAATTTTAATAAACTATAAACGAATATCTTAGTTTTATGATTCTATTGTTAGATTTAGTGTTCACGCAACATGTAAAAAGCTACAGCCGTTTAGAGTTAAGCGGTGCACCCGAATTGCGGTGCGGATAGCCCTGCCCGCTAATACCCCACCCGAATTGCGGCGAAGAAATATTTTCTAACTGTTGCTGTAACCCGGATTGCGGTACGTATCCCACAGTTATAAACTCTGTCATCGGTCCTATTCGTTTTACTAAACCTCAATAGTTTATCCTTGCCCCAACAAGCGATAGCGAATAGTACGAAAATAGTTCGAAAAAAGTTCGCTACATTATTTTTTATAAAATCACACAGGTACGAATTTACCTATCTTGGGACTTGGGAGGTACATCGGAATTATTAAAATTATCGTTACATTATCATTCAGTAGGTAGAGGTATCGCCTAACTTACTACACCGCAATTCGGGTTAGGGATTACATCCCTTTTTCAGAACCGATGTACTTACCTGTACCTTCCTTACTTACCTTACCTTCCTCGCGTCGCAATTCGAGTGCGCCCAAGTAAAGGTATTCGTGAGAAACTGCCTCGGACATGTGGAGCGGAGAATCGTTCGAGCTTCGTATTTTTGTACATCTGTGTATACTCGTACATTTTATACATTGTGTATATACAGGCAATATATTCCAATGTAGATAGAAAAAAAGCTGAAAAAAATTTATACAGATATTTTCAGGTCCGTGAAGACGTACAACTAATTTCGCTTAGTTTTTTTTAAACAATGGTCAAAATTAAAAAAAATGTTTTTGTTCATACAACGTTTCCTTCATTGTAGCTCATTAAAAAACCTTTAATTTTGAGTTTTATACATTCAAATCGGTTAACAAATGCCCGAGATAATGGCAAAAACACGCATATTTCTGAAATAATTGATAAATGTTAATAAACTCGATATCAACATAACAACATCTAGTACCTATAACTGATTCAAAATGAGGCACTTAATGTGTTTTTAAGGTGTGCTAAATTTCAGCCAGATTGATCAAATAGTTTACAAGTTATTCTAATGGTTTATCCCAGAAGGCAATTGGGTATTTTCACATTTTTTTAAAATTGGCTAAATGAGAGATTATATGCCTATAAATCTTAGGTTAATATTAAAAAAATTCAAACATTCAAGCAAAAAAGTCATTTGAAATTCAAACGCTAGGAATTGGCGCCAAAACTGGCTTTCTGAAGGTTATAGCCCTCTGACGTCACATCGCGTGTAAACATTGTTTTAACATTGTGGTGTTCGTTCTCGGGGACCAGGATGAATGTTGTGGTGGTTTTTCTGATGACCTCCCCAGGATTAAATGAAACACGTTGTGTTTATGAATTGTCGACGAATGAATGTCACTCTGTCATGAATATGTCTACAAACGAATAGACGAAACGTCGACAATTCATAAACACAACGTGTTTCATTTAATCCTGGGGAGGTCATCAGAAAAACCACCACAACATTGTTTTAACCTATTTCAGTCCTATTGTAATTTCTTTAACCTGGAGTAATCTGTGCTTTTATTTACGTGGCTACAAACAAAAGCTTGCATAAAAGTAGTTTAGGACAGCCTTTTCAAGTTTTTGAAGGACTACAAGGTAAATAGATGGCTATGTACGGACCTCATAACAAGTGCTGTTTTGTACCCTGTTGTACAAGCACATGTAAGTACACCAAACAAAGTATTTGTTCGTGTACCCCGAGATTATGGGCGTAAGAAACTGTGGTTTTCAGCAGGAAGACGTGATATGCACAAATCCAAAAGTGAATTTTTCTGTTGTGAAGACCATTTTAAAGTGAGTTAAAAGTAAGGTTATGTTATGTTATACAAAAGTAACAATTTTTTTTTATTTAGTTGGAAGAAGACATGGAAAATTATATACGTTTTAAACTAATGGGAGGAAAAATAATAATGAAACGGGACGTAGTTCCACATATTTTTGAGTGCCAATGAGCTCGGAAAAGAACTAACGTTCTTCCACGTTCTTTGCCTATGAAGAGAGAACGAAAACGTTTAGTAGCAGAAGCTACTATCAATAGCTGTGTTAATTTTTATTGTTAACAACAATAATTATAATCTTAAACGTCAACCAGCATGATGTAGATTTGGCTTTGTTCTGAACTGTTCTTATAATTTATTTATAACAATGGTCACATTTCACATTGTCTTTTACTGAATGCATATTTTGCACATATATATACTTATATTGCTGCTTTTACACCTCTGATTTCAGCTGAATTAAAACATTCCTCTTTTTTTGTAATCCATTACCATAAACATATCCACAGATGGTAAATTGTTCGTGGAAGCTTTGACAAATCCTACGGCGGCCATAACTAACTAAATAACTAATCAAAAACACTCTTTTACGACGCGAATAATACACATTACTAGATTTGGTCGCAATTTAACTCCTACAGTCCAGCGCAAACAACAAGAAAGTCCAAAATACTCGAAAACACAGATTACCTAGGTTAGGTTTCGAAAATACTATTTGTGGACTGCAAAACCGACCCGTGTTTACACGCGAAGTGACGTCACGACCAATGAGCGGCCGTTTCGCTGGTTCTCTAATTTATCGCACATTTACTGCTTTTTATACCCTGAAATACTTGGTACTGGGTCTATTACACGATTTTTTAAGATTATAAAATTTGTCTGAGGGTTCGTCCCTATGAATTTAGATACATTTCGTTTAATTCAAAATAAATGGCAGATACCCAATTGTTAAACAATTGTCCATGCCGACCATGCCTAAAAGAAGGCAGTTTCTCACGAATACCTTAACTTTATAGTATTTCATGTTCATCTATTCGTACACCTTTCTTCATCTGGTTTTCCAAATATCTATTGCATCATTGATGTAAATATTAGAGTGTTGGTGACAGGCTACTTTTCGACAATTAACATTATAAATCTAATGATTATAAATAGAGGAAATTAGATTCGAATTCATAAATTTATTCAGCAAATCATTTTTGAAAAAGAATCGTTTAAAAAAAATATCCAGAATATAGAAAATTCGCAATAAAAATCTAGTATACTACTGTTAAGTAATTCAAAATAATATGAATTTTCACTGAAATCATCTTATGTGGAAGACAAACTTTTCTATTACCCGACCCAGATAAATTTATTGGAAGGGAGGGTTTAGTTCGGGTAACCGCTGCGATGTGCCGAGCCGCACACTGTCAGATGCGATAAATGATTCATCCCAGAGCCGGAATTTACTTTGTTCTGTTTCTATGTCTTTTACCTCCAATAAAATTTGCAAGTTAAAAATTGTAAGTAGGTATTGTGAAATCGATAAGTATCGGATGGTTGAACAGTTATTTCTTTATTTGCCACAAATATGGCCTCTTGTACTAGTTATAGTAACGGACTACCAACGCTTGTAAATCTCTTCACAATCATTTTAATAGTTATATTTATGTGCCTCATCCAGATATTTTGAAATTTATGGATGTTTTGAAAGATATACAATTCTATACGTATATCAAAATAAATAGCGTAAATATTTCCAAAAATTGTAGTAACATTGCTAGTAAAAACCGCCGCGACAACATCAGTAATTTAATTGACTTATATAACAATAATTCTATTTGTGAGTTTTATTGTGTTAAAAGTGTTTGAGTACATAATGTAAAAACATGGAAATTAAGTTTGGCTGTGCAATGTACCTCATTTCTAATTTAAATTATGTGCTCGCCACTTTCGCAAATATTATAAAAAAGTTTATACATATTTATGTATATTCAATAAAATCGGTTATTAACTTTCCTCCAGCAACGGAGTTTATTAATATAAAAATCATCTGTTTTAATCCAATAACCAAAATTATTGAGTTATAAAAAGGTATCCACTTTACTGAAGTATAATGCGAGTTAGTAATTTAAAAACCATTTTCATTAATATAGAAATCAAGTGATATTATAAATAGTTACGAACATTATTAATAACGGACGGTTTAATACGAAATACCAGTTTTATAAATATGTACATAGAAGAATCATCTGTTATTGTTGTTATGAATGTTGTTATTGATTAATAAATGGCATTCATAATAATAAAAAACCTAGTTTTTAAATTTATTTATTTATTGAATTCAGGAGTTCATGTGTTCCGCTGGAGGTAACAAGTTATCCGTGCACGAGCCCGTAATTATAAAAAATTCTAAAAAACTAATTTCATATAAAAAATTTCTATTTTCAGGCTTTGAAGGCAGGTACAGCAAGTGATTTTTTTTTAGTAGTTTAGTTTAACTTAAATCCTTATAAAGGATTTGGGATAAACCTGATTCTAATTAAGGAAAAAAGTGATAAAAAATTTATAAATATAACCTGAAAAGGATTTTTTTTAAATTTTTGTTAAATATATTTGGGAAAAAATTATGGCAAATCCCCCTCTTCTATATTCAACATTTTTAATTCTTGATTATGTTTTTATTATTGAGTTTAATTTATTAAATTTTAATTCTTCATTTGTTATAAGAATTTATAACTAAACTTAAAAATGCTTCATAAACTTTGTGATTCTTGTGCTAGTTTATTGAAATATAATACTAATTACATGATATAATGAATATATGTAATTGTACTTGATTTTTTATTTCCTTTCTAAATGCAGGCAAAGCGATCGAATTATTTATATTAGGCACATTTAAAGTCTTATTCAGGTCATTAAGAATGTCAAAGTTAAATTCAATAGAAAAAGGATATAGCTTTGTGGGATATGTGATATTTGTTAAGAACGAAAGACATTTTGCCAGTGTTCATTTGTAGTTTTGTTATAGTTAATATTTTTTTGTATGATTAGTAGCGGCAACAGTACATTTACATATGCAGACATATGCTCCTTTCATTATTCCAGCCCACTAAACGTAAGGCGTATTGCTGATTTCGAGAGTGCTTGTACATTAGGTAGGTACTGGTCACAAGCCCTTGCCTCATCATGGAAGTGTTGAACTTCCATGGAGATAACTGAATGCTTCGCATCTCGTATCATATCTGCAACTTCTTCTGGCATCATTGTTTTACACGCCTCTTGTATTTTTCTCGATGACCTATAAATCTGATGATCTCGATAAAATATTCCATTTAGCAACTTACTGGCTTTACAGTGCCACTGACATTGGTTTGTACTAGGTTATCCTAGAACAATATTATTACAGATTTTTTTTGTAACTTTCATGGCTCTCCATGTGAACGCAAAAATTAATTCACGACTATTAAAAATCGAATAATATAAGTAATACAGAGTAACGCCAGGGATTATAGAATACAATTTTTATTACTGTAATTATCTTGGGTGTTATTTAGGTGGAACTATAGTGAAATATCACTGATGGTTGCTCAGTAGAGTTCTAATATGATATTCAGCCGGTAAAAATAAATTGGGAAGGTATCGATCGAACTAATTTCTTAGATTTTATTATAAATATTCGACAATAGAAAAATATTCAAAGTTGTCATCCAGAGCGGGCTCTGAGTTCGTTTTATTTTAAAGTTTTATGGGCAATTCTTCACTGTTATGTGTGTCCATCAGAAAATCTTCAGTAAAAATATGTCGAGCATTTGTTAGTAAGAATGACGCAAAGACAAAAATGTGTCGTGTCCTGAATACTGATTTCATTATGCTTCTAATGCTTCTATGAATTGGCTAATTAATTCTACGAAATAATTCTCTACTAACTACTGACTGAACCAACTACGAACTAATTTTTTTGACATTAAAGACCATATTTGAAGTAAACATTCAAAATGAATAAAAAGCTGCAGGCTCTACTTTAAAAAGGGAATAAATTAAGTTATATTAAATATGTAAAATAATATTTTACATTCTAGAAAAAGCGCTCTAAGACTTTGTTATTTCAAGAAACAAATCACATTTTGGCGAAAGTTCATTAATTTGGCGAACTCTCCACTGCGCTGTTACATTAGCATGCCTACTTATGATCATTAATCCAACAACTGAATTTCAACTAGACTTCATATGTATCCAAAATAGGATTCAAATTATAATTTTATTATGGAAACTCTTTTATCTACAATCCCTCAATTTATTCATTCAGGTTCTATGCATGTTTCGGATCCCATAAGACCAAAATATAATTTGCAATTTGAGAAGTACAATCTCGAATTCCCCCTCTGTTTTCTCTGTCGTTTCGAGTAACCCGACAATAAGAGAATTTTGAAATAATGGGTTTTCTTGCCTACTTCAATACACGTATGCAAGTTTGTCCTGCATGCATGTTACACGAGTAAACATACCTGATACTTTAGACATTTATTAGATTAATTTACATTTGATCTTATCCGTTAAAGTAATCTAGTACCTACACGAAATAAAGAATTATCTGCACATTTCGAAGATTATGGTATGATAAGTAAAGCCCGGATTATACACATAAAAAAAGCCGTGAAATATGCACCAATATTTGCAACATATGAGCTATGTATTAAAATAAGCGTCAGTAGGTATACGTCAAATTTTTAAGAAGTTAAAAAAAATTTGATTACAATATATTGATTATGTGCATGTGATGTGCACATTTTATATCATTTCAACTAGTTAAGGTTATTGACTTAGCCTCATACTAACATTCACTGACTCATGCTTAGTGACTAACATTATTATCATTATTAATTATATTAATATTGCAATATTTAAAATATGGCTTAAATTATAATTCATTTGTAATTTATAAATTTATAATTTCAGCCAAAAGCAATGCTCTCGACTCTAATTTCAAAATTAAATCACTTAAAAATTACAAAATTACTATAAAAAAGTTATGAATGCTAACTGATTTATTATTACCCAATTTTTTTGAAAAAAACGTAACAATCAACGGATCGTTTAAATTTTGAAGGGATTATGTACCTAGTGGTAGACGAATGTCAGATAATTTTTGCTGTGATTTCCAATCAGTATATGCGATATACGAAGAATATGGCATGCAAACTATGCTATATTCAATAAAATATGTTCAAACTACAAGAATGTGTAAATATGCCTTTTGATTTATCTAGATCGAAAGAGCCTAAAAGTACCTATAACAAAATTTTATTAACATCTCTTTATAATTATGTATTTTGCATATAATTCGAGCTTTGGTGAGTAGAAAGTAGAATCTGTTCCAGGAAACTGGTATCACCAGACAAAGTTAGTTAAGTCCTGTTTCCCAACACTATTTTCGACTTCAAACGTCTTAAATCTTTTGTCAAAATTTACTGACGAAAAAACAAGACTGACTGTTATTCTGCGATTAGTTTTAGATTTTGAAGCTCTATAATTTTGTCTGAAGTAATCCTTTCGAATGATCTTACTTCCATTGTGACTTATTTGGCGATGCCTCCTGGAGGTAGATTTTACAAGATTTTCCCACTATTACTTTTTCTTTCTATAAAAAGTGACAACGAAATTCACATCTCGCATTTACAAGTTAACAAATAATTGTCTTTCTCTTGTTGCACAAAAGCATTCTAATGACCCACCGAGATGAATTCCTATGAATTTACTAAGGGCCCAAGATGAAGATAGCGGTGGAGGCGAGATATATTAACAGTTCGTAACATCTGTTGTTGCATCCCGGATGACTACAATCCAAGTAATTGTTGTAATAAATCTTTTCGTCTAAAGTCCATAAATCATTTGTTGGCATGGCCCACGCTGATGATAAGCGGCACGCGAAAAATCTATTAATTGAGCAGTGGCGTAAGAGCGGAATTATCACATATTAACAATGCTTCCATTACAAAATGAACTAGTCATTCACATAAGCGTTCAAAACGAAACGATACACTTTAAGGTGTAAAAAGGTATGGGAAAAGTAATACAAATTTCAATACACGTGACGTCATATATATACCAACTGTTAGTGGTAGATAGATAGTTGTTATATGAAGATTTAAATTCGCCCGCAAATTGTACGTTGGCAACACCAAGCAGTGTTGTCTTATCATCATAGGATTTTAACTTTGTGGTTTGCGTTAAATACAATCGGGAAACCTGTTAAGTTTACTAGCTGTTCTTTTAAGAACATATTTATGAATATGTGTAGAACATTTGTGAAATGATTACTGAATACTAAATTAAAAATTTTTCCGACTATGACAAGGAGCAAAATGGAGTAATCTAGGTTTATCTCCTGGTCATAGTCAAAATACCTTTTTCTTGAAAAATTTTCAATTTAGCATTTGTATAGGTACTCTTTGCTGTTAGGCGAGAACCTTAAATAGGTATAGATCAATCTATATAATTCAATGTCTTGAAACCTTTGGGCAACAGTATCTCTCTTCACTGATGAGGTGCATCGAAAGTTATTTTACTTGACCTGTAGGTATTAATTTTATAAAAAAAACTACTCATAATTGGGTTTTTCTTTGAAAAAATCGGCTAAATATCCTAATTGACGTAAAAGTAAATGTACTGTCTAAACTACCATTTCTAATTTAGCTTAAAAACTTTATCAGCTTAATACATCAATGAAAATCTCTGTATTACATTATTTCAAATCTACAGATTTCAATACACTGATACACTTTATATACTTTTGAGATTATACAATACAATAATACAATTACCTACACAATGAGTTGCACATACAGTCCACTGTAATAACATTTTTAATATATTTAGAATGATAAAAGATCCATTAAACGGTATTAGGATAATTATTGCTGATCATCAGATTCTTCTTCATTTTGTTTTTTACAATGCTTTATGGGAGTAGACGGCAGTTGGTTCATATCGTTCCAGTCAATTTGAGAGAAATCGATAGACACCATTTTATGCTTTGGTACAAATTGCCTAGAACAAAACGATTTAATATGTTATTATATGTTATTATATCAATGTCTGATTCCTCATACTTGTACATTACTCCTGCAGCATCCAACATTCTCTTTGAACCAATGGTGCTCTTTTTGTGTGCATGCTTGTCAGACATGTAGATGATTTCCTTAATACCAGCCTGGATGATCACCTTGGCACATTCGTTGCATGGAAACAGTCCGACGTACATGGTGCAGTCCTTCACATCAGCAGAGTTTTTGTTGAGGATGGCGTTTAACTCGGCATGACAAACTGAAACAAAGGAGTATTTTCACGGCTTTGGAATTTTTTCTAAATTTTCCACTAACCATACATGTATTTATTGTCCAATACATCTTGAGAGTGTTTGGACCATGGAAACTTATCATCATGACAGTCTTTTGGCATTCCATTGTAACCTATCCCAACGATGACGTTGTCCTTGTTAACTATGCAAGCGCCTACTTGGCAGGTAGGGTCTTTGCTCCTTTTTGCAGCTAAGAATGCTGTCGCCATGAAATACTCGCTCCAATCGAGGTAGTCTTGCCGTTTCTGGCCGGCATATTGCTTTTGCCCTTCGTTACTGAAAAATTACATATATATCAAAAATTTACAAATTAACACCCAAATTGGAAACATTACTCCAATAACCTAATTTATTGTTTATTAAATGTGGTTAAATTGGGCCTATCATGCAAGTCATATTTTTATAAATATATTTACATAAATCAATGCAAACTGATAGCAAAACACATCAATTCATAAAGATTTTTGTAGGGATGTTTTATTCAATTGTGCAACATTTATAGAGATCCACTTGAAAACCTTTGGTATTACCTTTTCGAATAGATCTTCAAAAATGTACTTCACTTGAAATATTTTTGGTTCATAACGATTTTGATAATACGTGTATACCTTTTATGATGTGATGAAAGCACAATGAATTGAGTATGGTCATGGAGCTTGTGAGAGAAAATACTGTCAGTTGAAAAGTTAAAAGATTCATCATCATGGAAAATTTCATCCATATCTTTCGTCCATTGCCATCTACATCCAGCTCCTGACGTTCTTAATAACTCATTTAGTTTAATTTTTCTATAAGTCGATTTCATATTTCGGAATTTAGTGTATATTGTCATGGGACCGAAGCTCTTATTTTTCTTTTTGAACACTGCTCCAATTTCGCGCCATAAGGGTACTTTTTTGATTTTACGATCTCTGAAGTGATTGATGCGCTTTTTGTACTCTTCTAATAGTAAATTGATCGATGTATTGCTCCAGATATTACTGCCATCAGCATCTAAATTTATAGTTATCAGTGTAAAATCGTTGCCCGATAAAAAAAAAAGTAACTACGTATTACAACCTTGATCAACGGAGGGTGACCCTTTGCCACTTCCTTTCTCTTCGACATCACTGACATCATCTAAGGTAGGAAAAATAATTAAAGAAATGGTCCAACATCAGTATGGTTTACGCTGAAGGTAAATAAAAATTCAAACCTTCATATTCTTGTAATGCTTTTCCCTTCAAAGCATCATCCAAAGAGCTGCTATCCAACATTTCTAAACAAGTAAAGATATGTGTATTCAACAATAAATGACACACTAGACCAAATATTCTGTTAGGATAAAATTTTGGGAATAAATTAAATATTTTAATATAATTACATAAATATATTGCTGTTCTCTCAATTTTTATTTGTGGATATAAACACAATCATTGTTGCTATTATTGAACTAACTTGGTATGCTAATAGAAACTGATTTTTATGAGAAGTAATACAGATATATTTTTTTTGCTTTTCATGAGGAGTGATACTTTGACCTTGAACTTGGCTTTCAAGCACAACACAATGTGTGATATGGAAACCCAGAACCAGAAACTATGATTTTTATTCATTTTAAATCAAGAGAAGAGCTGCATTCGATTTCCTCATTTTAGAAACTATGAACTAAATTAAACTAATTGGTGTTATTAGAAACCTTCATCATCAGGCGATTCTGCTTGAACGTATATAACCTCTTCAACTTCCTCTGGTACGGGTTCATTTTTTACACAAAAACTCTCTAAACATTGAGTCGCCAAAGAGTTGTCTACAAATAAAACATGCATTATCAGCAAATGTTTGACTATCTAACACATATATAAGCTTACCAGTTTTTAATTTTTTGTTCAGATTGGCGTTACCCGCGATAATTAATATTTTTTTACTGATCTTAGCTTGTTTCTCTTTAGCTTCCGCATCTTTTTCAGTTTTTTCCGCCATTCCGAGGCGCTTTGTTGAATAAACCTTGAAAGTAGTACAACGCCTTGAACTTAAAACTTAACTAAGTCAAAAGTCAAGTGTCACATGTCAAACAAGTTCGTTTGTTTTCCTCGAAGTATGCTCGAAGTTCGCAACTGATTCTAACAGGTATTTAATTTCTCTTACACTTATCGAATTGTTACATTTTAATGAGTCAAATTAAGGCGCAAACGGAATGTACAGGAGACTGGATAAACGTAGTTCGAGGCAGAACAAATTTGAACCAGTTTAATAAATACAATCTAATGATTAAACTGCAGTTAATGTCTACTCCCATTACAAGCCACACAGACTTACCCACTTTGGCAAGCCATTTGTCAGGAATTAACAGCGTTGTTAAGTTAAAAATAGATATTTTCAATGCTTAGACAATTAGAGGTTAGAATAAACGTGTGGAATAAACATTAAAGCAGGGGACATGGGGACACGGGACATCAAAACACTAAACGTATTTTTTCGCAGTGTTGCCATCCAGTTCGCCATTTTTCCCGGTATGTCATAGAGATAAAAGAGAGAGGAGGTAACAAATGTGGTTGGAACAAATAGACCAAAGCACAGACTAAAGTGGCTTCTGCATATCGCCGACTTCAAATAGTCCAAGAGCTAGCTACATAACAGTATCGATAAGGTACACGACATTTGAGTTCATAACTGATTATAAAAACATGAACTCAACACCAAATGGCTGTTGTGCCGGTTTGCATAGGCCGGATATGTAAATGGCGAAAAACCGATAAAGTACATGGGTGAAATTTTGTTCAGGCATTGTCTAGACCTTGACTAAGAGCGGTATAACAATGACAGAAAGTTAGCAGGTCGGAAAACCCTCGGCAGAAATGATTCAAAGTCGCGGAAAATTACCATGACAAAAACCGATACCACGTGAAAAACTCTTTCCGTACATTCTTTGGTCCTCAAGGAAGAGCGGTGCCAGGGCCGGCTCTAGCCCATGTAGCGCCCGTGTGCAAGCAATACCCCGGCGCCCTCTAGGAATAAGATAGCACAACCTTATCGTTAATTCGAAATTATTTAGTTCAGTAACTAAATCACAGTACAAAGTAGGTATGAATGAAATATATAGGTACATTAAAACCTTTGTCAACTTAACATAAAGCGTAAGGGCAACCTCAGGTAGCTTACTTCTAGACATAATTCTAAATATACTCCACATACTCATAATTACTGTTTACATAGCTTTGCTATTTCTACAGGCTACAGGAAGTTATTGAAAAGTTTGAAAACAAACAATAAACTTAAGAAGATCCCCTGGACAAAGTAAAGTATTTTCGAAACACCTTTAAAAACAGTTTTTCGTAGTCCAATTTTTATTTTTTTTTTTAAATGAGTTTCTGCGTTTGTTATTGGTTCATCTTCCGCCTCATAATTATAAAACGTTCTACGAGCGTGAGGGCCAGGGCCTATTTTGCCAATAGGCCCTATAGGCCCGTGCCTGGGGCCCCCTGGCTCAGGGGGTCCCAAAATTAACCTAAGTATCCCTACGAGGGGCCCCCGGATGGTATATGGGCCTAGGGCCCACTTGAACCAAAAATAGGCCCTGGTGAGGGCGGGCAGGTGCGGAAAATTCTGCTATTGTATCGACTTCTTCCGCTACAGTTTTCGCGCTATTAAGTAACTCCTCAAAAGCAGACTCATTACGTGATTGAGATAAATTCATTTGTGCATTATTGATCATTTCTACAGCTTCTGACATCATGACGTCGGACTTTTGAAGAGCCTTGCTAACTATATTTATCTTGCTTAAAATTTCGAACCAAGTAAGTAGAAAGCAGATAAACTTAAATGACTTAATTCTTGTCAATAATAAATTTGCCTAATTTCTTGACTCCGCATCTTTGCTCCTATCGTAATATATGATAAACAACGCATCATACACTTTTCCTAAATTAAAACGTAGGGTTTTTATCGCTTCAACCCTGCTCTCCCATCGAGTATTTGAGAGCGGTTTTAAAGTTAAAGTTGGCACTTCTTTGGAAAGTATTTGCCAACGTGCCGTTGACGCGAAAAAGAAAACATAAATTTCTTGCACAATTGAAAAGAAATTTAAAATTTCTAACGAACTTTTAGCAGCATCATTTACTAGGTACTAAGTTTAGGCTGTGTGCCGCACAAGGGACATAAAATGCGGGAGGGTTTAGGTCTAAAATTCTTTTTTGTAGACCTATATTTTTCCCTTTCATATTTGCGCCATTATCGTAGCCTTGACCATGCATATCTTGTATGTCAATATCATTAGAGATTAAAAAATATAACAAAAATTGTCTTATGCCCTGACCAGTAGTATTTGTAATAGGAAAAAATCCTAGAAAATGTTCTTTTATTACAGCAATGTTATTGCTTGTATTTAAAAAAACGTAGCGAACGACAACCGATATTTGTTCCTCGTGTGCAATGTTCGAGGTACAATCTAAAATAATTGAAAAATATTTGGATTGTTTCAATTCCAAAACAATAGTGTTTTTTTATTCTGTCTCCTAATATTTGCATGATTTCATTCTGTATATTATGACCAAGATAATGAGTTAGACGTGACTCAGAGTTTTGGATACGGGCAATGTGTTCTGCGAGCACATTATCAAAATTAGAGATATATTCAACCAATTTTGCTCTTGCTCACAGTTGTTTTTGATAAGCACAAGCACTGAGACACCGATGAAAGTCGTAATACTTGTGATAACTAGTAACCAGTATAGGTACTTTCCTTTTAAATCATTAAAATCATGCGGTAAAACACAAGATGCGGCACGTCTACCGGCCTATTTGGAAATGCCGCAATTACCGCATCCCTAGAAATACGAAATTTAAAGTTATAGTCTTTCAAGAGATATACCGTTTTTATGATTTTGACTCTTCAAGTGTTGCGGTTTTTCGTCAGTAATAAATAAAGATTGGACTCCTCACTGGCGTGTGCCGACGAAAACCGACCGTACTTAGGATATTTAAAATGTATTAATATCGTGGATATTAGTTAAGAGTTATTATTTTTTATGTCCATGTTCGTATCTACATTGTTATAACACGATAATTTGACAAAATGTAAGCCATTACTTTGCATTTGATTTAAAAAAATATTTCGCTTCATTGTTTGTTTCAATTTTCCGAATACGATCCGTTCGAAACAGGCTATGTTCACCAGTAACGAGGGTTCCCGGAACAATTTTAATTCGGTTTATTGACATATCTCAAATAAAGTCGACAACGGCATTTGCAAAGTTTGTCGGCTTTTATTTCAACGAAATTAAAGCATGTCGATTTGCAGCTTTGGAATTTTTAAATTTTCTATTTTAATGCTGATTTTGAATTCATCTCAAAACAAAAATTATTTTATAGAAGGTGGAAAATATAACTAAATTATTTATATCTTTAAAGGAGCCGCTAGTGGCGCGTCTTGACATCGCCGCCAGCGCCGACATACCGGCGGGGCGTTTTTTGACAGCGCCGCTAGCAAGTAACAAGGCTCTCCAGATTCTTTTTGAAAATGTCGCGAGCGGCGTTCGGCGCCCCCTAAAGCCTTGCGCCCGTGTGCGCTGCACATCCTGCACAATGGGTAAAGCCGCCATTGAGCGGTGCGATAGTGGCAGAAAATTAGCAGGTCGGAAAACCCTCGGCAGAAGGTCATGAAAAACGCCCTGTAACTTTCAGTTTCTTCTGCCGAGGGTTTTCCGACCTGCTAATTTTCTGCCACTATTGCTCTTAGTCAAGGTCTAAACCTAAACAATGCATGAACAAAATTTCACGAGTGTACCTTATCGGTTTTTCAGGCATGTTTTTCCAATGTAAGAAACTGGCCGCCATTTACATATCCGGCCTATGCAAACCGGCAGAATAGCCATTTGGTGTATGGTTATTTTTTTATAATCAGTTATAAACTCAAAATTTCGTGTACCTTATCGATGCTGTTTTATGTAGCTAGCTCTCCGACTAAAACAATCGCAAACACGCGTTCGAAAAGTGGCTTCTCAATATGGCCGGTTCCGTCTACAAAATTTATTACCCCCTGTCCCTAAGTGTTATTCTACCTCCTCTCTCTTTTATCTCTATGCGGTATGTCTTCAACAATCAGTCAACAATAAAAACCAAAATTAACTAACAATGAACATCAAAACAAAGACTGGTATTTAATATTTGTGTTTAATATAATGCAGTGAATTTAATAGTGAATGGAAATACTTCATGTTAAAATTATTATTTACGTTTGTCAATTCTCAAAACATGATTTGTAAATTAATTTACAATAATAAACAAATATAATTTCCTCAATGGATACCTATCTATCCATTGAAATATGTGGTAGTGGGTAGTGGTATTCATGACTACCTAAGTGCTGACGTCACGCGAGGGGGCGGAGCTTCCAAACCTTTCCAAACAAATCGAGAAAGCAAGCAATTTGTCCATAAGAGAGTTTTAATTCCACATTTATTCCAAATTTTGTTGTAAAATAAGAGTTGCCAGCTATATATTGTGATAAAGTTTGTTCAAACCTCTCTTGTTTGTGCACGCTTTCTCGGTTTGTTTGGAAAGGTTTCTTAGCTCCGCCCATTTGTGACGTCAGGCTTAGGTAGTCCATTTACTTTTACATGCATTAATTGATTATAGTAGATGGTGATTCGTTACAATGTTGTGTGAGTGAGGGTGCTACATGAATTAAAATAATGACAGATTTTAAAACAAGCAGATAGTTAGTACTTTAACTTTACTATAAAAACTCTTTTACGGTTTCCGATTTTTCTACTTTATTTCATAGTTTTTCTTACAAGGATGTAACTTTTGTTCTATTAACTGATCTTCCAGTCAGGTTTCCCGAAGCTGAACTTTTAATGAAACGAACCAGATACGTAAATCTGGAGTTCTCCAATTTCAATAAACGGAAATCATAATTAAGCTGAATTCTGAGAACTTGTCGTTGATTTTCAAAAGTAAATTGGAAAAACGCGTAAACAAAGAAAAGAGAATTTGGTCGTGGAGAGGGACCTATAGGGTAATGTGACTGGACACATTTGCTTTGTTGGTGTATGTTGTATGTGTGAGTGTGTGGAACGCCATTGCTAAACCAGCAGACGCTTAAATTTTTCCTTATTGTGAGTATTGTGTAGAAATGAATGAAAACGACAATTGAGGTGGTACAACTAGGTAATATAATTGTGTATCGTTTGTTTTGTTCACAGACCATTAATATAACTATACCCGGTGTTCCCATTAGAAACTGATGTTTGTTTACATGCCAACACATAGCCGATAGGCGCGGTGTAAAGGGGGAAGGAAATATGGCCGCCGTTGACGAATTTTAACAGCGTACAAAATAGCTATCCATAGGCGTATCAATAATAAGGGGCAAAAAGGAAACCAAATTAAGAAAATAATTTATTTATTTATTTGGATCAACGGGCAATGAAGCCCTTTACATGCTAGGTAACAAAGGTGCGAAATAAAAGACAAATGAAGTATAGAAGGACATAGATTATCAAAATCATCACGACAGTAATAATGCATACAAGAAGTATAATCCCAGACCCATCTGTCAGAAATTTGCTTTAGATTGACATAAGAGGTAACTGCAATGTTTTTTCATGAATACCTCGGGAATAATGTCTAGAATAAGGATTGACTTATCCTCCAAAGCGCAGAGGTCGGGAACATTGTTTAAAATGCAACAATTTAAAAAGACATTAAAAAACTGTTTTTTTCCCGACTTGTTTTGCTTCTAACTTTTTAAGTATTGAATTTAGAAGAAAGTTGAAGAGAGGAAAAAGTTGCAGAATCGCTTTTTACATAAAATGGCGTAGGTTATAAAAAAAATTTATTAGCGGCTTTGCCAAATAGTAATAAACAACAAAAAATCGGCTCAAAAAAAATGTTTTTTAACTTATTATTTTAGGCACTTTAAAATGTAGTTAGGACTTTCCATGTCACAGGTACAAAATTTTTAAGTTGTAATAAAATAATCTCGTAAATTTCGTTTCGATCGATTTATTAGATTTTGCACAATAATTTTGCAAACCAGAAAAATCCAAAAATATTGAAAATTTTCAAAATTGTTTAAATTTTTCCCACTATTCGATTCTAATAAAACTAGCGGTCATATATAAGAGGGAACAAGCTTTCATGTACTTTTGTCAGAATTAAAAAATATTTATTAGAACGGTTACAGTCATTGTTTAAAGTTGTTGTCTTTTTTTGCTTATAAACAAATAGATTATCTCGGCGAATTTTTTGTTAAATGAAATTCTGAAAACATACCCGGAAAGTACTCGGAAAGACGCTTCTTTTTATACGTAATAAGTTGCTATTTTGCTGATTAGCTTCTGAGATATAACTCCTCAAAGTTGTTTAGTGTTTAATAAAATGGTTAAAAATGGTTAATAAAATTACTATTTTTTCTTATATCTTAAGAAATAGTTGTTTCTCACCAGTAACCAGTATAATATTTTTGTTGAAATTCACATTAAAAAGATTGAAATTTAATTTAAAAAAAAATGTCATGCTTCCAATTTTGACAAATTCATAAATTTGATATTTCTATTAAGAGTCCATCACCCGAGTCAATTTAAGGCGGTTTTAGAGGTTCGGGGGAAGTGTGATACCTCGGCCATCATTTGAGATATTCTTTTCAAATAAAAACCACTCGAAGTAAAAAACTCAAACACACATCGGTCTAGTAACGGATTTTTGATATTTTCTTTTTGTCCTTTTAAAAACGCCCCTAAAGTTGCCCTATTTTACGTACTATTTTCAGATCAAAATTTGACCAAAAGAAGAGAAAACTCAAAATTCTGTTACTAGACCGATGTAGAATGATCCTTTATCTCTTCATTGAACCCTATTTCGTTTTGATAAGATAATACACTACCCTAGGATCATGTTTTCCCTAAACCCTTACAGTAGCTAGAAAACTCGCTGTAAAGTGCTGCCATCGTATATATTTTGGAATTTAAACTTAGTGGGACAAATAACTTAGTCCTGGCTAGTTAAAAAGTAGTGGAAGAGAGAATTAGAGTCACGCCTACCGCTACTTCTTCCTTGTCTCTTACCCCGCAACAACGTTACATTCTCGCCGGGTGATGGACTCTTAAACACAATTATACAGGGTAGAAATTAATTACCTCGTAGTACTTTTAGGTTCAAAGACTTGATGCATCGGTAATGGAACAGCATCTCTCTTTAAATATCTAGCATTGTCGGTTGCACCTAATTTAGACACAAAATCATCTTTATTGAAATGTTTTGAGCAAATATAGGACGATTTTGTTATGTTATCATTTTCGCTAAGTCCCAAAACAGAAATCCAAATATTTCTCTTAATTGGATCTACTGGAAACCTAAAATAATAACACTGATAGAACGCCACTGAGATGATTAATAAATCTCTTTAGTTACCTATGAAAAGACAATCCCGAGGCTTTCCCTGCATCGCTATAAACGTTGCATACCTTGCACCTATTAACCATTGTTAAATGTTTTCTATTTTTATCAAAATACACACACAAGCCGCGTACACAACGAATTCTATCACGTGAAAAACTAGGACGCGATGTTGCCACTCATAACAAAAGTCTATATTATTTTAGATTTACGTACAACTGACCAACCACAGGCGAAGTAGGCTGAATGTATACGCAAATCGTAAGCAAAGAATTCGTCATCTGCATTCATGCAACAGCGCAAAAAACGCTTAGAATGTGCTATGATCTTGGCAATATATTATTTTGTAAACAAACGGGTCTAGTTAAATTAATGGTCTGTGGTTTTGTTACTATAATAATGAGAGACGTGATATTTCCCAGACTACCTTTTTCCACTGGTCCCACTGGTCAATCATTACAAAAAGATATATCAGGTATTTCGTTTTACAAAGCACATGGCCTGAAATCTATTTAGCATATACTAATATAGTAATATAGATATGCATGGTTGTATATTTTTTCCCTGATAGTGGTCCCTTTTATTTTCTTATAAAAAATATTCTATTCTTGAATAATAATATACGATAAGTATTACTTTTAATTTGATTAGGTATATCTTAAACAGTTAATAGTTATTCTCTTGGCTTTATAGAGTTTTCATTGATATTTGGATATTATTTTTACATTAATATAATAATATTGTTTTTGTTTGTATATAAAATACACGCATTGTGATGTGATTGTATGATGTGATATAAAGTATTCAATAATGAAGTAATAAGGGGTTAACCGAAAACAGCCATCTATATTTAAATAGTTGGAATCCTATTAATGTAGTTTCGATTTGAGAGTTTCTATGACTAGTTTTCATAAAAAATTGGATCAAAGCATCAAAAAATTAAAAACTTTACACAAATAAATGAATTGAAGTCTACAAAGGAATTATTCCCTCAAACGTCAAATTGAAGTTTCTGGAAAGTTTTCACGGAAGGTTACAAATCGAATTGTAAACTTTTGTAGGCTATGCGGTAAACTAATCTCGATTACCTTTTTTCCTATAAGTCACAATAGTTTGCTGCCAGCTTATAAAAAATTATGTTACCTTCTCGAGAATTCCTTGAACTGCTAATGTAATTTGTGGCTGTGTCTAACTTGCATCATATTTGTTGCTAGTTTTATTGGAATTAACTTTGCAACTTGCACTTTCAATTGTAAAATAGAAATTATTCTGCTAATTGTTTGTGCTCAGTGGGGAGTTTTCAATCAAAGTCGTGTTCATTATGCTTGCAGGGTTTATTGTTAACAAAAAACTTCGCAACACCACTTTTTACATCTTTATATACAAATATATCTTCATGTACGTACACCAAGGTGCGATGTCCGCCAGTTCTCGTAAAAAAATTAAGCTCCTTATATAGCCGGCTTCTCGTCCCCAACGTTGGTAGCGCCCGTAGTCGTCGATACCGTGTCGTCCGGTTCCGAGCCGCAAACCAAAGACGGGAATTTTTTCTCTAAAGCCAGTCGGTACTTTGGATGGCTGGAAAAATAACCAACTTAAGGTCAGAGTCGCAGAAACAGACACATAAAAGGCAACATAGAATTAAGAAAGCAGATTACCAAAGTTAGTACCCAACAGACCCTGGACACCGTCTAAAAGAGAAGAAATATTAGATGTGCAACGACTCTCACCTAATTCCATATACAATAGGGTTGTAGACGGCGTTAGCCTTGGCGAAGAGAGAACACCAGATGGTGGCTAACGGGCTAATTTTTGAGTTGCCGAAGATGCCAGCGAAGTTGGTCACCAGGTAGGGCGTCCAAGCCATGAACCAAAGCGAGATGGTCATCAATGCGATCTTGGCCAGCTTGCACTCGGCACTAGTCTGGGCCGATTCGGACGATCGAAGAGACGCAACGTTCATCTTCTTGGCTTGCTCTCTCATCGATTTTTCGTGGGCTGCTACGGCCTAGAGAAGGGAAACACTCGGTATACCTCACTGGTAACCAAATTTCATTTTTAGCGAGCTCACGATGTTGCCTTTCAACCAAGGAAGTAAACCTGCTTGAATAGGGACCGTCGGTAAATATGAAACTTGGTAGAAATCAATTTCAGGCACATAATCAGGCAATAAAATTTCCAAAGGAAATATGCAAAATATTGATAAGAAAAGGCCAGAATTGAAGAGGAATTAACGGCAAAATGATTAAGCATTCTTTAGTTTCATATGTCAAATCTGCAATTTTTAAGGAATCACTATGAATACAGGCCTTAATGAGTCTCATGTAATCTCATCACCATAACTGTTTGTAATTAATTATCGTCCTTGTAACCCTCACCTGTACAATGAAGAAATATGAGTAGATTATGATGAACAGTGGCAGGAAATAAACGAAGAATGCGTAAGCCATGATGTAACTTCGGCTGACTACGTCCCTGGATAAATAGTCCGTCCCGCAGGCGGTCATGTTGCCCTCGGGAACATACCTGAAAGGGAAAATATGCAGAGAATGAACATATTTTCGGAATTTATGTTATTTATTCTCCTCCCGTTAACCACAAAAGTAAATTTGACGAAATGAGGCAGGTACACACGAGGGATTTTAAAGTTGTTTATTTTTACAATTAGCAGGTTAAAGGGCGACTACTTTGATTTTGATAGAACAGTGGAAATAGTTTCTCTCATGTTAATAAAGAAATATTCAGCGGATGCGTATGGATCGTGTAAATTTAAATTTTAACACGACTGGGTCATAAAGTGATTAACAACTACCTACCTACGAAGAATGTTGAGTGTAGAAATGAATTCTTCGTGTTTAAGTCCGATGCTATTCAATCTTGTGGTTAATAGTTTGCCCCTTGAGAAAGGAAAAGAAATTCCTTTCGACTCAAGGTGCAGCGAACAAGAATGTACTTACAACCACACCGAATATATAAAATAAGTGATTCTTCGTACCAGAAACTTCAAATATGTTTTGTTGGTTTCGCCAAAACAGGTTCTATCTCACAGTACGATTACCTGTTCCATCCAAAGAGGGGAGCGATGGTCCATCCAACAGACATGGCCCAGATGAGGAGGATCCTCAGCATGGCCGTCTTTTTGGTAAGCGGTTGGGCACTCAGACCCTTCACGATGACATTGTATCTGTCCAAGGCGATGAAGGTCATGGTCCAGATGGATCCACAACCGAACAACGAGCCGAACATTCCATATAGCTCACAGAAGAATGGACCTAAACATGAACGTATGGTTAAAAATATTTAAGAAGACGTACCAATCGAAGCTGATAGGCTAACTAGAATGAATATGAAATCGGAGGCGAAAATGGTTTAATTAGTTTGGAAAATTCATGTAACTCCACGTTACTAATTGGAAAAGTTTCAAAAATGCGCGCGATCAAGAGCAAGTGTTGCGAAAATTGAAGGAAGCGATCTGTTTCATCAATGGAATTCAATTCATTCAACTTACTGAAACAAATCCAATGCCATCTTATATATAACAGGAAAATAACTTTAACTTTAAGGGTTTTATATACCTACAACTAATTGAAGTATTAATAAACTATTCATCTCTAAACATGTTCATGTTGGGCACATTTTACTTTCCCCGTTGACTATCTATACCGTTTTGTTATCTGCCTTACCGAAAACCCATGTTTCATAGTAGCAATTAATAACCATAGCAGGAGACATCGTGAGCATCATACAGAAATCCGAGAACGCCAAATTGATGACCAGAAGGTTCGAGGGGGTCCTCAGACCTTTGGTGCTGGTGAAGATGTAGACCACCATACCGTTCCCGATGATGGAGATGATGCCCAAGACGCCGATCATGAAACCCAAAATGCCGTGCCACAGTGGGTTCATCGGCGCATACTGGTACCAATAGGCGTCGACCATGTGGAGCATCTCCGGAGGCACCTTGTCTACGACGGTCATGTTGCCCCCGAATCCGGCAGCCCTTTGGGCCGCCCACGAGGCGAAACCTGATTCTCCCATCACAGACATTATTGGTTTACTAGGAAAGAAAAATTATGCACAAGATGTGGAGAAACAACCATAAATTGTTATTTAACTTGAGTAAATTTGCCAATAATTATGGGTAAGAAAGAAATGTGGTAGTTTTTGCTCTTCGAGTGAAAGATAAACGGGAAAAATATGAGTGAGCTCTTGGTTTATTTAGAAAATGGAAATTCATTCGAGAGTGAAGCAGGTAAGGTATATATTCACAAATATACCGTAGCGACTTACATAAGTACATACTTACTATTCTAACACGGACAATACGGTCGGATTCGGCGTATTGTTGAGTGCAACAGCTTATAAGCACAGGATTGAAAAATTGTAAGGCTACAGTGACGGAGGCCTTGTCAGAGAAAAACAATAATCGGTTCTTTACGAAATACGAATTTAAATTACTCACTATGATATTAAAAACTTTACAAAATATCAAAAAAATTCTCTAGGTACATATGTTCTATAAAATGATTGTAATAGAGCGGTAAAATAAATAGGGAATAAAAATTTAAAAGGGCTTACTTAACGACATTATCGGGTACCATTATTACCTGCTGAGCTCAATACAGTGTTAGGGATAAAGCATAAAACTAATGACCAAATATTTTTAATGATCCATTAACAACGTATTTTCTGGAATCGTTGGGAAACAAATGGCCTTTTTGGATTGATAAATAGGTAGGTATCTATCTTTTACTATATAGTCTGGTGTCAAATTATTACGTATTATATTTGGAGTGTTGGAACAAAGAGGCGTCCCAAGTGGTATAAATCTATTGTATTTATATTCCCTTTATTCTTACTTCTGTTCTCTTCTTCCCCTCTTTTCTTTTTTACTAGTCCCATTTATCTTCAAAATATTATTTATTTACTTACGAACTATAAAAGTAAGGGTTGATAAAAAACATAATTTTTATGAATAAAAACTGGTAACTTTTTAAACTTCGTTTTTTTGGAAGAATTTAATTTATGGTGTTTTTGCAATAAAACATTGTAGTATTGTCTTAGTAATATAATGCAAAATAAATAATTAAATAAAAATAAATGAATAAATAAATAAATAGTTCTAAAAAAGACATATTTTAAACAAAATTTTTATGAAACCGACCCTATCCACTACTCATCTTTCTGAGAATTTTATTGGGGCTGTTAAAAGGATAACAATTAATTAATTATATTTATCTGGGAAGCTATCAGTCGCTAATACGGTATATTTGTGAATGTAATATATTATGTTATCTATTTTGGGTAAAATTTCAAAGATTGTTTTTTGAAAATCTGTAACTTCTCTAAGAATGCGCTTGGATTTATTATAATTCTGGGAGTAACTGTTCACAGTAATTAGTACACACCAAGGAAAAAATACGAATAAAGTAGTTTATTCCCGCGAAAACATATATCTAATTGTAAGACAAATTTCGAAATTGTTTTGCTAAACAACTACTCAAAACATTTTCTAACAAATGTAGAAGGGCTAGTTAATATCGAACTTATTAAAAGAAAATCATAATGTCCTCTTAATAGATCGCCAGTTACTAACACCGAACAAAAGTAATCGAGTATAATGGCAAACAGCAATTTTCTTCAATAATCCAATGACATTACATTAAAGATCAATTGCATTCTACTTACCCTGATGGTGTTAAAGGTGAGCACGGTTCAAAATTGTCACTAGAATGACGAGACGTTCACATTAAAGCTCGATCTGAAGACGCGCTTGGGGCTTGGGCTACGACTCGCCCCTTTCCACCAGTCTCCAGATTTTATACATGAGAAACTTCCTTACGCTGTAATCCAATAAGAAAAAATCCTCATTCTAAGGATTCTTCCTTAATGGAATTATGATTTCTTACGGCGAAATTTTTGACTTTGCACAAGGTCAAGATAATAACTCGTGTGGTATTTAATGGTTTCTCAATGACGTATTTGAACTATAAAAGGGACGTCCGCTTTAAATAGATTAACGATTCCATTTCTTAAGACGATTTTGAACTTAAAAATTATTTAGCTTAATTTTATGGAAAACACAAGATCAGATGAAAAATTCAACGCAGTCCACGTTTAGGAAAACTAGGATAGGAATCTATTTATTTTTTATTTTTAGAAAGCTTCAAAATTTATTTGATTCACACCAATAATGAAACACGAGGAAAATATAAACGGACACCTTTAATCTATAAAATTAGTGTGCAATATTATTAGTTGCAATATTCTCTTTGCCTCATAAACATTATCTTCATTTATTGCTAGTTTTTAGAACCCTATACTTTTTCCAACTCGAAACTATTTCATCGTTCATATCCAGTAATAGGTTATTATGACATCTGTAATTTATTTGAATATATCCATTGTATTCCGTAGGGAGAACCTTTCTGTCAATGTGCTCATGTAATGATTCCCAGTTATCGAAATGGAATTTAACCTGGAAGTAAACAAGTTGTCAGAGCTTCTAACGAAATGATTATCCAATGTCATATTACTGTAGGTAGGTACAGAGAAATACATAAAGTGGGAATTTTTGCTAACCCTTTTCTTGATATGTTGTGGCAAAACTGGCCACACGATCCCAATTACAGTTTGCAACGCAATCGAATTATTAACCACGTGAAATCTATATTCTCTGAAGGACTGTGACTGTAATTTCTTTATACTCAGTTTAATATTTTCGGGTGTCGTCCACTTCAATAATTTCCAATCCAAGTTTGCGACGTCCACTATCACACATAGTCCTTTCTCAGCCGCCGTTGGTTCTTTCAGTAGTAAATATTCCATCCAAACGTTGTCCAGGTCGCTTATGTCCAATATGTTCACTTTACTTACGTTAATATTTCCTTAGAACGAATAAACATGTATAAAGAATATTAACTGAGATTATACTTAATATATAGGTACCTATTTTGGATATGTAAATGGGTCTTCCTTCTTTATCTCTGGATGGAATCATAGTCTGAATGTTTTCTTCAATGATGTGTTTCATTTGAATTGGCGATCGCATTCTACACCAATCGGGGTGGTGTGTGAGTAATTCATATAAATGTTTTAACTATAAAATAGCAAACAGCGCTGTGATTCCCAGGTGAATATACATTTTACGGGAGCATGGGCAAAAATAAATTGTACCTACCTTAACTACAGTCATACTCAAGTCAAAACCACTGCTGCGCAAATATCTTCCAATACATTCGTCGTCCAACGTCCAGTTTTTAAAATCTCCATCGGCTTATTGCAATAAACAGAAAATATTAGTGTGATGTCAAACAAAAAGTTTATCATTACCTTCCAGAAATAACTTTAATTCTTTGAGACACTTTTCTTGCTTGTCCTTGGACAGGGAATCTTCGTCAAACATCTCTCTCATAAAATTTCTATAAAACGATTCATCAAATTTCATATGAGTCGATAAATTTTCGGTAACAACTGGTTTACCTTTGATCGTTAATCAAAAAAGTAAAAAGTTGATTGTTAATGAACTTTTTATGAATTTGTTTTTCAAAGCGGCATATAATACCTAGTGCTTTTACACTGACCAGATTTTCGCTTAAAAAGAAGTACACTTCAAGGTCCACGACATAATACGTGCTTATAATAATTTGTTGAAATATACGGTAATCACTTCATTTGCGTTAACATCGTAACTATTTCCATATTTGTAGAGAATATACGTCAATATTATAAAATAGCTTTTCTTAAGAATTTCACCTACCTATTTAATCTATCAGAAATACTTTTTTTACGATTGTTCTAGTCATCTAGTTTCTACACACTAATAAATTACACGTACCTGCATCATCGAAATATTCAAATAAATCACCATTACCTAACATTTATTTTTTACAAACTTACATTCAGGCGAAATTAACGTAGATATCAAATTAAAACGTCGTTACAGGGAGACTTTTCTTATGAATTTAGCTTTAATGTAGGTATATGCATGTATAGTTAAATCAATGCGTATGTATTCATAATTTATTATTATTTTTACTTGGATATCCACTTAACATGCTAGCCATAAATTAAAAGTTGAAAGATGTACAGGGTGATTCAAAATTCATGTTACTAATTTCTGAGCTTGATTCTTCAGATCATTATGTAGGTCTTAAGTCTAAAAAGAGACATATGTCCTATAATTAGGCACTTCCGGCCTTATTTACCTATATATAAGTTCATAACAAGCGCAAATGTGTATTTTTGCTGCCTGCATAAGCTATTTCGTATACGTTGTCATATAACAATTGTGACAATAATAAATTAGCGTTGTTATAACTGATGGAAAAAGCGCTAAAAGAAAAGTGACGTAAAGTTTCATTATATGTAATATGTAATTAAATAAATTGCTCGATAAAAATAAAACGAATACAACAAAAATAAATGCAGCACAATTTATTGAAATAATCTAATATCACTCTCTGCTTGGATTGAATCAGAATTGAATAAGAAAATATCTACTTAAACAAGCAAACAATTGTTCACCGTCAATGTTCAACAAAAATAAAACAATAACATCGCTAAAAACTGAACTAAACTAGTCTACTTGTAATTAATACTTGCTCTCCTGTTTGTACTTCATTTTTTAATGCTTCTGTACTTTTTAAAACTGGAAACTATTTCATCATTCATATCGAAAAGTTTGTTGTAATAATCGGTGTCATTCATCTGAGTGAATCCCTTGTATTCGGTAGGAAGGACTTCCTTGTCAATGTGTTGGTGGAAGGACTCCCAATCATCAAAATGGAATTTAATCTAAAATTAAACAAAAATTTAACCCCAAATAGGAAAGCTTTTTCGTAGAACCAAGGATGTAAAATGCACGAGAACTTTTCAGGTAAAGTTTAGAAATATAATTTAAAAACTATGACTGTAGGTCATTTTGTTCAAAAGCAAATTCAGCGGCTTTTTGGTCCCTATGCGCTTACTATAATTATAGGTACTTAATTATATGCCGGTGATAATAATATTACTCACCATTCTTTTGACATATTGCGGTAAAAACGGCCAAGTTATACTGATCGCAGTCTTAATCCAAACCGAATTGTTGACAATATGAAACCTGTAATCTCTGAACGGCAAAGCTTGTAATTTCCTCACACTGAGTTTCACATTTTCGGGAGTGACCCACTTCAACAACTTCCAACTGTAATTCGCAATGTCCACTATGACGCACAGCCCCTTTTCCGCCGCCGAAGGATCGCACAAGAGAAGGTATTCTATCCAGATGTCGTCCACGTCTATTTGATCCAGCAGGTCCATTTTACTTACGTCCGCTTTTCCTTGAATCGAAACATGATTACTTAAATCGTCCTGATGTACAAGTAGGTGCACCATGGGTTTGGTAAAAAGTAACTATCTGCTTACCAACTCTGGCTATGTATATGGGTCTACCTTCCTTGTCGGTTGCTGGATGAATCATAACCCTAATATCTTGTTCTATTATGTGCTTTGATCCAATTGGGGATGGTGTCCTGCACCAATCGGGGTGGTCTCTCAGTAACTCATATAAATGCTTCAACTAAAATAAATTTTGTGCATCTATATATTCACTACATTGATATAAAAGTGTAAATATTATTTGCCAAACCTTCTATTAGGTAAGCAGGTAGATAATTTAGTTTTCTATGAGTATACACCATATTAAAAGCAAGTTTCAAGATTGAAAAATCTTATTATACGACGCACGTATGTTTTGTTGTCACGTCGAACTTATATATAACTAGTTTACATACGAGTATATACATATATTCATTTTCTTCGTGTATAGGTAGACAGGCCTATTAAAAAAGAATCACGAATAAATATACCGAATTTTTATATCATTTTTTCTTTAAAAAATGAAATTTTCTTTGGATAGTAGGCACTTATTAAAATAATAGTTACTTCCAGCCAAAGACGATTTTGACAGATCCAACTTTTCCACGAATTATTATTATTATGTTTTATGTATGCAACGTACAAAATATTGATATAGAAAATGTAAATATAGCGCGTAAAAGTCAAAAAGTTCTAACCTCGGTCCTATATTGTACCTCATGCAGGAAATCCATAACTGTTTGATGAACAAGGAATCAATTGTTATAAAAAACGATATAGGTAATTTAAAAATATGCAGCATAAAACATAGATTACATTAAAAAAACAGTTGGTTAAGACATCTTTATATCTCTCGTAGAAAAAAAAAAGGTTTTCAATATAGGTCTATAATACATAAGAAGGGGGTTCCAATTTAACTGTTTTTCTTTTAGATTTTGCGTTGTTTACAATAGAAGTGGTTTGTTCGTATAAAAAGGGACACGCTGTATATATTATTAGCATGCAAAACATGCAATTATTTGTCACTTACTATGTTTGACAATTGAAAAGATGAATAAAAAGACAGCAAGTAATTTCGATTCATGTATTAATTGTCATAAATATTAAATTAACTTCTCATTTCGTAAGTATTTGAAGGTAACTACAACGATTATTTGGTAACGCTGATTATAACTTAGATTACCATCTTTTGTTGTAACGGGACAAAGCAATATAAATACCATTTATTACATAATTTATCAAACATATATACTTAACTCTTAGAGAGAAGTATTTTTTTCGCTGTAATTTATTTTGACACCTATCACATATAATAATAAATTCGCGTTTAGTTGTAATAATAATTTTATCAACAATTATTATGTGGTTTAGCTTTGCTTTCATCCTTCATTTTCTGTAAGATCAAGATATGAATATACCTACTGCTCCTAATTTCTTACAAGTTAATGTATTTTCAGATGATTTTAAGTTGTTTAGAATGTTTATCCTACTATTTTTTTTTTCAATCAAACGTTCGCCATACTTGGAAACGTGACCTTTTTTGCAAATACAAATTAATTCCGTTAAATTGCGCATTCAATACCGGAATCTCATTATATCGATTGCTCTATCTCGCAAATGAAATTTATTTGTTTCCTGTAGTGAAAATTATAGGTACATGTACATTACAGTTCAGTTAAAACAGCAGTACTATTAGGTATTGTGAATAAGATAAGTAGTAGGTAAGTGAGGCCTTGTTAAAATAAAAATTGGTGTGTAGGTATATGTACATGTACTTGTAGGAGAATTGAAATCCTTACTCACCTTCGTTAGAGTCGCTTCAACATTAAAACCAGTGCTTGCAGAGTACCTCTTGATGTATTCATCTCCTATTCTCCAGTTTTTAAAATCGTTATCGGCTTTAAATAAACCAAAAAGTCTAATACAAGAAAAAAATATTGTTAGCATATTACCTTCTAAAATTTTTTTCAAGTCGTTAAAACACTTCTTATCCTTGGATAACTTCTCACTATTATCCTCGAAAAACGTCTCCATGTTCTCGAAAATTATTGTTTACTATTCATGAACAAGCAATTACACTTCCTTTCCAGTGGGCAGTTGTTATCTACAATGAATCTCTAAAATCGAAACCAGTCGATATAACATTCATTAACTGGTTTATCCTCGACCTTGGTATTCTTTTCTGAAAAATGCAACTACATGTTTTAACATATTTCTGTAGACTGACGAGATTTTCATGTCACTGACAAAAACCCAGGGGCTTTTTCTCAAGGTTTCGCTCTGGACACCCGTTTAAAATAATACATCCTTTTACTGTTCAATCTCTTCTGAATTAGGAGGAAGTCATTTCCTAACTATTAATTATTCAATATTGTAGGTAAGTACACAGGACGTTACAATTCCCATTATAGAGAATGTGTCATATAGTAGAAGCAAACACAGTGGTATAATAAAAACAAAATTGTTTAAAGCAGTGTTGTTTTCCTATCTGCTACTTGTTAGTAAAATTAAAACGCAATTGGTTTTTGGTATTACTGTAAACATACCTCTTCATTAAATTCATTATGTATGTATGAAACCTAGTAGCTATAATGGTAGTGTATTTACTAAACTTATTAACAAAAAACATTAGATATCAATATGTATGTTTATTAAAATTTACATTCTACACTTATGAACATGTATCAATATTGCACTAATTGTGGAGAATAATCGGGTATGAGGGTGACAGTGCAATGCCACAAGTGTTATTCCCATATTTAATTCTAAAGTATCCCTCCTCGCCCCATTGGCTTCCCCAAGAATTCCTGACGATCCAGTAATTCACACCGTCTTCAGTACCATATCCCACAACTAAAACCGAATGGTTCAAATCGTCCCATTCTTTACTGCACAAAGTGTCGTCGATAATTCCAGATTCGTAATTCGACAAGTACGAGGCGTCTATGACTACAGTCACGGGTCCGTCTTCAGCTTGAAAAAGGATATTATTGCATCAGGACGTTAATTGCAAACTAAAAATCGAGTTTTTATAATAAAATCACCATTTCTATAAGATCACCTATAATAAATGAAGTATACATCTATTGATTGAAGAAATTAAGATGTGGCACCCTTAGGCGGCTCGTCCATTTACGCAACTAAAACCATGATACCAGTTGCATGCAACCATGAAACCAGTCACGAACGCAATTTTTCCACTTAACGCAACATAAGTACGTCCACTTGCGCGACTGCAACCTACACGAAACCGATCTCATGTAACTAAACTTGTTGGTAGCGTGTGATCTTTGTGCTGAAGCGGTTCGTACTAGATCGTAGGTGCATTTTTAAAGTATTTTTGCAGCACAATAGTTTTTGAAAGAATGCATAGAGGTTTGTCGACTGACGAGCAAACTTCAAATATTGCTCTAGTGCGGGAAATAGAGAAATATCCCTACTTATACATTTGTTGGAATTTGACTGGGTCTTGTATCTCTTCTGCTATTACAGAGAACCCTTTCTTGTAATTAGGATGAACTCAGAAACGCTTCCTGGTTTTCCTTCTTAAATAGAAAGCACCCACAACTAGATCTTCATCGGACGACGACATCATTTAAACTAAACTGCAAATAGGTTGCACAAATGGACGCGACTGGTTTCATGAAATCGGTTGCATGCAACTGGTTTCATGGTTTTAGTTGCGTAAATGGACGAGCCGCCATAGGGGGAAAAACATGCAATCCTCTCCTCAATCCACAGTAAAAGTATTTTTGATAACGGCCAATAGAACGTCTAGAAATTATAATGGAAAATCCAAATACTATTGGACGAGTCAACTCTAAAGACTTTTGAAAAAACAGTTGCATGTATTACAGAACTTAAATAAAATAATTTGATCCTGAACTGTATTAGAAAATCCAGTGGTCATCGAGAAACAGTACATTAAGCTCAATATAATTCATTTATTAAATACTACTTAGCTTTAATACTGATAATTTACCTATTGCCGTTTTGATTTCACACTCCTCGATCAAATCAACATACAAGCCTACTATAATCCCGTAGGTATCCTGCTGACAAGTACCCACTGATCCTGTATAGGGATATTCATCTTCTGTAAGGATTCCTTCCAACAAAAGGTACTCAAAAGCAAAATCCAGCAACCAACCAGTAGCGTTTTGTATGGGAGCAACACAATCGATAAGGTTTTGTGCGCTCAACGGTACCAAGGTGTGGATCGAAAGGAAAACTTGGGTTTCCACAGCTGCGGTCTGTGTAAACAAAGGTCACCACGTTTACAGTTGAATTTGAGTAACTTAAGATGAAGTACTTACAACACTGAATGCCCAGCTATAACCATCATAGAATTCTCTTTGGTCCTTAATATCAGATAAGCCCCCACTATCTCTCCAATCATAAGATTCAGGTTCTTCACCTGTGCAATATCCATCTCTAACCTTAGGATGTGGCTCAACTCTTAAAGGCTGTCTATCGAACTTGTTAAATAATTTTATTGAAGACCTGAATTCCTCCTTCGAAACATCAGTAAACTGATTTATACCCAATTTGTAGGAAACTTCGCCGTTTTTAAATTTTTCATTGTTGGATGCTATAAGTCTCAAGTTCTCTTCAAAGATTTTAAAACGTTCGTTTTCTAGTTGGATGATATCATAGGATTTTCCGAAATCTGACTAATACAATAGCAATAAATAAGATAAAATATGAAACTTCTGCAGATATTTCAAGGACGTGATAAAAAATTACCTTAAATTTGTTCCATTTCACTTGATCTGCGTGTATAATAATTGTAACAGTACAAATTATTAAATATATAAAAGAGGTTAACATCTTGTGTGAATTTATGTTACTGTCTGATAAAAATATGTACTTAGTTATCTATAATCGATATTGATCGATTTGTTATCTTATAGACAAATATGAAGTCATACATTGGTAGGGAATTAAAACACAGAAATGTAGGATTCATTACTATATTGAAGCATTTAGTGATCATAAACCTGTAAAATCTAAATTTTTAGAGCTTCTGGACCCGCTTTCTTCCTCGTAGTGCTGTTAAAAAACTTAAAAAAGAGAAATTCTAACCCTCAATGGTTAATTTAAGGATTTAAAATTGTGACCAATTTACTGAAACGTTGAATTTGAACAAATCGCCAATAACAATTATGTTCTTTGACATTCCAATTCACCTTTCCAAGTTGACTCTCCATTAGGTTCAACTTATTGTTAAAGAAATTGGAATGCATGTTTCAACCATTAAGGATTAACATTTCTGTGACAAGTGCCACGAATACCAAAATCACTATTTATCAAGCGTTCTTGAATACGATACCCATTTGAATCCCACGAAGTCCGATCCAGCTCAACCTAGAAATAAACTCAAATTAATAAAAAGCACTAGCGAGCCCATAAATTTAAGAATGTCGTGATTGTTGTTTTTATAAACTGAGACGGATAGTCTGAATATTTTTTATAGGTTCTGTATATCAAACTATGGTATGCAAAATAAGAAAATGTGACAAATTACTGATAGTATTTCATATTGAAATATCATTTCTATAAATGCAATACATAGTATTTTATTCTTATGATGCCTTCTTTAATGCTATTTAGCTACTTTAAGGAGCACCAAGATGAACTATTTCTGCTTTGCAGTAAATTTTAAAAGATAAAGCTTATCTATTCGTTTTTTATAAAGTTAGTCATTAGTTTAAAGTGACATTATTTTAAAATTTGTTAGTCATCTCAATGCACTTTTCTCAATGAAGAATTAACATAGTTAAAAAATAAATACAAGCTATCTATACTTTACCTAAATTATCTGTCCGTTGTGGATAAATTTATTAATAAATTTTTGACTTTTACAACCAGCAGGACAATTTCTTCCTTCTCCCCAAATGAATAGATAATTAGAATGTGGTGGTTTATTGTTAGCTTAATGTTTGTGTTTCTTACTGAGAAACGACAAGTACATATTTCAGCAGCTGTATTTTTTATTTCTCGAGCGATTTAGCTCAAATGTGGGGCACCTTTTGATTCTTAACGAATCTGATGCTAATCGGGTATTCTAGCCTTAACAGAAATTTAATATGAGGTAAAAAGAGTTCCTGAAACAACTTGAAAATGTTTATCATTTACAAAACATGCAGTGTACAGGGTGTCCAAGCATTTTCTCACCTAGGCGATTTCTCCTATTGCATCGCTGTACAGAAAATTAATAAATGTTTCGCTACAATTAATAGGAGTTTAAGTTTGTCTAAAATAAAAAATATGGGGTGTTTAATGGACACCCTGTCTAAAATAGTGAATATTTACATTAAAACAAAATACTGTCTTCATAGTTGAATATACTTACATCTGTTTTTCTTCATAATGTTTTTGTTTTAAATTGTTTGTCCGAATATTTTCCTTGGGGACTTTGCTTTTAGTGGTTGCAATTGTTTAATAACATTCACAGTACATAACTTATAATATGACCCAATAGCTAGTAATCGAAACACCATTTTACTTAAAGTTACTCTTTATGCATATTCGGTAGTTTGTTATACCATTTATTTTTAGTTTAAATTTTTAACTAATGTATCATATACAAATATATACTGTGATAATGCTAATAGATTTAAACAATTCACATGTTGATATACACCTTTTTTTTAACTTTCACCTTTACATTGGCATCTCATCGAGACATAAATATTGTTTCCGTAAAACATATAGGAATATTAAAATACAAGCTGCACTAATTTAAAATTTACTCACTGCTTATTTCTTTACATTAAAATTTCATTGGAAAATAAATAATACTGATCTTCATATTAACACAACACAAGAACATTACAACAAACTAGGCTTTCCTAACTTCAATATTATTGCTATTTTATTTCTTGCAAATTGCTGTTCTAAAACTCTTGGATTAACTCAAAAGTAAGAAGTTTTATAAATTCTTAGGTTCATTGTTTTCATTTAGTTTTCCCCTATTACTTTTTATTATCAAAACAAATTTTCTAAACATTGTGAGAGTAATATAGTGAATAATCAGTTGGTTTGACGTAGTGTTAAAAAAATCGCCTGTGACTGATGTAGCATTGTTAAGCTTACTACTTAAGTAGTAAGCGAGGTACTATTTTTGCTGTGCCCAAATATAGAGAATTGTCCATTTTAACATTGAATTACTGACTAATGTTTAAATCATTTAAAAAGTTTATGGAAATGAACATTGATAGATTATGCTTTTGCCAAGTAGAAGCGATTAAATCATTTTCCGTTATAGTAAGAGGTACCTAGTACCTTACCATTGAGTTATCCTGGAATTTTGAAACATTTGTTCATCTTAAATAAATGCCTGTATTAATTCACACCATTTCTTTTTGTAAGGATTTAATCCACTTTATAATGATGAACTGTAAAATTAACAAAAACAAAACTAGAAAATCGTAATTTTTATTTTATTCACATCATTCATTTGCACTTTCGCATTGTAACTACACGAACAGTTTTCCTTCACATTTACGTATTAGTTTCTTCACAATATAGGTAAGACTATTACTGAAGACATGTTTGTTCAATCACTCAAACATTTTGTTCAAAAACAAAAATTAACCTATAAGTCCCTCTAATGTCACTCGTTTCACAAATAAGAACTAAACATCTACAATTTTTATAAAAAAATGAATATTAAATAATTCTCTTAAATCACACTAGTGGACAATGATACATCTATATTTTGGGTAAAATACTATCAAGATAGAAGTGTCTGGGGCATATTTTAAAACCGTCTAGCCTGGGCTGAACCTGAAAATAGTTTAAAGGCATGGTCTAAAAATGATGGAATGGATCCATGATTTCTTTCAAAGTTTAAATTACTACTTAAGCAGTTACTGTTAAATCTACGATATTTACTTTACATTAGAATAAAATTTCTAAATTGCTAATCAGTCTAATAGTTTTGGCTATTTGCTGGTCATTTAAGCACATATTTAATTAAATACAAATCAGAATAATAATTACTATTTGAAAAAATATTAAGGCACAATTAATATATACTTTTGTGTTTACTTAAACGAACTGAGTTTAAGCTGTATATATTTATTAAAATTGTGATTCAATTCCTTTTAGTCCACCTTGTCATATCTATTACTGACAATTTCACAATGTGTATTGTGGTCTGATATAATTATTAACAAAAGTAATTCACTGCATAACTATTGTCCTGTAGGTTTATATTTGATATAATATATACAATAGTAGTAATTTTTATTTTATAACAGCAAAAGGCACTTCAAAGTTTTTAATGATAAGTTCTAGGAGAAAATATATTTAATCTGAAAGTACTACAGATCTCAATTCTTAAAACTAAACTGTCCATATTATTTGCGGCACAAACTACTTATTTCTTTCCGTTATTCGGGACTATTGCTGCACTTACTTTCTGCACATGAGCTATCAAATAAAAATAAATGTATTGAAGAGAAATTCAATAGTTACCTCGAACATATTTCAATGTATATATGGTCCTTGGAAAAACATGAAGGATAGTAAATCACAATTAAGAAAAAGAAAGTAAATGAATAAAACTGAGAGACCAACAACAACCAGAAAAGAGAAACAAGAAAAACTTTAAGCAGACAATAAATAGAAAGAGGAGTGGGACTTTCCTCATTTAATCTAACATATGAAACCTGGCTGCATCTGAAATTCTAATAATTATAAAAATATGATTTCTCCTAGAATCCATCAAGATAAAATAAGTTGTAAAAGTCCCCTCCAAGTACATAGCAAAAAAGTATCGTACTCACCATATCCTCCAGAGGAAGAATATCCTCCCGAACCTCTATCTTCATAACCACCCGACTGACTGCTGTAGCCACCCGTCGCTCCTCCGCTATTGTAGCCCTGACCACCGTAGTCTCCTCCGGCAGAGGCACCCCCGTACCCCGAGTAATCCGACCCACCGCCATACCCGCCGGCACCACCCGCGTAGGATGAATAATTTTGACTATCATAACCCCCACCACCGCCGCCGGAGTTACCGCCATATTGGTGGTTGTAACCACCACCGGATCCACCACTTCCATATTGTCCACCACCACCACCGTACTGTTGGGATGAATAGGATGACTGGCCACCGTAGCCGCTGTAAAATTAAACATAATATATTTATCGTCTCGTTGAAGTGAAAACTTAAACACACATTTGAGAAAAATAAACGTTTTTAGATGGGGTAAAAGCTTTAACTTGGCGTCAGTATGAAATCTGTTACGCTGTGAGTCATCGTATATTCAAACGTATGTTACAAGTACTATATACAATATACTTCAAAATAGAGGAAAAGTAAAAAAAACTCTCACAGTATAGTTAAAACATAGTGCTCTATGGAGCTGAAATGTGGCTATTAACAAAAACAGTAAGACAGGAGAAGAACAGTGGAATTAGACTCCTAAGAAAAACTAGGAAAGACAAAAATAAGAACAGACGAAATTTGGAGACAAATGGAGGTCTGTCTCTTGCTCTATTACACGAACGCTAGAACACCGAGCACTCCAGTGGTACGGCCATGTTATGAAAACAAAAAACGATAAACCCAAGTAGGATGTCATTAGAACAAGAAAAATAGGAATGAAAGGGCGTGTTGAGTGAGATATGACAGTCTAACACATGGAGTACAGAATTAAATTTAAAATATCTAATGATAGAAATGCCGGTAAAGATATTTGACAATAGATGCCATATTTACAAGATACTTTGATAAGTTTTATTCAAATGTATTCATTTCTTGCTGTAGTTACCATAAACCTCGTTTTTAGAATATGATGTTTGAAATGGAAATAGATAATGCTGATAGTAGTGTTAATTATTATTAAGCATAGAATATAGATTGATAATCAATTAAATATAGCTTCTAATAATCAGATTATAAAGACAGCATAATTTCATTTGTCTCAATATAATAGTTATTTATTATACAAGCGGATAAAATGAGCGATATGTTTAAACGCGCACGAGGCGCAGCCGGACAATAGCAGATACTATACCGCGTTTGGAAATAATAGGAGTGACTGACAGTTCGATTTCGATGTTTCGTGGGGACTTATATGGATTCCATAGGCGTGCGTAGAAATAAAGTCGTGACTAAAGGAATTTTTAAAAAAATTACTAAAACATTTTTCCAAATAGAAGATACAAATACAAATCAATAAGAATAATACATATTCATGTTTTGTCAAGGTTTCCACGCCACCATGAGGTACTTGACCAGCGCGTTACCTTTTTGGTTGATTATTAATATTATTATTGACTTACAGCACCTACGTTCATGGAATGAACCTTGACGAAAGGATTGGTGCATTGTTGCCGTTGTAAGCAATCTTTAGCAATATACTTCTATGGTGTATTTCTGGTTGCCGCCATCACCAACAATACTCTTTTCGTGGCTTGCTTAAAAGCACACGTTGAACCATTATAGTTTTTCTTTACTTTTATTAAAGTGTAAAGCTCAGTTAACCGACTGGAAAATGCATTTCAAAACATGATTTTTAAATGTTTCGAACCAACTTTATGATTCAAGAAAACCAAAGGTTGGTATTTGACAACGCCGCATGGCTTGTGCGATAAATTCACGATCTGTATGTGCGGCACATGGATTTATGCGTTTGCTCCTCACAAAACGCTCTACAGTTTCTTCAAAAAAGGGATTCATCGCCAAATGTCATTACTCCTATTATTTCCAAACGCGGTATAGTGTATTACGTTTTATTCAATTTTGCCATATAAATATACTGACGTTGAGCGGAGTAAGTCCATTTTTGAAGAGAAAATTTGATAAGATGACAACTTCAGACAACTTCAGTGCAGCAACCCTGACAACGACGAAAACAATTTTAAACATATAAAACGTCACTTTATAGGGCAAAATTGAATAAATAACTATTAATCCGCTGCCCAAATAAACAAATAAACAATGACTTTATAGGTTCGATTTGATGACAATAAACCTCAGTTTATATGGCAAAATTGAATAAAAAATATTTATCCACAGTCACCTTATAATTGGACTTAGATTCATCCTTATGAACCCTATTAACCAATATTTTATCCACGTGTGGAATAAAATTAGTTTATTTTACTAGAGGAATCAAGTTATTTCGCGTATAGCATTCAGAGTTTCGCCCAGCTTTAAAATGGATGTCACGGAACAGAAATTTGATGAGATGTTTCAACAAATTTAATAATTCGGGCTTGTGATTTATTATATTATATTAATACCATGTGTTTCAAAATGATTGTAATCTAGTCGGCTGTGAAATTCCCATGTAAAATAAAATAAAACGCCTTGCGAAAATAGGAGTTTCTACTAGCTATACATAACCTCAAAATAACCTACTTAATATGTTTAAACTTCTGGTTTTTCTCTGTCAAAAGAAAACGAATTCTGAGTATTTATCTATTTGTAGTATTTGTTTTGGCCCTGAAAAGGGGCCGTTAATTACCAGCAGTACTGATTGCCAGTTTCACAATAAACGTTCGAAGTGTCACTTGTCAGAATTAGATAGGTTCAAATCAATAGAGCGTGGCACATCAAAAATTACATGTACAGAAATTTCCATGCCAACTAGATGACAATCATTTTGAAACACATTGTATAATATAATATTGGATTCGTGTGTTAGTCGCGTTTTATTCACTTAAGAATATTTGAATAAAACATTGTCTAAAATACAAAATAAATAACTATTTCTATGCACGCGTATAGAAGTTATCACTTCTGTCTCCACTCCCCAGAGTACAATTTCTTTATTATTCAGTCATTCATGTTTACATAGTGAGTACAAACATGCTTTAAATTTTCTAGATTGATATTATTCTTCCCGTTTAGTAACACGCTTAGTAATTCGTAAGCGCGGGTTGCAAATAAAGGAAGGTATGATATAGCACCTAAATTAATGTAACAAGAAACTGAAATTCTTGATAGAGAAAAAATAAAGGTGCAAAAATAAATAATTAGAATTAAAAGCGGATTAGTCCAAGTTTCTCGCATCATCTTCAACAGTAACATCTACAAATGCTTGCTTACCCTTGATTGAACCCATTCTGTCCGCCGTTATCGAATCTCGGCCTCTTCGAGCCAGGTCCCCCTTGGCCGCCCTGTTGCCCAAATTGTCCTGGAGTCCTCTTCTGGCCCATGAGACCGCCGCGTCCGCGATCTCCCATTCCGCCTCGACCGCCGCCGAATCCCCCACGGCCGCCCCTATCGCCGCCTCCGCGACCGCCGAGCCCACCTCGGCCGCCGCCGCGACCCCTGTCGCCGCCGCCCATGCCGCCTCTATCGCCGCCACGTCCACCGCGGAAGCCCCCTGGGCCGCCGCGTCCCATACCTCGACCGCCCCTGCCGCCGAGACCGCCCGGCCCATCGCCGCCCATTCCACCTGGTGAAAAACCAGCTGAGAAATTCACTATCCAAGAGATAGTGATGGAATGGAAAAAGAAAAATAAATTAAACCAAAATCAAACAAAGGAAAAGTAATAACTAATAACAGTTCAAAAGTTTATAATGAATTTGGAAATGATTAAATATAAAGGATGTCCTGTGAATTTAAAAAAGTGAGCTGATTGGCGAGGTCATAATTAATCACATCTGACTGTTGAGAGACTTGAGACCTATGCAAGGAGATAACGTGTGAACCATTAACAATCTGATGTAATTATTGTGATTAAATAATCATCTATTTTTAATTAATTCATTATTTACAGGGTACCCTGCATATAACTGATAAATAAATTAATAAAAGGTAAAATGTTACTCCAACTTATACTCATATATCAAATGACAAAATAATTGTTACTCCTATAACCTACCTACTTCAATTTCATATAAAAAAATCTTTAAACAGAATTCTAATCGGCTATTTTAAAAGGAAAATATTAATTAAATGAAAATAAATCACACCTATAAAAAAAGCATGACCAAATATTTTGACAGTAGGTAATGTAATCTCGTTTAAAAACATTAAATTATGGTTAAATTGTAGATAAGCTAATAAACTGATATATGTAATTAATTGTTTACCTAAGCAAATATACTTTTGGAGGGTCAGTCTCAATTGCGGACCTCTAACTTGAGGACCTCCCTCAAGTTTGTTATCATTTAAGGACTTTTATCAAAAGCCGTAAAATTTTCAATAACAACATATCATTTCAGGACCTCTAGACCTAGAGGATAATAATACACCTGCAACTTTTTTGTACAATATATAAAATTCAGCAAGCCTGTCTCCCATACGATGTGGGGAGTGTGGGAAAGGGCTAATCCCTTTCGGGGGTGAACTTAACGAGATATACACTTTCGTTTGATTATCTTTAATTACGTGCAAGGGTAGTATTATTAAAGGGTTGTTGTTTACCTAAGGTAATATATAATTTAAAGGTCGGCGAGTGATTGGGTTTCAAAGTGTACCTGTAGGCTTGGTTCGCAAATGAGCAAAATCAGGTAAATTTCGTATAGGTCCTCAAGTGAGAGGTCCTGAAATGAGACCACACCCTTTTGGAATATAAATGCAACTTATGTCAAAAGAATTCAGTAGCTTTATTACCCGCTTTTGTCAAATAAAAACAAACTCTCAGATTGTACCACAAAGCCCTAAACTAAATTAAATCTTCAAATCCATAAAATTTACCACAACATGGCCATGAAAAGAATTACATTTAGCACAAAAAATATAAGCAAAAACCAAAAGTTCAATGAACTAAGAAACCAGATTTGGATTATAATCAAGGTCAAAAATAGAGTTCACTAACCCGGTCCGCCAGGTGGGAATCTTCCTCTTGGGGCTCCTCTAGGACCGCCACGCCCTCTCATTTGTCCACCTCGTCCAGGAGGGCCGCCGGGTCCTCCCCTAGGAAAAAAGGATCTTTCATGATGCAATTACTAATAGAGTAGAATAAAAGGGCTATTAAAAACAAGACAATCAAAGAAAAATTCAAGTACTGCAATTTCACTACTTATAGGCAATAATTTGATTACAATCATGTACAGAGAGATGAAAATCAATTCATTCAATGCCGTAGATCATATCCATCAAGCGGGGTTTAGAATATCCCGTCACACAATTACAAAGTGTTAACACAATGCTAGACTTTTCATCAAAAATTGATGAAGCAGCTTTCGAAGCAAACTCTGACAAAGACGACGATTTACAATTGAATGACATATTTTCGTGATAAAGGTGGGATTTCCCATAATTTGCCTATTCCCTTACCATTCCCAATTCAACCACCAATGCGCCAGGATTAAATTTCTTTTTAGTGTGGAAAATACCTGTACAATAAAAGGAACAAGGAATGATGGACGGGGTCGAGTTCCTTCCCATCCCTGATTATGAGTCCAGGTAATATACCAATTCCTTCCCGCGAAGGATTAACAGGATTACCTTTTTCTACCTATCTACTGCCCCTTTTTCTTGGAATAAAGAAATGGGCACGGTAAATGAATTATATTTTATTTTGTTTCAACATGTATGGGTCATTTTTCGTTTGGTCGTTGTGGTGAGAAATTTTTTGGTCTTACGTTTTTAGAACCATCAGATGTAGATGACTGTTTTACAGACGATTTAATGTCTATTCAGCCAAGAGACCCGAAAGTAGAGGATTTGTGTGATTATATTCTAGAACGGTATATAACATTTGATGCACAATTTCCACCTATCGTTTGGGCGAATTTTTCTTCTTCACTTGTATGAACAACTAACGGTTGTGAATCTTTTCATGCGAAATTTAATGCCAAATTTTATAGGTCCAATCCTAATATCTATTTGTTTGTCGAGGCGTTATTTGATGTTCAAGTTGAAATTTACATCAAAATGAGAAGTCAAAATCAGAGATGTAAAAAAATGTTGGACAAAGAATATCTTCGCGAAAAAAATGCTTCTCTTGCAACATGGGCATATCAGTCGAATAGATTTCGTTACTAAAGTCTCGGATAAATTTCTTTCGCTGACTTAATTGTTTGTATTTGTTTAACTATATTTCGTTTAGTTTAATTGACCAGAGCTTAACTAAGCTCTCACTTTTTAAATTGTATGTACATATTTGACACGGACTAAGTAAGTCATAAACCTTTTTTAATCACACCAGTTAAGAATGTAGGTATTAGTCTTTTCTGCCAGTCCTCAGCTTGGAAAAATTGTGAAGGGGAAAGATGGAGAATAGCAAGAAATATTTTATTAATTTTAAATAATAATACTAATAACATTATACATCTTCCACTATTCTTTACCTGTCCAAAATTTGACCGCGGGAAGGAATTCAACCCCAACGTTAATGACTCGGGAAGGAACTGGTACATTTACCTGACCACGGGAAGGAATTCAACCTCACGGGGAATGATAGCCGAGGGCTTCTGATATTGTTCATTTTGCAACTGTTGATTTAATTGCGGTTTTATGCAAGCAATGTTTCCAGGTAATAGTATTTTGTAACTTTATGTATAAATATCAGAGTTTAAGGTTTTTTGCTTTTTCTTGGTTGCATACCGTGCCTGTCTTTTTATTTTCCAATATTTTTTTCTGTAACCAGCACAATTAACAATGCTTTTTCGACTGAAAAGTGACATTGTCTTCCCTTCGCCATTGCAGAACTATTTCTAACTACCTATCCGATTCGATTAACCATAAGTACTCGCTAAAATCCACTCGAAAAATAGTAGATTAGCTCTAGCAGAAAAATGGTGACATTAAAATGAAATATAAGGCATGATGACAGCTAGTCCAACTCTGTTGTCTAGGTAACATGGCCTATAAGAGGGTATTGCCGAATCAATTACCTTCCCTTTACAAAGGCCGCCTTAAACAAGGATTCTGAAATGCATCGAATATCTAAAAAAGTCATCTTTATAAAAGTCATTTTTATTTGCCAACGAACACTTTATTTAAGGAATGAATGTGAATACCGCCCTAAATCGCTTCCTGTAATGTATACAGTCAATCAAAAATGCCTGAACAAGGTCTTCAAGTTTTGGGTGCATTGTTATGCCTGAGATAGACTCATAAATATAAGGTTCTGTTGCTACTAGATGTACTGCTTATCCATGTATGTAATTGCAGAATATAAAGCTTCATGTTTTTCTTCGATTACCACAAATCATTATGATTAGCATTTATAGATACCTATTCTTTAATGATCCACTTGAATATCACATAGTCAAAACTGATCTGTTTAGTAATTTGAAGATTATTTTAGATTTTAATGAAACGCTTTGAATTGTTTAAAATAGTAAGATTTGCCCAAACAAGTTTAAAGTTTTTTCCTTTTGAACCAGAGTTAAAGAAAAGTAAAAATTGTAAGCTGCAAAGGGGGCGTTTGGAGATGCCGCGAAAAATATTTTGTAGGTGCGGAGACACCTAGTTTTTGAGGAAAAAAAAATTAAATGTTGAAAGAAACACCAAAATTGCCTATTTTTGAAGAGGAATTTTTCAGTGTTTTCGTGAGTCATTTTTACTCGCTTTAAGGCCTAAATGTAGTTTGATGCTTGCACTAAACGATGATATTAACTTCACGTCAAAATAATACCGAGAAAGATGTAAAAAAAACGACTAGAAACAGAGACTGTTGGTGGCTTGGCCATATTCAAATAATGTTGAGAGTCACGCCGAGAGCAGTTTTGGCACTGGCTAAACCGTTGATATGACGGATGCTACTTGGAATAAAAGAAATCTAGAGATGTTAAAATGTAATCGATCTTTTTCATAAGCCACTCTCCCATTAAATTCGCATGTTTGCACCTTTATCTTCTTTCTCATACTGTTGGTATCATTTTTTTCACTACTATAATACAATGCAAGAGTCTTTTTACAAAGAATATCGGATAATATAAACTGTTTACACCTAGGCAACCACACATACTCCCATTACTAACTTTATAATTTGCTACTTTATGGCTTATTACAAGTGTTTCATACTCTCAAATAATATCATGTGATCTTCCATCACTACCAATATATAGCAATTTTCATGTAAAGGAATTATTGCATATTGCATTTAGTTTCAGATATGTATTTTGGAATTGTTCCGTACTTCCACTGTTTCTGGGCTTACGACTCAGTCGGGAAGGTTAGGTTGGTTTGGCTTGTATAGTGGAATAAAACATTTGCACGTTTCTGAGCCTACGACTCAGTCGCGACTCTCTCTCCTACAGTCTACCATCTGTAGTCTACCATTCGTTATGTCGGCCGGTTAGCCACTGCCCAAACTGCTCTTGGCATGTCTGTCAACATATTTTTCGGTATTATTTCGACGCGAAGTTAATGTCATCGTTTAGTTCGAGCATCGAACTACATTTAGGCGTTAAAAGTGAGTAAAAGTTACTCACGAAAACACTGAGAAATTTCTCTTTGAAAATAGGTAATTTCGGCGTTTTTTCCTCGAAAAATAAGCGTCTCCGCACCTACAAACTATTTTTCCGGCACCTCCAAGCGGCCCTTTTCCTGCTTATAATTTTTGTTTTTCTTTAACTCTGGGGAGGAAGGAAAAATCTTTACCGACCATTGTTTACTATATAGTTTTTCGTTATATGAGTTTACACTGTAATTTGTAACATGATTTTCTACTTGTTGGAACGAACCTTCCACTTCGGAGACTCATCGTATGATTGTTATAATTCAAATAGAACAATTAACCCTCGTGAGAAGGGACGCGATGAAACGCTGAGTTACTCACCTTCCTCTGAAGCCTCCGCGCCCCCTCATCCCGCCTCGATCGCCACCGCCGCCGCCTCTGTCGCCGCCACGGCCTCGACCCCTAAAACCGCCGCCGCCGCCGCCTCCTCCTCCTCGGCCCATGCCCATCATGCCGGGAGGGCCCCCTTTCTGCGAGGAAGCCGAATCGTTCGCCGCCGCTTGAGGCGCGGACGGAGCGTCGGCTTGCGAGTCCGCCATTTTTTTATCCTGCGTTACACGAATTCGCAATAATCACAAACGTCGTTCAAATAAAACATGATTAAGCGTTATCGGGCCCAGCGCCGCCCGAAATTGGGAATGGCGTTGTCGGCCCGGGAACGCGTTCATTTGCTTTTTTCACATTACACGAACTCTTAAGTAGACTTTCAAAAGTAATCTGGTTTTGCACAATTGATACACATAGAATACTACGCTTTTTCCACTTACCTATAAATCCTATTGAAGTTATGAAATTCAGAAATTCCAACGAACCGTTCCAACTAGACCTCACCTGCTCTAACGCCGACACAAAATGGAAGCGAACAGCGAACGGAAAAGAAAGAGAAGAGAATAAAATAAGCGTCGGTACGCGTCACTTCCTTCAACTCAACGACTAACGACCTCGCTCACCTGTAACCCGAACTAAATTCTAACCAATAGGATGATTCACAAAAGATTCCCCAAGAGCGCTAAATTCAAATTACGTCGCTATGACGACCATATCGCTTTGTCAATTACATCAGTTGAAAAAATTGTAAATCGCGGCTTTTACGTAAAATTAAGAAATGGCTGGATTACCAAAACTACCTGGTTTTAATTTCTACGATCCTACCGTAAGTAACATAACGGGTACATGTCGCTTCGAATAGTGAGTAAAAAACAAATTTTTGCCCCTCAAGTTCTTAGCAAAAATAAAGATATAAGGAATTCTCTGGAATGGTTATCCCCCATAACTAACGGATCCCTATTAATTGGGTAATTAACGGGAATATTATGTATCATGTTAGATTATACATTGTCAACTTTTACAGGTTTTCCACCTTAGAGACATAATATGCCTATTCTTTACATACATGCATCCATTAATTTTATATATTCCATTATAATAGCCCATTGAAAAGGTTGTTCTTAACGATATATGCTGCATCAATTCCTATAAAACATTTTTTACCCATTCTTGCTTCTACTTTAACAATTTTTTGTTACGCTCAATTAGGCAAACATTTTGTAAATAGGCCTTGCTTTATATAGATGTATGTATATCACATTCACAGTATAAAGTATATATTTTTCAGTTAACGAGATATCATTTATCTCAAACTTTCGGCATCTGCAATGGCTACAAGATCCCAAAGAAGGAGTTTTGTGGCATTGGCGGAAGGGAGTTAGACGCCAACTCGGTTAAATATTTATCTACGAGCGATACGGTTCCATATGATCCTTCTCTGACATACGGCCGGACGAAATCAAAAGTTTTGCCCCAGTTTACGCCCCATTACGTCTTATACGATCAGAAATGTCTTACTTTTAAGGCGTTTTTCAAACAGTCCGTGACCGAATCACCTAATGAGTTTTATAGGGTGAGGCAGGTGAATATCATCTATTTCCTGGAGGACGACACTATTACCGTTATGGAACCTAGAGTCCCGGTAAGGCGATACACAAAGGAGAAACATGTTAATAAAGGGCTCAAAAACAAGCAATTGTTTTCAGAATAGTGGCTTAGAACAAGGGAGACTTGTGAGAAGAAACAAAATACCAAAGGATAATCTGGGGAACGTCTGGCATTGGAAGGACTTTAACGTGGGGAAGGATTTGGCATTTTACGGGGTCGTTTACCACACAGTTGATTGTGACATATTTACCAGAGTAAGTTGCACGACCACATAATAATATATACTAAAAATTAAACGATACCTAAAACCTAAATACCTAAAACAGGTACAAGCCAAGAATGAAGTCGAGCGCAGCTGATACTTCAAGTTCTACTTTTCTTTCCTTATTGTCGTATCTTAGAATTTTTAAACGAAAACGAAAATTGATTGTTGTTCATAACTAAAGTGAAGTTAACGTTAAAACTCCACATCGAAATTTGTACAGGACGTGTACAATAATGTCCTCCAACGGTTGTTACTTTACAGCAAATTATGAAAAATGTTTCGTTAATATTGGTTAACTCCGGAAGTATAACTTTTTACACCTTTATTCTTATACCAAGCAATAGAGTACGAAAAGGCCTACGATGTGATCATAGTAATAATTTACAAAAAATGTCAATAATTCAAGCTATTGTGCGAGCGTTGATTCAGATTCATGTGTAATAGGGTGTAACTTAATAAGCTGAAACTCCGGAAGTATAACTGTCTACATTTTGATTTTTATATAAAAAAAAGACACATGAGCCTATAAAATAATCATAGCGAAAATTTCAAAAAAAAAATGTGAATCTGCATCGACGCTCAATGTGCAATGTCATTTTGTTTAGGACATTTTACCTATGGTTACTTTGATAAATATATACCCCCAGGAATACATGGCGAGTCAAGGTTTAGTAATGAACGATGCGGAAGAAATGCCAGTAGATCCGTACATTCTAGAAAGACAGCTAAAAGAAAGACCAACAGTTTCGAAAACTCCTCCAGCTGATGACAAACTACGGAGGTTCCTGGAATATGACGGGAAAGTTTTAAAGTTAGTATCGCTTACTCAAATTGCCTTTACCTCGAGGTTTTTTCGATAACTTCGTTTATTATTCAAGGTTCAAAGCCGCATGGGACGACAGGGAGAATCCTTTTGGAATTTTGGGAAAATACGAAATTTTGTATTTTCTATCTGATGACACAGTGTGCGTGAAAGAGGTGCACGAAAAAAATGATGGGAGAGATCCTTATCCCGTCTTATTAAGGAAAATGAAATTACCCAAGGTAAAGTGCTTACTTTTGGCCTCTTTTTTAGTACTTATCAAGTTTAGCCCGTCGTTTGTTATATGACTATACTGAATAATTTCGACGACATATTTTCAATAATTTGACTGGTCACTGATGTGTTTGTTTATGAGAATAAATTAACATATGCATCTGCACAAATACATGCTGTGCAGGAGTTTCAAATTACAGATATTTTTAGATTTCTTATTGGCAAGAACAATTGTTTAGTATGGCTCGCTCAATGAGACCATTTACCAATAAACTCTGCAAATTCCCGAGTTATAGTCATGAAGACCCATCCTTATTCCGAAAAACTTGTTAATAACACTTCACCGTGTTCTCGGACAATATTACGCAAATGAGTATTTTATTGCCTCTTTACTAGGGGAAGGTTTCTAGCTTAAAACAGACAGACCATTAAAATTCGTCAATATATCTCTTTATACAAATTGTCAACACACCAATATATTACCTATTAAAACTACAAAACAAATTTGTAAATTGAGACATATACTACAAAAATGTCCCTTTGAACTTCCATTAGCGTTACAATGATACGCCGACCACTTACCCAGCTATTTACCTCGAAATGACTGACGCAGAAGTAACGGAATACTACCAGCCGAGGGACTTCCAAATCGGTGACACGATCTTCGTCTTGGGTAGAGATATGCTCATCTACGATTGCGATAAATTTACCAGGAACTACTTCAGAAAAGTGCTCGGTATAGAGCAGAAACCGCCGTTAGATATAGAAGAGGACAAACCCAAACCGGCAAAGAATCCTGTACCTCCTCACGATGGGCTGGGAAGCCTTGAAGATTCTTTACAAAACACTTTGACTTTCATGCCGAAACAACCGAAGAAGGATGTGGTTAAGCAGTTAGTGAATGCGAATAAGTATTTGAGGTACGAAATGGTGATGGATGCAGTCCATCCCGAGGATAAGATAAGAAGATTTGTGTTAAAGTATTCCCTGGCGGACGGTACTTGTACAATTCTAGAGCCTCCCATAAGAAATTCGGGGATTATAGGAGGAAAGTACCTCAGAAGTACTTACATTATCAAACCAGGTAAGATTACATGCTCACAAACGTTTAAAATGCAACTTTTAAACTTCGTATTTCCAGGTTCGGATCCGCTTAATCCCGACTTTTATACGCCGTCAGATTTCTACATCGGCGCGACCATAATCGTTTTCCAGCAGAGATTTATAATCGTTGGGGCCGACCTGTACGTTTACCGATACATGAAGGCAAATCCCAGCAAATTCCCTTGTGAAGTGATAGAGAACATAAGAAATTACATGTTTAACAAGGGTTACCTTAAAGATGAGATTGAAGATCAAGTTAAAGAAAATCTGGAAGACGAAAGGAAATGGGAATTCGAAGATAAAGGTAACTGTAAAACATTTTTTAGGATTTTGGCTCCATTGAACGTTTTCCCCGCATTATTCTCCCTACTTTCAAACGATATTTACATTTTGCTGAGTTTTCTTTTTAGATGAGAAAAAGGAAACAGAATTAGAAAAATGTTTAGCCCAATATGATAGCAGAGCTGAAGATCCAGTGGTACAATCTAAAATGACCAAGCTACGAGAGGAATACGAAAATTCTTTGACACATAAATCTACTGTAGAACCATTTGGTATTAAGAAACCAAGCACAACGTCTCCTTATCCTGTTGTGATTGGCGATGTAAAGAATGTTGAATGTGCCGAAATGGAAGGTAAGGACTATCGGTCTCACAATTAGTATTGATAAGATGTTTGAAGTCCACATATCTGAAATTCTCAAAATTTTATTTAAAAACTTACTTTCAGGTCAATACTCCCACTTTGTGCCTAAACACATTGATACTCCTGAAGAGATCTTAGCAAAGCATTATGAACGAGTCCTTAAAGATCAGAAAGAAATGTGCAGCGGAAAGCATACTATTGAGTGCATTGATCCTCCCTCATCCAAAAATATAAATGAAGAAGACAGTAAGAAGCCTGAACCCATTATGGTAGCAAAACCTGACATACCACGAATTGAATGTATGAAAAAAGTAAGATTCGCAGACGATACCAATAAATGTAATATCGATAGGAATGATTTATGCGGTTTACAACAGAAACCAGTACAATGTCGAGGAATAAATTATGAAAAGTGTTGAGCACGGTTATGAAAATATACATTTGTTAATTATATGTTTTTTAACAGATATATAGTTGTTTAAAATATTTTATTACAACTGATTTTTACTTTCTGAACGTTCTGAGGTCCCCCGAGTCCAAAAAACATGTTTTTAGAAAACCGTCTGTATGTATGTGGTGTATGTCTGGTAGGATTTTCTCAAAAACCAAAAATAAATGTTCTGTGAAGGGCACTTTATACTTGTCAATTTTCGGTTTTTTCAATTTTTTTCGAAATACACTCCACGAATTTTTTTTGCTTAAATTAACCGTATCTATTTCTCGTTTGGATTTGGCAAACGCATATTGAAACACCCTATATATGAGAAAGTACTCTGATGAACACATCACGATTTTTTTATATCTATCAGTATGTATATGTTTAATTGGTACTATGTATTAAGCAGCATTGTCACATCACAAATAAACTACAAATTCCCTTAAATAGATGAAGACATGGGGGGATTTTCCCTTAAACAACAGATTCAAGCATGAAATAACAACACTTCTTTAAATGATTGTAAATTAGCTGTCCTGAGTAAAATTGAGAAAATTTTGAATTGGGCGCTGGTATCCCAGTAAATAAGGTTGACTTATAGTCAACTAATTGTGAGAGATTGACATAGTTTTTTCGTATCTTGGATTTTGTTAGAATTGGACCCCCTCAAACATTAAAAATCCCGCTAAAAGTAAACATTACTTTAAATATACAAGTTACCTGAACTACATATTGCTATCAAATAGGTTTTTAAAAAATTTCATTTAACCTTATAGCATGACAGGATGTATGCAAGTAATTAAAAATATATGATATTACATTGAAAATATATATTTAGTAAATGTATTTAGATACATCTAAAAACCCTCATGGTTAAGTAGGTAAAAATGAGTAGGCTTTCATCCTAAAATCCCTCCATTATCAATCAAGGTCTGTTTATCGATAAGACCAAGATAAACACAAGCAACTAACGCCGCTCCTTGCTCTGCGAACTTTTTATTTTTTTCCCTGAAAAAATTTTAAATGAAAGCTCTATCTTACAAAGTACCAAAATACCACCTTACCAATATGTAGATGAGTATGTTTTATCACAGACAATGCTGATTCCCCTAAACAATTTATTTTCATTAAAAACTTTGTACTTTGGTAAAAGTAACTTGTTTTTTCCACAATAAGTGATGAGTTTTGTTTTGGGCAAATCTGAGTCTTCAGCATAATTGGCCCTGAGGAAAGCACAGTTCAATGTGAAATCGATGTGTTCATTATCTATCTCAGTCTTTTTCCGTTTCTTTTGAGGATCAAGCACTTCAGGAGCGATGCCCCACCGGCTCAGCATGCCCTTGGATTGGTATTCCAGTTGTTTCTTACGACAGTATTCTCCTAAATTCCATATATTACTGTAAAATAAATAAAATGTATTTCATTATTGAAGTGAATCATGAGTTTTACCAAATCTGTTCCAAGGTCTGGCATTCCAAAAACTTCTTTCCCCTTGGGGTTTCCTGAAGTTCTTTTAACATATTCTGTATACAATATTTGGTATTACTAGGCGAGTTATCATATTCTATAGCCAATTTTAAGTAATCAGTAATAACTTCATCAATTTGTTTCAATTCCTCTGGACAGAATATTGAGCAATTTTCTTCTGCAGCTCTTGCTATCATTACACTGCTGCACCCGCATCCTTCCTTAAATTTGAAAATATCTTTATGGAAATCAATTTCTCTAGAGCCACCACTGAAAACATATGGTTAATAAACCATGTTATTACATCTGACATTATCATACTTGGCTATTACTGGAATTTTCAGTGTTTCAGCAATGCTCCTAATCATTTCGTTCCTGTTAGGATGCTGGGGTCTTTCCTGCTTAGTTCTACCATGGACCGCTATAGCAGAAATCCCAGTTGATTCTAGATTTTTCACTAAATCAAGAGTTTCATCGATATTTTCAAAAACTCTAATTTTACATGTAATAGGAATTTTCACGTTTTGTACTAAAGTTGAAAGAATTGCTTTAGCCTTGTCAGGTTGCGTTAACAATGCAGCACCCATGCCGCCTTTAAGGGAAAATTCTTTCGGACATCCCATGTTTATATCAATGCCTGCGACATCATGTTCTCTGCAAGGTAAAATAGTATCTAGATTCGGGTTCATTTTCAAGACAAGTTCTTACATCATCTTGGCCACTTTAAGGGCCCTCTGGGGATCACAAGTTCCAAGTTGTACAATAACCTTATCTCTCTCTTTACTGCATGTTCGGAAGACTATGGTGCCATCAGTCAAATCGAGATAATCAATAGTACCCAAAACATCTGTAACATGTTGTTTGAAAGGGTAAAAGTTTAAGTACGAAATTGCTCACCTAACCGTTCACCATCCTAGCGGATTTCAGAAACTTCCAATCGATCAGTTCTTCAGTGTAGATGATATCAGCACCATATTCTAAAGCTAGGAGTCTCATAGGTAAAGTACCCACTCTGACCATAGGCGCAAGGATAATTTTATTTTCGAAGCTTAAAGGAATACAAGAGGTAGTTTTATCCAACATCCTAAATGAATTTATTTCACATTTATTTCTAAAAAACCGATTATCTTGAACTTGAACACGTGTTTACTTGTTTATCTTCACCAGTGAATCTTCACTCACAGTACGGTCACGTCACGCTCACGGAACAACGAACAACAGGTCACAGCGGTCACAGACTCACAGAGTCAGACAGACAACGAGACAACAGGTCACAGGACGATAATATTCACAGATAATATTAATTCAAAGAACATCTATATTCTATCTACATTATTCTATCCATAGATTCTATCTTATCTACATTCATTCAGACGTGACGACAAATGTATTTGTTTCATTACGGATGACAAATACATGAGAATGATAATAAGAGATTAAATATCAAGTTCCTCAAAATCTTAAAAGTACTAAAGGATAACTTTCATAGAAACTAGAAAGCTAAACCCATATGGCTAAACCAGAGAAGCAGCAACTTCACATCGCCATCGGTCATCCATCACATTTATGACTGTAAACCACAGCTGTAATTATCTGTAAACCATAGAGATAAAAGAGAGAGGAGGTAACAAATAGGGAGAGGGGGTAATAAATTTTGTAGACGGAAGCGGCCATATTGAGAAGCCACTTTTCGAACGCGTCCTTGCGATCTTTGTTGAATTGTGCAGTGGCGGATCTAGAGGGGAAGCTACAGTTTACCATTGGGAACTAAAGTTTATCAATTAATAATAAATACATACATATTTTTAATACAATACCCACAATTTAATACCCACTACATAACTGAATCAGCTCTTCGCTCCTTCCTGATTTCCTGCTCGTTCTTTGTCTTCCTGGTATACCTGGAGCACATTTCTTTTTTGGTAATTTTTTTTCTATTAACTGATTAATCCCTCCCTAGGAGTCACAGGACCTCACAGTTGGTGGGAGGGTGTAAACCCGGTGGCTTGGCAAATGCCGGCTACCGGGGCTAAGAAGTGACTCAAAACGGGTCGGCCGGGCTCTTTAGCTATTTAAGCAGCCGGTCTACTAATAAAAACAGATTCTTTCAGGAAATAATGAAACTTCAAAACCAGGAACGTGGAGAAGCATACTCCGCTTCGAGCGGGCAAAGGACACCCATGATGAAGAAACAATACTTTGAACGCCGGAAAACACGGACAAACCTGGATCGAGATCGCTTCCAAGGGGTCACGGAACGTTCCCGGAAAAATGGACAAGGAATTGTCTGTAAGGGTCCCCCACTGGGGACACTACTAATAACAACACTTGTTGCCACATCATTCACGATAGCGATCACGAAGGCTAGCGGTGCCCGGGCCGAGGAAGCGGAACTCAGGAACGGAGGCCAACTCATGGCACAGAGACGGGCTCCGATTCCTCGGCCGGGACACGGCACGGCCGTAGCCCCACTCACTACTAATATTTCAGATCTACAGTCTCTCCACAGAGAGTCTTTTGACTTTAAACTTGCAGAGGGGACAGTCACCCGTCGGTGCTCCCCGATTCTCTTGCAGCTCTACTAGAGGGGGGGCGAGGGAAAACTAATCCGTAACTCAAACCGTAGAACGACCGGGCGGAAACCACGTAGAGAGCCTACGAACGCTACCGAGAGGAAGTGTCAACGATGAAAAGAAAGGAATTCTCCGCAGATGTACAGACTAACGAGGTATAGGACGACGGGAAAGCCGCTCAGAACGAAAAAGGGACAAGTTGTAAGAAGGTATCTGAGCACTCAGCTAAACGATCTCGGTCAGACGAGAATCGAGGCCATAAGCGAAAGGAAAAGAGAATCTAGATAGCCCGACCACCAGAAGAAGGAGACGAGTCCCGACGAACCCACCCCACCCCTACTAACACGTGTTATATGTTGTATCGTGTAAGTGACGCCACCGCAGCCGAGCACCTCGAGTAGAGCTCCTCTATACGGGGTAGCCAGAGGGCACGGTGTCATACTACATGTAAATGTTGTGGTGACGCCACCGAAGCCGGGCACACGAGGGGCTCTCCTAGTTAGGAGGTAGCTAGTGTGCCCGGTGTCACACAATGTAATAACACTCGAAGGGACCCGTTTCCTCCAGGATCGAGCACTAGAAAGGAAGAGTAGTAATAATAGTAGAGTCACGAATATAACCGGTGCTACTACGAGTGGTCCTTCGACCCGCACCGATTAACCTGTGCTACGACGAAGTTCCTTCAGGCGGGCACGAGCCAACAGTGCTACTACGAGTGGCCATGCGGCCCGCACTGCCTAACCCGTGCTACGACGAAGCTCCTTCAGGCACGCACGACGTAACAGTGCTACTACGAGTGGTCCTTCGACCCGCACTGCCTAACCTGTGCTACGACGAAGCTCCTTCAGACGGGCACGACTCAACAGTGCTACTACGTGTGGCCATGCGGCCCGCACTGCCTAACCTGTGCTACGACGAAGCCTTTTCAGGCACGCACGAAGCAACAGTGCTACCACGAGTGGTCTCTCGACCCGCACTGCCTAACCTGTGCTACGACGAAGCTCCTCAGGCGGGCACGAACACAGTGCTACTACGAGTGGCCATGCGGCCCGCACTGCCTAACCTGTGCTGCTACGAGCGATCTAACGATCGGCACGACCTAACCGTAAGATCATTCATACTGATCGAGCAAGAACCTAACCACAGTAAATATCGGTCACTTGGACCGCAGCAAACGAAGAACCTAACCACAGTAAATGTCGGTCACTAGGATCGCAGCAAGCAAGCAACAGTAAATGTCGGTCACTAGGACCGCAGCAAGCAGTAAATATCGGTCATTAGGACCGCAGAAAGACGTAAATATCGGTCACTCGGACCGCAGTACAGAAAGAAAACCTAACCTAACAAGCCAAACATCAGAAAGAGATTGTGGGTACCCACGGGTATCCACCATCTCAGACAGCCTAACACGAACGAGTGAACAGCGGTTCACGCTCACCTTACTATCCCATCCTTCCGCACGCTCTAAGCAGTTTTTTATTATCAACCCTCAATCCTTCTATACTGGCTTAAATGAGCGTGTACCCAAGAACAATATCGGGCGTTACTGGCACTCACAGGCCAATAATCCAAGAGGTTTCAACGCTATATGTGAGGTGACGGTTTCTCCTAGTGCACACCAATCCGGGGGATGGTTTTTAACGGGTAGGCGACCGATCCTAGGGGGTGGAATTGGAATGATTGAGTGCTCATCGCTCGGTCATAGTTTCTGCCCTGTCTAAGCCTTGAACGAACCCCGGTCACTCACTTAGGGTGTCCGGGTTGCGTTCGGCGTAGCTAGGATTTACTGACAACTCCAACGGACACTGAGGACTTGCAATCCGAAGTTCCGGCGCGAATGTGCGTGGTAGACCAGTAACTAAGGCGGCTCGAATCCCGTACGAAGTCTTTTGAAGATTTTCCTCCCTCTCAAAAAAAAAAAAAAAAAACTGATTAATCCCAAAATCGATTTTTTTTTTGTTTGTTTCCGTTTTCCTAAGAATGAACAACAGCGTAAGGTTTTAAAAACTGATGTAGGTAATTTTGTTATGAACTATTAGTATAAATATGCGTTAAATTAATCAAGAAATTTAAAAATAAAACATTCTTTACTTAATTCATATTGAGCAACCTTCGTATTGTTTCATATCTTAGCATTTTGTGACATTTTATGGAAAATAAAACTGCTTCATACAAATTATTATTTCATAATTTTAGTTAATGCAATGCTACGCCATTGGAGAGAAAGATTTCTTACAGGAAGTCGGCCATATGCAAAAGCCTCTTTGGCCTGTGCTTTGGTCTATTTGTTCCAAGCACATTTGTTACCTCCTCTCTCTTTTATCTCTATGCTGTAAACTTCTAAATTTCTATGTTTCTAAATAATATGGTGTTCCACAGTGTATTCTGTAGCTTCTCTTATATGTATGTTTTGTGGCAGAAGGTCAATGCCTAACATAAACATAACCTAGGTAATCTGTGCTCTGTGCTCTGGACTGTGGTTGGATTTTGTTGATAAACTGTTTTATTAAACATATCAACTGTTAGATCAAATAAAATTAAAAAGGGTATTAAATATGTCGTCACGAAGGCCAGCATATTCATGCAAGTTTCCATCTTGCACAAATGCATACTTTTCACCCGTTGGAAATCCCGGTTACAAACCTAAGAAATTTCGTCGTTTCCCACGAAACCCTGCACTTTTGTTAAGATGGAAGAGTATATGCAATATTCCCATTGAAAAAGATTGTAGGAACTGTTATGTTTGTGACGATCATTTTGTTGCAAGTGATTTTAATAATCCAAAATCACAAGTACGTCTTTCGCCTGCTGCAGTACCAAAACCTTTTGATGTGTGTAAGAGAAATTTCAGTTGTAGTAATGTTTGTCCAGATAATCAAATTCAAAATAATATATGTTCTGTGGGTCCTATCTCATCAAAAGACAAAGTCTTGAGTTCCGATTTGGAATGTGACAACTGGCCCCATGACAGTGTGGTATCGGAGCCCCAGGCGACTCAGAGGGGACCTGGCGAGGACAGTGAAAGTGAAGAGGAAGTACAGAGGAATCCAGAAGGGAAATCCGAAGAGGAGCACTTATATGGGGAAGAGATAGGTAATATAGGAGGACTCTCTTCTTGGTAGCCTTCAAATGTTCTTTCACGACCTGTCTCAACTACACAGACAATCAACTTCAATTTAAACAACAATAACACAAACTCCCTTTCCTACAATTAAAATACTGAGTCCCTACAACAATGTCCTTTTTAGAGATAATCGTTTGTGAGGACGAACTTAAGACCTGCAGATTGTGTTTAAGTAGCAAGACTGAAGTTAAGGATATATTCCGGGATGAAATAGAAGATAACATTCCTATTTTCGTCGCTATAATTGCCTGCATTCACCCGATAGAGGTAAGAATCTACTACCTAGCCACCTTTTTTAGAATAAAAGTAGACTGCTTATTTGAATTCAAAACTTGCAGAAAGGACATTACCCACTCTACCACAATATTCTACAATGTCTGAACCTAACCCTTTCTTATCGAAATTGCTATAAACAGTCTTCGTTCGTTTCCTCCAAACTTTAATCGAAAACCCAATCTGTCTTAGATCTCGAAAGATGATCGATTACCCAAAGAGATCTGCTTGAACTGCTTGGAGAACCTGGCGGCGAGTTTCAAGTTCAGAGCGTCATGCCTCAGGAACGACAAAACCCTGAAGAAGCTCTATGGCCAGGGCAATTTTCAACACAAAAGGAAACTAGAGCGTGAATCATTCAGGAACTGCAAGAGGAGGCACTTGGACGAGGAGCCTCTGCGCAGGACCGAATGTAAACCGCATGGACTCCTAAGGAACATTCAAGCTGAGAACATCTTGATATATGTTGAGAGTGACTCGGATAAGGATCACAAAAGGTTGGATAAAATAGACAATCCAACATTTAAATCGAGGGTTGGATCGTCAAGAGGTACCGTAGTAGACTACGCTTTTAACGTCAAATTTTGTATCGTCGATAGATACCTGTTTGAATATAGATTGTGTAAAAGAAACTTGAGGTGAACAAATGTAAATTGAAGTAAATGCATTAATTTCAAAGTGTCTCCTCCCTAGGTATTTCAAATGCGCATCAGAGTCTTGTCCTTCGGTTGGACGCCAAGAGAAAATAGATGGAGTATATACCGATATCGTTAACGTATCGAAAGCGCACAATCATAAGACGCCAACCAAAGAAGAAATACAGAAACAAAATTTTTTCCATGTGATGAAGATGAAGGTATACCGGGATAGAACTTTGAATATGAGAGATGTTTATGAGGAAGTGTGTAAATAGTAAGTGGGAATAAACCAGGTTCATTCCAGAAAGCATTTGTGAACGTTCTGAATCTTGGTGACATACATGTATCATTAGTTTTATAAAAAGATCATTATTAATATTCTCTATCCTTAAGGAACCTTTTTTTTGTAGTGATCCAGAGGTGAGAGGCTTGGTTAACGTAAAGAACGGCGTAAGCGATATCTGTCTGCAATTATCCCGCACTGTTTCAAACATTCATTCCTTTCAAGAATTCTACGACATCATCGAAAGTGACAAATTCTGGAATATACAATTCACTCCAGATGGAAAGCAGTTCTACCAAGAGAAATTCAATAGCGACAGTGGCAAAGCCATAGTCTTCTCTAACAGGGAGTTTATTGGTCTCATATCCAACACACAGTTAATGTTTGTGGATGCTTCGTTTCAGGTAGAGACCAAAGATAGTTTTCCCTACCATTTAGTGACTGCTTTGGTGTGGGTCGACGCGATTTCTAACGTGAGTGAGAAATATGAAATTACCAAGTTATGTTTGAATTGAATTCACGTGAAAGTTATAAGGAAATATTTTGAATGAGTGTGATGAAAGCATACGAAGATTTCTTTCTGAGCCTTTGTGTATGCATATTAATTCAATTTTGCATAATTAGCCTACTCTAGGACAGTGTTTCTCAACTGGATTTACTCCAAGGACCGGTAAAATATTTCGGCGCGTTCTCGCGGACCGGTAATTTTAATAATGGGACCCATTGGCAGAATTTTTCATAAAGATAAATCATAAAGACAAATATAATTTTTGAAATATTTTATTTGTTATAATTTACATTTATATATTCAACTTACTTAAAATATTGCATCGAGAATAAAACTACAAATACTTAATTAAAACGCCAAAAAAATTCCAATATTCCAAATTCCAAGAAAGCTTGGAAGGTTTCATGATTTCATTGGAAAGAAGATTTCAGGCCAGAGGACAAAACCATATTTCAAATAGTCTGCGATGTAGTGATGCGATGTCTTTCAAGACAATCCACTCTTCAAGTGGATTGCGGTTTTTCCTGTAAACAGTAATAAATATAAATGAGAATTCGGGATGGCGCGTGCCTACAAAAACCGACCATACTTAGGATTAGGATATTTAAAATGTATTAATATCTTGGAAATGATTCTGAAATTAAAAAACTATAAAAGTCTGCGACGGACCAGATGGTGGAAGTGAAACTTCTTTGGCCATATACACACGCACACACGCGCGCGCGCGCTCACCGACAGACAGGATATATAAATGAAATATAAAAGGCAATTTTTATTTGCTGCCGCAAGGCTTGCACCGGTCCGCACGAGTCTGCCGACAGTCTCGGCTCAGGTGATCTCCCACCTGCTGGCAGTTGTAACATCAAACGCTTTAGATTGCCCTGCTCCGGGGAAGTGCTACAGACGCCATAAGCACTCGCTCGTAGCTCTGCCGGCAATCCAGCAATAATGCAGGAGACAGCATTTCGCTGGTAACGCCAACTCTCCCGCCAACTTCGCCTGATAGTAGGTGCTCATTGTCTCGCTGGCCAACTTTCTCCATCTCATCATCTCCGTCATCATCCCGTGGAAATCTCGCTGTATAAGGAACGCCGCCCCTAAAATGGCTCGCCATTTGCCCATGGTCGATCATAGTTGTCGAGATGCTGATGCCAGATCTTCGCCGTCCCTGCCAACCGCGCCTGCAACAGAGTGCTCTTCTCTAAATATGTCCAGTCGTAGATCGCCCCACGTTGATCAATCTTGGAGAGCCGTCGCGGTGTCCACACTGCTCTCCGGGCTGCTGGGGTCGATAACTTCCACCATCTTCATCGCCAATGACGTTCGAAGTCGAACACTCGCCTGCTCCACTCCGGATTACTCGCTGAGGCTCGATCCAAACGTTGCTGTCTACCCCGACACGTTCAGAGCAGCAGTGGTCGCTTGTTGCCTCGCCGCTTCCACCATCTATTGCTGGAGTCCTCCCATGACCGCCTTCACGATGGTCTCCACAGATTTGCGCGTACGCCGCCTCGAGCCCGTTCGTCTTGTGTTCGAGAATTACCACCCATTCGCCGCGGAACCAGTCTCCGTGCGCCGTGGGCTTTCATCTCTTACGGTGTCTCCATGTTCTCATCTGAGGTGAGGTGAGGCACGACGCGTCCTTACTTTTCTCTATGTCCAAGTCACGTAATTAAACAATACAGCTCACCGTTTTTTCGCCGCTCGAAGTTATTGTTTCTCGCCGTTTGAGGTTAGGTTAGGTGTCAGCTGCCCGAAATTCTAGACGCTCTCCGGTGTTGCCACGTTGACCTCTTTGGTAGCACATGTAAACGATTTGGCGATCGGCTCTGTTCGCGAGCGCGATGGAAGGGTACACTTTACGCGCATTCTGGCAACACGGCTTTGTCCTCGGATTACTTATCACGCGTGACGCGGTTTTTCGACTAACACCCTATCCCAATGAATACAACGTGCGCAAAAAGTTTCACTTAAAAAAATTTGTTATTTCACTTTATTAGTATTATACTGGTCTTAAATTTCTGCGAAAAGTTGGAGGTAAACGATAAGACGCATTTTGTTATAACACGATACTTGGATAAAATGTAAGCCATTACTTTGCATTTGATTTATAAAATTATTTCGCTTCAATGTTTGTTTCAATTTTTCGAAACAGGCTATCTTCACCTGCACCAACAATTTTACTTCGGTTTACTGACATTCGCAACGGGGATGCTATAAACAGCTTGATAAGTCAAAGTCATAAACACGGTATATCTCTTGAAAGACATAGTTGCCAGTTTGTTTGCAATATCGGTGGTCAGCCGATGACACTTTGGATTTTAGACAAATAGTTGGATATTTCGCGGACCGGTAAATATTTCTTGCGGACCGGGGCCGGTCCGCGGACCGGCGGTTGAGAAACACTGCTCTAGGATATATGTATATGCAACCTACCACATAAGGCAGCCAATTTGGAAATATAAAATTAAAACTATTGAACATAATATGCATACAAAATAAAATTCATTAGGGTCAAGTACTGTCCGAAGCCCAAGTTTCATTCGTTCGATACTTTATTTTCCAGTATTACCCCGTGCTGTTCTCCCTGGTGAACGTAAAGTCCAAAGAGCTGTACCAGAAAGTCTTCAAGTACCTCCACGACGACCTCGCGCCGCACCTCCGCCCCGAGGAGATCGTCACGGAGTACGAAGCGAATCTGTACTACGCTCTGGCGGAGACTTACCCCGATTCCAGCCTGGGAGGCTCCGTCTTCTACTACACGCAAAATCTCTACAAGAAAGTCTGCTCGCTGCATCTATCGTCGACGCTCGAGGCGAACACCTCCTTCAGGAATATCTATGACATGTTGCTAATGTTGCCGTTGCTGCCAGCTAACACGATAGCCGACGGCCTGGATAACATCGAGACGCATGCAAGGAACCTCGATGTGCACGATCTGGTCTTGGGGCTGTTCAGACACGTGCGCGAGGAGTGGCTGCTCAAGGTGACACCGGGTCTGTTCTGCGTACACCGCATGGAGAGGCGCATTGACGAAATGGTGATGGCACCCTTTAAGAAGCTGAGGGACTTCATGATGTTCTCGAAAGGGAAAGGGAGCAAGGACACCTCCAATAACATCTTGTTGGTAGTGGAGAGGCTGATGGAACTGGAAGGGTTCCTTCTTCAGGCATCCTCAATGAAACAAGTCACACCTAAGGACTTTAACAGGTGTGCTAATAACATTCATTTTATAAAAGATTATTGGCAGACGATGCAACCTCTTCTGCAAGTGGTTCCTAAAATTGTCATGTTGCAAAATTAAATGTCTTAGTTGAACTAGGGATCTTTTGAAAAATCTTTCTAGAATATAGTACTCCCCAATTTAAAATGCTGTTGATAATCTTTCTGGGCTGTCCTCAAACCCTTTGGAGGTCTTTCATATGTAAGATTCTTGAGGACTGGGGGTATCTAGAGGTCTTGGGGTCCACAACATTCAAAAATTGTGTCAACAGTTCCTTTTAAATTTTAAATAACCCATCCAAAGAACCCTTCATTCTTTAATACATGAATATAAGTAGGAACATTTAATTGCAAATTGTTAAAATTATTACTGAAAGCTCAAAACGTCTCAAATTAGTAATTTGTTTCATTAACTACAGATCTTTCTTTTTCTACTGATAGCGCTCAGAATAAGTGCGTGCTGCGCGCTTGGCAGCACATCGAAAGCCACCCGAAGATCAACCTCAACCACTTCTTCACCAGGCTGGTCACTTATATCAAGTGCATGGAGAAACAGCTGTGGATCTGGGGATTTTACAGATACCGAGGGGACGCTGACGATCAACTCATTGCGGCATCCGACTTGTTCTCACAAAAACAAGTCGCCCATGATGGAGATGCGAACGGTACAGTTGTTCTTGTAAGCAACGATGGAAGCGTCGCAGGCGAAAAAGTGAATACTACTGCCGTAGTCGTGGGAGGAAACGAAAGTGACGATAGGAACAGTAGCATTATCATGGCTGTAATCGATGAAAATGGGCGGTTTATGCTGCAGGGCTACTGATATTATAATTTAGTTGTTTAAAATTGCACCTGTTATACACACATATATATGTATATTAAAATATTAAAACAAATATAAAGTGTGGGATTATTACAAATTATAGCAAACTTATACTTTAACAAAAACAATGGCAGATAAATGCTGCACTTTTGTTGAGATTGAAGAATATATATGCAATATTCCCATTGAAAAGGATTTTACGAGATGTTATATTTGTGAAGATCATTTTGTTTCAAGTGATTTTGCTAATCAAAATTTACAAGTATGTCTTTCGCCTGCAATAGTACCAAAACCTTTCGTTGCTTGTGAGAGAGATTTCAGTTATAGTAATATTTGTCAAGATAATCAACCCACTTTTTCAGGGATTAACAGGCACACTGCACGCAATTCTGATTTTGATGTAATCCCAGAACATGAGTGTATAAATCCGAGTGTACCTGATCACACCGATACATTCTCATTTTTAAAAAGTTTTAAGACAATTCAATTTAAATGGATCAAATTTATCAAATGTAGATTAAAAAATGTACGTATAATATGCATAGAAATGCATCAAAACAAATCAGCAAATTTCGCATCACCTTAATTAATGAAAGGGTAGCTAATAATTTTTGTAACAATCATCAACTTGTATAGCAACTTTTGATAGATAGAAGCGTCAGGCACCTTATTTACAAATTTGTTAAGGAAGAAATTCGTATTAAGAGACCTTTATATAGTAATCACGATAGAAAAATTAAGAAATTTAAAGTATTGTAGTCAGTATGGTGCTTTCTAGCCTATTTTTATATAATTCACATCTACTTGTCATTCAATTAACTTTTTCCTTCTATTTTGAAGTGAAAATCATTAAATCAGTTTTAATATTCAACTTTCTGCACGGTTTTCTTGAAATTTCACCAACTGAAGTGACATTTTATTATTTATTTATTTATTTACACTTGATATGTTTCTATATATTTTATTTACATATTTGTTGTATTTGTTGTGGATTTTAGCAGGAAGTAAAGTTAACTTTGTTGCGGGGTATTCCTCTTGTCGATTAGACGAGATCCCGCAAAGCTGTAAATAGAAGGACCAAATTTTCTATTTCAAGTTCTTAACCAACCCCAAATTAATATTTTTTTTTATTCGAGTTATGGTAATTGCTTCTTTGTTTTTTTTTTAATTTTAAAAACCCAATTGGAATTCTTTGGTGTTTGCAATGGTCGCTCACCGAACCGAATTCTACGATATCTACCTAAGACGTAAGAACGATAACAGTTTTGCTAACGATTCTTCAAAAAAAGGGGAAGATAAACTGTTTCATTAGATACAGCTGACTTCTACTCTAATCAGGAATTTATTTTAGGGATTGTGGATTGATTATTTTAGGGATAACGGATGGAAAATCTTACTGAGAAGTTTTCTAACTAAAATTGTTTATAACTGTTCCTGTTATTAAAGTTTCATTGTAATAAACCGTCTCTGATAAGACAATTTCATTTCAGTTCAACTGTCACTAATGTTAAAGTGTTTTGTTTGAATGTATGTCTTCTCGATTATTCGTGATTACTTAACATTGCAAAAAATGGAGATGGCACTCATTCATTCATGTAAAACCAGTGGAATTTGCAGGTTCAACCTAATTTTCAAATTTTCCCGCTAATTCCGAATTTCCCGCTAGGGTCAGTGGTGGGAGGCAAGGCAAACATGGCGGCAAATGTCATCGGTGTCCATGAATGGTTAACGGTTAGGATCAGCGTTGCCACAGCTACCCCGTTCGGGGTAGATCTACCCCTTTTGAAAACTTTCTAACACTCTCGCTCCCCTCGACTAAATCTACCCCGCAGACCAGCTATGTGATAATTGATAATAGTTTCAGAATATATAAAAGCAAAAATTGAATTTAACTACCGCCTTTATTCTAATTATCTCATATTAAAAGTTGTAGTTTTCTACACCCAGCTTTGCGGTTGCGTGCCTGCAGTTGGCAGTGCAGTGCGACATTTAAATTTTAGATGGCGCGCGTAACGGAACAGGAGTTCTTATTTTGTCAGCTTATTGTTTTGTGGTTTGTGAAAAATTTCGTTGAGTTGAGTGTTTATGAGACAAGACGAGATTTCTATGACGAGATTCACGAGAGCTGTCATCCTGTCATGGCCTTCATCCTTCATCTTCATCCTGTCATTATAAGGGTCATTAGTTCATTGGAGCAGCGAGCAGCGATAACATTACAAATTACAATTACTAATTATTCTAATTACGTTTGTTTACGTTTACGTTACGTTCTGATGATGGATAGGTACGTACGTATGTAATTGTCGTAATTTAATTCTTTACAACTTGAAGGCAGCGTTCAGTTTATTAATTCTTTTTTCATTAAAGGTTTGTGATAAGAACAAAGAAAATCGTTGGTGATAGTGAGATTAATGAGGACCCATATAAAAACCCAAAACCTGGGACATCCAAATCAATGGATGGCATGGATGCAGATGAGAACAAGGAGAACAAGTCAACACCAACACCACCAGTAATTCAATCAGCATTGGAGTCAGAGTCGGACACCCAAGAAAGTGAAAGTAAAGGAGAACCAGTACGAAAAAGGTACTGTCAAAAATTTAAGTCGGAGTGGAGAAAACAATATGCTTGGATTAAAGATGGAACGGAACAAAAGCCTGTATGTGTAGCATGCAATATAAAAATACATTGCAACAAGTATAACCTAAATAGGCATGAATCTAGCATATCGCATAAAAAAATATGAGAAAATTAGAAAACACACCAAAAATAACAGAAGTTATCCAAAATGAAGAGCATAGGAGATATGCAACATTGGTAAAGACTGCCGAATTAAATATATGTATGTTCTTACATGAGCATAATTTACCATTTTTGCTGGTTGATCACCTCGTGAAGTTTTTACCACATATTTGTCCAGATTCTTTCATAGCCAAGGCATTGACTTGTAATCGATCAAAAGCATCATATGTCACTAAGGAATGTTTGGCAAAACAACAATTAGAAGAAATAACTGAAGTTCTAAAACATACAAAATTTTCTTTGATTATTGACGAGACGACCGACATTGCCACTGAAAAATCACTAGCTTTAGTTGTTAGATATTATGATGAAAAAAACTACACAGTGGCTGACAAATTTTTTGGACTTATAAAAATGGAGAATTCCACTGCAGAAGCTATTTTTAATACTATTTTCAATTACCTTACAGAGCTAAATATTTCCATTAACAATTTAATTGGCTTGGCCGCGGATAATGCAGCAGTCATGATGGGAAAGCAAACGGGTGTCCAGGCTCGATTCAAAGAAATATTACCGAATATATTTGTACTAGGCTGCATATGCCACTCGTTTCATCTTTGCTCCTCCGCTGCCGCCAAAAAGTTACCAAGAAGCTTAGAAGATTTTATACGAGAAGTTTACAACTACTTTGCAAATAGTAGTAAACGAATTGGCAAGCTCAAAGAATGCCAAGTGTTCCTTGATTTAAAGCCACACAAACTGCTTCACCCAGCACAAACCAGGTGGCTGTCATTGCAGGTAAAATTATACAAGGTTGAATTTTGGGTAGAGTTTTTATAATATTTTTTTTAGGCAGCGGTAGATAGAATTTTGGAGAACTGGGATTCCTTGATATTGTTTTTTACAAATGAATGTTTTGAGCAAGATTTACACTCCTGTAACAAAATTTTAGAGAATCTTAAAAATCCTGTCTATAAATTATATTTTAACTTTTTGTCATATTTTAGATATCATCAACAAGCTAAATTTAGAATTTCAATCCGAAAAAACTAAAATTCATTTGATTCAAAAGAGAGTAAATTACTTATACAAAACGCTGATTCGAAATTTTATTAGAAAAGAGTATATAGACTCAACTTCTATAAACAATATTAACCCATCAAATTCTAGATTATTTCTAGAATTAGAAAACATTTATTTTGGGGCACAAGTTGAAGTAATGGTTGATTCTAATATTGATTCAAATGAGGTAAGAAATTTTAGAATTAGAAGTCTTGACTTTTATATTGAATTGTGTAGTGAAATAAAAAAAAGATTTGATTTTGAAAATCCTGTTATGAAATATGTATCAATATTTGACCCAAAAATAGCTGTATCAGGAGAAATTGGAAGTATAGTGAAGGATACTGTTACTTTCTTTCCATCTCTAGTGACTGATATTGAAAAATTGAACTCTGAATGGCGTTTACTTTCTGACATTGAAAGTTTTAAGCAGTCTGATTTAAATAATTTTGAAGAATTTTGGAATAACATCTTTAAGGCTAAAAATGAACTTGGTGGTCCTTTATTTCCTAATCTCTCTATTTTAGTTAAAGGAATTTTATGCTTACCTCATTCGTCTGCTGCAGCAGAGCGGGTCTTTTCACAGTTATTTTTGTTAAAAACAAAAACTCGAAACAGGTTGAATGTTGATACATGTTGCAGTATTTTACATACCAAAGAATTGCTTGGAAATGAAACTTGTTATACATGGACACCCTCCCTCGATTTATTAAAAAAAAAGTGTAGAGAGTAGTGCAATATTGTTTAATTTATATGTTTATTTTATACACAACATATGTTTATATTTTTTTTTGTTATATGTTTGTTTTTTGTTTTTTTTTTGTGAGAAGAGTTTTTAAATATTTTATTTTTTTAAGAGTGGGACATTATTGTTTAAAGGTTGTTTGTGTTTGTATACATTAAAATGTTACTAAGGCAAAATTAAGTATTTTGTGTTAAAGAGAAAACCAAATTTTGTATTAATGTCGTTGTTTTTTTTTATTAATACTTCGTGCAATAGCATCTTTATTTATATTGCAATAATACATGTTATGTAAATGTATATGAAATTGTGTATTCATTTTGAGGGTAATTAAGAAATACTGATCATTATTTTTTCCGGCCACATCTTCTTAACGAGTCCGTTGTATGGTTGTACACGAAATGGCTATTATTGGACGATAGTGATATAGAAAACAAGAAAACCAAAAATACACTAAATCAATCATTAATAACCGAACAATAAATCAATGAAAGACTGCTATTAGTATCGGGTGTTTGTTTAAATTTCACCTCATGGTAGGCTGTGGATAGTGTTTGTCAATGCGCCTTACGGCCTTACTAAAAAATGTCAAAATTGACATAACCTCACTTTTTTAATAAAAATTGAAACTGCTCCAATCAGTTAGCTTGGCTCTATTAATTAGGCGTAGATGAGTGAACTGTCTTTTTCAAGACACTAGTAACCGATTGGAGCAGTTTCAATTTTTATTAAAAAAGTGAGGTTACGTCAATTTTGACATTTTTTAGTAATGCGCATTCACAAACAGTATCCACAGCCTACTATGAGGTGGAAATTAAAAAAAAACACGATATAATATTCATTGATCAAAGAGTTGCCTACAATCCAACAAATTCCGACATTAGCGCCATCTATTACTAATAGCCCTAACAAGTTACCCCGCAATGACCCAGTTCTACCCCGCTATCCTGCGCTAACCTACCCCGATAAAAGCAAAGCTTGTGGCAACACTGGTTAGGATTGCTCAATCGCTCAATCAGCTGAAAACGTCTGCCATGTACGCGCGAAAGCTCCGCCCATTTGTGACGTCAGCCGCAGACCTCTGCTCTTAACGTAAAATGTATTCTGGAAGTGTTTCATAAGGTTTATGTGGTTAATTATATAGCATATAGGGTTTTCGAATGAATAAACCAAAAAATGAACATTTTTCTTTAAATTTATTAAAAAATAAGCATTGAACGTCTACAAATTTGTATAAACCAGCATAAAAAGAGTGCAAAAAGGCATAGAAATTACATTACATTTTTAATTACAATTCGAATCGTTTACAAACTTTTATTATTCTATTACAGTATTTATAAGAATTAAGTAAGTAGTGAGTTTTACAGACACGAAGTTGTATTTGGGAGAAGGGTTTTATTTGTATAAAAATATAAAAAAGCCGTTTTCCGCTGGCACAAATTTCAGTTTTAAAGATATGCAGTTTAAATTCAATAACCACTTACTTATCCAACTTAAGAATTTGACATTTACACACTGTAAAAATATATCAGAAACTTGGTTTCCGATATATATTAATATATTCATAATAATTCATTTTGTAGGTCTCTTTCGTAATCATTTTCCGTAAAATGAACTGAGCAGATGTAGCTTGTGTCGGGTTTAAACGTATCTCCCCTATTGCAACGAAATATCCACTCCTTTCTAATGGTCTGGGAAACAAGATCTTTAGCCCTTGGAAAGCGATGGAATATAAAATGTTCATTTCCTTCCTGCCTTTTTTTATAGGTATTGTTACAGCCATACAAAGCACAACGTGTACCGGGCATTCTATATAGATTTGACCACTTGCTCACTAAAATTAAATGAACGAAATATTACTTATAAAACACAAAACTATTTTACCTACCTCAGAAAAACTGGCTATGGGTAATGTATATCACTTAATACAAATAGAAAAAAAACGAGTTCTTTAAATTTAAAATCACGTTTTCTATAAAATAGACGAAAAATAAACGCACAAGCACAAAGCACAACCGAATAGTAAACACAAGTAAACAATCAAATGACATGACAATCAAACAATCTGTATCCGTGAATCCGCAAGGTCTGCGGGTGACGTCACCACTATCAGCTGACGTACGTCTTATTAGATTGAGCAATCCTTTACCGTTAACTATTCTTGATCGGTGTCGCCTTGCGCTTCTTAATAATACGTTTTGTGGTACTCTGTGGTGGTGTTCAGGTATTGTGTTTTGTGGCTTTGTGGTTCTATCACTTCTATCGTTAATCGTTCTCATTCGTTCTATTTTCTATCTATCGCTTCGGAAATTGACAGTGTTTTGTAAATTTCAATCGTTTCAATCCACAGTTTCAATCTCTAAAAAATGACGGAAACTTACCCCGAAGATTGGGACGTTGAGCAATACAGGGATGAACATGAGCCTAAACATCACTGGAAACTTCGAAAAGAATTTATGAACACCCACAAGGGTAAGTTCTCTGAAGAACGTTTGGTGGCTTTGGCCAAAACCTTCACAAATATGGAGTTCCTGGGTTGTTCGTGAGTATCCAAATAACATCTTGCATCGTTGTAACAGGTTACGATTCTAATATTTTCGTAGTTACCCATCTGAACTAATGGCCAGAATAGCAGAACTCTCGAAGGATGTAGCGAAGGACTACAGGGAGGTAAAGAAGAAGAAACTTAAGAGAACTTTTGTTTCAGCTTCTGATGCGGCAGAGAATAAAATAAGTATGAGCTTTCTGTTTCATAACCTACATTGGTATTTTCATTGTATATATTTTAGAGCGTAGAAAGACTGATCCACCATCCACAACTGCAACATCAAAATCAAGGAAGTAGACTACTTTTATAGTTTAAGAAAATAGTTCTTCAGAATGAGATAAGTTAATATGAAAACATGGAAATTTAATTTGTTACTTGGTCAGTTCTATTCATCAATCTAGTAAGTAAATGCTCTCGTGTGAGAATTTAAATCTAATTTTCTAATCAAATAGTAAGAGATCTGATGGAAAATTTATAATCTGTGAATTGATGAGAAAAAACTATACCTAGTAAGACAAACATCTGAGTTTCAATATATACGGATCTTTTCTATCGAAACGCTTGGTGGGAAACCAACAAGAGCAAAAGAGAAACCAGCAGTAGTTCTTTAGCAAGACAGAGAGAGAAGCTTTGCAAAGTTGCCGGCCGAGCACGCAGTCCAAGTCAACGCGTGTATCGCTTCACACTTTCGGATGTGTGCGGTACAGTGTGCGGAGCGGATGACTGTAATGTTTCGCGAGCTAGCAACATCGCAAAAGGTCGTTCTCTGTTTCGCTCACGAGAAATATATGGCCTTTCTCTCGCACTTATGTTGATCCCACCGTGCGACTCTTTAGAAACGGTCTGTATACCTATGTATGTATATACACCCAAAATCAACTCCTGATACTGACTCACTGTAATGAGTGTGAGATTATAGACCTGTGCGGTAAAGGGGAAAGAGGAGTGATCCCAATAGCAGGTAGAGTATAGAAACGTGGCTTCCATATGACGAATGCCGGCAAATACACCATTATCCATTCACCAAGAGTTAAAATATGCAATGTTACCTTTTGAGTAGGAGTTGTGTTATAGCTGGCTCCACAGCCAGTCATTTTATTACCAGTTATTTTCTGATATTAATGTACCGGAATTACCACAAATTACACATGACCTGATAATGCACCCAACACATCACTGCCTTGAACGATAATATCATTCTGTATATGTGAATATTACGGGAGGAAAAGAAAGAGGTAATAAAGTTTAGCGATGCTAAGACAACTCGTGTTACATTTGGCTGTTGCTACTTTTTAGTTTTGCTGCCGCTGGTAGAATAAAAACCTAGCATAGTTACGCCTACATATGATGGCAGTTTTTACTGGAAATCTACTATTTGAATATACAAATATATTGACTTATGTGTGAGAGTAGTTAACGTCTCCTTTTTGCTGCAAGGGTAATCTGGACGGGACCTACAGGTTAACGTGGGCTCCGAACCACGGTCATCGAGCACGATTGTACCCCCTTAAAGCTCTCACCCCAGGTGACATACTCCGTGCTCTACCGACTCAGGGTGTGTGTATCCTAGTCCCGCCCTCCTACAGGATATCCAATCCTATCCGGCCTGGTTACATTATGATGCCACAACTATTGTGTGACGTTTTTTCATTGAACATTATGTTTCAAGGTGGTCTTTTGTGTGTTACCATAAGTCAGGAGAAGTGGATTTTCGATATAAGTATATAATGAAGCTTTCAGGGTGTAACTTTTTTTTATTCAATTGGCATATATAAATCATAAAAGATGTACAAAATTATACTTAACGTATACATACAATTTTCAAAATATGTAATATAAAGGAACTTAAGGCAAGGTGTTGCATTGCAATATTGGAAAGAATCTTTTTCCCAACAAATAGTATAGCATGCACATTTATGTGTAAAAATATTTTCACAATGTTCTATCATTGAGCCCTGGAAGGGATCTCACTAAACAAATTTTGTATTTAAAACTATTGATCAATACATCTTATTTAAAATATTCGATAGGGACTGATCATAAGCATGTATGCCAAGATAATAAAAGTGAATTTTAATGGTAGTAATATAAAGATACATTTAAAATAAAATGATACTTCATGGAACAAAAAAAAAAGAACAAAGGTAATTTAGAGAAGGCAAGAGACTTTCGCAGTACTAAAATTATCATTTTGAACATTAAACCCCTCCTCATATCAATTAAGATAACATCAATCATTTATTGTTGTTATTATGCAAGCCTTCAATGGAGACACTGAGTTGTTCTAACCTTTGTATCAACTGGCTCATGGTGTTTCGTGACCTCTGGATGTTCTCCTCATTCAGACTTGGCACGGCTGCTGAACCAAGGTCGAAATGGAGCTTCGCCAGTTTCTCCTGCTGCTCCCTGATGTTTGTCATCTGCTCCATACTACAGCCGCTGCCGAAAGCACGTAACTTTCCTGAGTGGAAGTCGGCCAGGAGACCGAGCAAGGCGTGCTCCATCTGTCTGACATCGGGCACTTGGGATACAAAAGAATGGTGTCTGATATCTGTGTTAGGATTGTCTATTGGGGCGCCAAAATAAAAATGAATAAATAAAAATAAAACAAAAAAAAAGGAACATAAAGCATCTAGTTTTTGCAAAACTTCACAAGGTGTTTATAAATAAAATGAAATGTTAGGGTTATCACCTTTTTTATTAACTGAACGGGTTCTTCTATTAGAAGCATTCATGGAAAACCTTATTGGATTTAATGTGTAAAATACACCCATAACCTTCTAGTATCGAAAATTAATTTTCCTGCCAGCTATATTCATATGTGAGCCGACAACCCCATATTTTTGTATGATATACATCATGTACCATAATGTGATAACCTTAACACTATTCAAAGCCACAATAATATCTGTTTTTCACAAGCAACAATACCTTTGTGGACATTCCTAGGTCTCACAGCACTAGCTTTATTGTTGTTCTCTCTTAGTTTTCGTTCATTAACAAATGTTATTTTCGAGCTTCCTATAGCAGGCCTGTCCCCAGCTTGGCCCCTCCGGATGCTATGTGCCACAGAGCTGCGACTCGTATTACCGGAAGACGATATCTGAAAATAGTTTGAAGCCATAAATAGGAAGGAAAGTTCACCTGCGACCGTTGCTACCACTTTGCTGCTCTTTATGGGAGACGTAATTTTTCCTTCGCTTTCGTCTTGGATAAAGCTGTCGTCGTTCTCAGCATCGCTAGATACCAGTTGCTGCAGTTCGGAGGTTTCCCTTGACTCCATAGTAGTGTAAGGATGAGAGGTAAAGGTTTGTTATTAAAACGACCCAGGTAAGTGGGGTAAGGACAAGAAGAGTGGCAATTTGTGTTAGGATTAGGATAACCTACATGTTTTCAAAAGAGATCTGTCAAATGTTTTACACAAACACAAATCAAACCCAGAAAATTTGCAGGGCAGGAACGCAGGAACTAACACATTTTCGCGTCGTGCTACTCAGAACTCAGAGGATTCTGTAAAAAAAAACTTTTGACATCCGACATCCTTCAAATCTGACGGCTTTGACGGTGACCTGACACCTGACGTCCCTGACGTGAACCTGACATCGACATTTAAAAGATGGGTGTTGTTTTTCTATTTGTTTCCGATTACACTATCCGAAATAAATGTTATCGACGTCCGGTGTCATTTCAACAATAATAACAAGTTATGGGCGAGTCTTTCGATTACACGCTCAAGTACCAACAGCTGCTGCACGACCTGAAGGGCACCGTGGAGGGGCTGTTGGTGACCCAAGTGGCGAACGTCTGGTCGATTTACGGGGGCCTCAACAGGCTCCATAACATCGTCGAGAAGATATTCAAACATGGGTGCAAGTTCTCTAAAAATGTGAGTTTGTTGTAGGTATGCATAAATTACTAGTACCTTCGACAACACTGAAGGGGTTTCGATGGATTTTTCGTTTAAATTCAGTAATATTCATTCCTAATTAGAAAGTTTGTTTAAATTTCAAATCGCTGCTAGAAGTAAGTTGCATGACAAAGGTTTATAAGTTATCAAACATTCAAGTTGATTTATAAATGTAATTTTATTATCGTAATACATTTTATGATAAAATTCTCTTTTATATGAATTATCAGTTCATAAAAAGAGTGATTCAAATTTGTTCAATAATAGTTTTGTAGTAAATTATTATGTAAAACGTATGACGCTATTTTATATAGCTACATATTGTATTTATGCTATAGCTATATAGGTGGGTATATTATTATTTCGTTTCTAATAATAACTTGAACACAGTGTTGAAATCAGCCCTGAACCATATCTAGCCATGTTCTTACTTATCTCAAAACAAATAATTTTAATTGACAGTTATCAAAATTATTGGGTTAAGTATCATTTTGGTAGTATATATATGTGTGCATTAAAGAGTCAAGTGCACCTGAAAATGAATACTAATTTATTGTAATAGGAGGTATAGTAATTTATTTGACACTTATTCAATAATTCAGTGAGTCATAATGTGTATTCAATTCCAGGAGAACAGCTACTACAACTTCATCCAAGGTCTCGAATGGCTACAGCCCGAAAACTCAAAATCCTATTTCTCCACAGACTGTGAGTACCAACCGCACATTCCAGCACAATTAAAAGGTGACAAATCATCGATCTGGCTATACAGGAGTCTAGAAAATCACTCACTGTCCCAGAAGCTCTCTTGGTTATTATCCGATCAATCGCATTTGAAGAGCTGTTATCATTCATATGCGTTTCTTTGCCAACAGAAATACGCGGAAGCTACGCTGATATGTCTTAGATCTGTTGAACGGAACCAGCCTAGTCTCATTTCTGAAATTAACCCTTGCCTCTTCTTAAACAAGGCTGGTGGCTTTCAGAAAGTCCACAGGAGGTGCTTTTCGTTTCCTGACAGTCAATTAAAGAAAATACATGAGGAGAAAAGGAGTAAAACAATGCAAAACATATCAGGAAATTTAGTATCAAACTGTCTAGTCAAAAAGGAATCTAATATTTATGGAAAATTAAAGTTGTGGCACAGCATGCCTTCTTTACAAACATCTGGAGTAAAAAATGATTCAAACATTCATCTGCAAAGTAAAACTACACCCTCTACTCCAGTTTACTCAAAGAAGACAAATAAAATAGTACCCAGCTGCTCTAGATTAGACTACAGCTCTCTACAATTGAAGTCTCGTAAATCTAGCTTAAAGAAATGCAATACTTCCGTGAAGTCTCGGGAAGTAAAACATATAATCATAAACAATCAAGATATCTTAGAACATACCCCACCTCTCAGCAGCTCACAGAGTAGCGGTACCATCACTAACGACGATTTGTTACTGTCCACTAAATCTCTTCCTGATCCAAAGTCAAAAAGCAACTTCAGCATGTCAACTTCACCGTTATCCATGATGGACTCCTTCCTTCCGATGCCTGGAGAGAAAGATTACACAAAGTTACCAAAGAAAACATTTATTGAGGATGGTGGTATGAGTGTGCTACCAATGGCCACGGGTTACTTCCCTAAACCGAAGAAAGGACAAAGTTTACTTTCATTTCTGAGCTCTAGTCAATTCGCCAAAGCCAATGCCGAGTTAGATCGGGAAAATGCACATTTTAGTATTTCGGAAGCTATAATTTCTGCTATGGAACAAATAAGGTAAATGAAAAATATCTTTCTTATATGTTAATATAAATAGCACATAAACAATGTAAAAGATGTCCTTCAACTCATAATTATTGCGAAATTGTTTTCGACAATTTTGAATCAAGTAAATTTGTCTATATGGTGATAAAGTATAAGTAATAGTGATATACGCTTATTGGTATTTTTACAGAGCTCCTAGTAATTAATAATAAACAATATTTGAAATTGTGATGAATGGTTATCAATTTTTTTAGATGTAAAAAGAATTTCAAGTTATCGGAAGAACAAATGGACGATAGTGATCCTGAAATAATGGACTTAAAGCAAAGGATACGATTGAGGAGGACTGAAAGGGCAATAGAGAAACACAGAAGGTTTTGGGCTGCTAGTTTGTTAAGTGATGGAAAAACAGACAGTACGTAAATAAAGAATTTAAAATATACTTTCAATGTTGTTAATGATTATTGACGATATTATTATAAAATTCCTACTCATTAATTAAACAGAAAATTGTGCTTTGATTATAGCCACGACAAGTGCAAGTCCATGTTCAACGACCCCCGATACCCTTTCCGATGGTCTAAGCTCAGACGATGTGGAGGATTTAGAGATAAGTCAAGCGTCCAACTTAAAAGATAATATGGGATTGTCAATGTCGATGGCATCGCTTTATTCTGAAGCTGATCTGATGAAACGACCCCGAGGTGCACCTGACGGTGCTTCTGATGTTATGTCTGCTGAAGGAGTAGCTATTTCACTGATAAGCAAGTTTAGTGATAGACAACTACCTAGGTAAGATAAACTGAAAATCTCAAAATCTCATTCTGTTAAAAAGAAAAATGTCTGATATAAATGAAATGTAAACATTCAAGCTATTAGAATTCAAAAATTACTGGAATTACAGCTTTACAGTAATCCTGATTTAAGTTAAAAAAATGTGAAGGTAATTTATTTTAAGACAACTTCAGATGTATGATGGGTTCATATTTAATTGAGTAACAACTCAATGCAGTGTTTACTAATCACATCTATTCAACATCAGTAATTGTATTTTAAAATATTTTTAAGGGCTTCAGATCTGGAATGGTTAGTTACGGAGGAGGAAGCTCCACAAGCATTGTTACCATTACCAAAAAGTTGGCCAGTTAGTCCTGATAGTGCTGAAGAAGTTACCACTCCTCTAAGGGGCACCCAGGAATGGGCTCCTCCTAGGCCTCAAATCATATTCACTTTACATTCCCTTAAAATGTAAGCTTATAAATATTTACAAATTTAAATAGGTTGCTTTGCCAATTTTCAATTTGAAAATACCTCAAATGTTTAAAAGTTTTCTTTCATGGTTGCTTTATCAGCTGTATCATTGCTTTGCTAGTTTTATGAGGATGACTCCATATAATCTATTTTATTTTCTGTTTTTAGGAGAAAAGATTTAATGGCTAAGCAAGATTATCGATGCGCTGGATGCAGCATGCGAGTCGCCCCGAAATATGCCTCAAGATTTCGATATTGCGAGTATTTAGGACGATATTTTTGCACAGGTTGCCACACTAATCAATTAGCTCTTATTCCTGGTAGAGTTTTGCAAAAGTGGGATTTTACAAGGTATTTTAAGACAAATTTTATTAACGATCGTTTCTACAAATTTATTCTAGGTATCCAGTATCAAACTTTTCTTACCGTTTGTTGGAACAAATGTATATGGATCCATTATTTAGGGTGTTCGAGTTGAATAAAAACATAGGAAAACTGTCAAAGAACTTGGTGTTTTGTAGAAAATACCGTATAGGACTTCACTATTTGAAAGATTTTATTTTTACTTGCAAATATGCAGAATTGTATGTCTACCACCCAAAAGGTAATGTACTGGTTTTGAGTCATGTCTTTTTAGAGCACAGGAGAGATTAGAACAGGAAGCTTCATATCTATTGTCTGAACCCGAAGTATACTCTCTGAATGACCTAGTCAATGTTCGTAGTGGTGATATGAAGACAAAGCTTAGGGATTTAGTTGAAGTTTGTTATAGACACACCTCAGAATGCAAAGTATGTATAACAAGATAAGAACTCATTTACATAACACAAAAAAAATTGCAATGTTAATTCTAAATAGAAAATTTCCAATATACAATGACTGCATTTGCTTGTTCTTTCTAGTTGTGTTTGGCAAGAGGCTTTATCTGTGAGATCTGTAATTCGGAAGCAGTGATCTTTCCATGGCAAATGAGAATCGTGCGAAGATGTGAGAAGTGTGGAAGCTGTTATCATAATACTTGTTGGAATAATAACGATCCATGTAAGAAATGCTTGAGGATACAGAAAAGGAAAAAAAATAGCGATCACCTTGAATAATACCATAAGAGTAATGTAGATATTTTTGTATTGATTTATATATTTATTTGTAACTAATAAATAACTTTAGTTTCTATAAACAGTAGTTTTTTTTTAGAACTTGAGCATTGTACTTAATGCCATATTTACCTGTAGTTTTTACTGCTTATAGGTCCACTACTTTTTTGTAACTTTTAGAACAATATAAACGCCCCAAGTTTTAAAAAGGATTTATTTAAAGATTCAACAACATACAATGAATTACAAAAGAGCCTTGAACGATTGCAATAATTTATAGAACATTGTATACATTTTCCTACACATACCACATACATACAAGAGAAAATTGCAGTCATAGTAAAATATATTTGACAATAATTCCTAAAATTACATTGTTGAGAGGCATTACATATGTATAAATATCAAAAGTGATATTATGCGTACTTTACATAAAAACAACATTTATAAAAAAACTGTCACTATAAAATGAAAGAGGTATGATGGGTCAAATTGATGACATATATCAAAATTATTTCCATAAATCTTCATTTGAAATAAGTGGGGTTTTCGCGACGTGGAAGAATATTTTGTGAGAATACTTGTTCCGTACAGTCATAAGTTGAGATTTGGGTGGAGTGTGAAGTCCGTCATTGAGCAATGTTACAACATCTTTAAATTCATCTAGCTTATAACCTGAAATGAATGAATTTTACAAAAGAGTTATCTGCACAAATAGGAAGTCATTAATTTTATTATAGTACTATTTTGATTAAGAGAAAATAAGGTCTCAATTGTAAAAATAAGACAATTTATGTGGATAACATTTACCTGTATAGTATTCTAAAGTGGGAGTCCATCCACTAATTTTCTTCATTTTCAATGCTAAATACAGAGCCGCTGAAGCCAATTTCGAATCTCTTACTGATACTGTCTTATAATCCATCAGTGAAAACTCCAGGATAAACCTTGCCAGGGTTAAAATAGGCATTGTAACTTTGCCACACTAAAAATGGTTTACTTAGATTCCAGAGTTTGAAAAATGATCATTCTACAAAATATATGTAACAATCCACACAAAATTTAAATTTCTTACACGAGCATATCTCCTTAGGAACCTGTAACTAATTGGAATTCCTAAATTGAAATCGCATATTTTTAATAAATTTATTTCCATTCTTTGCAGTTCTTGCTTCACATAAGCACCGTCACAAATGTACAGAAAATCGGCTATCATGGGTGGTACCCTAAAAGGAAATGTTTGCACACAGTTAATAATTTTGCTTAGTCAATGATGTATTGATTAAATTACCTTTCATCATATTTACTAGCTACAAACATCGCGGCAGCACCGACGAGCTGTAAGGTCTCTTTCCCAACAACTACCTTACTCAGGTACATATCAACTAATTTAATGCCTAAGTAGAGAGTTTCATGATTCAACTCAAAGCTCTCCTGGATCTCTACCATCCAATCAACTAGCAGTGATCTCATCCATTGGGTAAGCCAGACTTGTTTATCCATGTAATCGGCAATTTCAAACTGTGGCTTATAAGAAGAAAAATGTTATCTCACATGCTAGGTTAAATAATCTAGGAAGTTACCTCTCTACTTTTTAAATAATTAAAGATGTCCATAGCATAGTGTGACACTTGAAAAATATCGTCCCAGTTCTCCTTGTCGAAATCCTCAACACCATCTGGGACTTGGTACTCAACCAAGGTGAGTTTCTTTTCCAATTGACTGACCACACTAGTGAAGCTAGAACTCGCCTCCTCCACTTTGTCATCTTCACTGTTACAACTGGATGGTTTTCTTAATGATGATTTAGAGGACCTCAATGATTGTTTCTTGGCACTGAAGTAGGTAGAGTCATTACTAGAAGTTGTTTATAAATTTTATCTGATGGGGTCAATTTTATACTGAGCAATTATTTCTATCTAGAGCTACTTACTCAGATGAATGCTAATGTTCAGGCAACTAATAAGAGACTACCAGTTAGAAAAATTCACAAGGACAAAACCTAAGATTCCAATTTATTTTAGTTGATAGGAATCCACAGTGCAAGTCATACTTTGGAATACAACAAAAAGTTTAATGCATGAAAACTTACCAATCCTCTAGGGCAGTAGAGTACAATGATTCATCAGTCTTTTCAAACTCATTGCTCAGTCTTTTAGCCTTTTGTTCTTTGTTAGATTTATTGTCAGAGTTCTTTTCTTTCAATGCTTCTTTAGGCTTAATGGCAGTTTGATTAGGAACTACAATGTTCTTTACCGCACCTCTTTTTAAAACCTGAAACAAAAAGAAGTTTACAAATTTACATTGTTTAAAATTTCTTAGAAAAAGATACACTAGATAACAATGGAATGTTTTGAATTCATAAAAATCAATTCTCTGACCTTATTGCCAGGTGCAGGAGGTATATTCTCATTCTGCTTAGGTTTAAGTACAGTTTTCACAGACATCACCGTTTTGGATTGCACAGTTGGTTTCTTAACCGGCAGCTCTTTCTTCTGTTTCAGATCTGTGATCTTCTCCTTTATACTGCCGACGTTCAGATTCCTATCACCAAACGCCATTCTCTTGATGTTGGTTTTCGTTTCCTTCGGTGGCGAGTTCTCCGCTTTCCTCTTGATCCGCATTGCCTTGGTTTCTTTTTGAATCGCAGCTGGTTCAACGGGGACAGTTTTCTTCCGATTCGGCAGTTTCCTGTTAGTGAGGGCCGCTAGGACGTTGTGGGTGGTTTTTATCGAAGCCATTTTTGGTAGGTACTATGAGCAGAACTACAATATCATTGAAGTGGATATAAAGTTAAGAAGAAATACTATTAGAATTGATTATTAGTATCAATTTTCAGCACATTTCAGTTAACTATTTAATAATTACCTACATTTAAATTTCTTTGTGGGATTCATTTCTTCAAATTTCGAATTCTCCAGGTTTATGAAACTTTCTTTCAGGTTTGAAATTCAAATGCCAATAATTACAATTAATTTTAAAAGACACATAGTAAGGGCTTAACATTGATCACTACATCTTACAAAAATAACAATTTTATAAAGAAAAATGTAAATTATTGTTTAAAACTGCCGCAGGATGCAAATTATAAATATAGTTCATAAAGAAAACAGTAAGATTTCTACATAATGCTATTTTTTTAAACTCAACATTACAGTTTTTTGTAATTTTGCAATTTGGTTTCATTTCGAAGTTATCTATTATTAAAAAGTAACTAAAAGAAGGCTTGACAGCCAGAAAAACAAATTTGAAGTTGTTAAAAGAACTAGGTACTATTATATAAACCTTTTGAATATCAATAACTAAGATAATTTAAAAGGTGCTATACTCACTGTTATGGGGGAATTTAAATATGAAGTTAATTATTGAGACTTAATTAAAAGCAATTTCATTTCTATATTTGTACCAATATGTGTAGCATTTTAACATTATTTTAATTTATTATTAATCATTAATGTATTCGATAAATACATAGGGCAGACATGTATACTTTTCACGAACAGCAGTGAAGCAATATTTACAAATCGTTTACATGAAATACATATTTCATGTATTAAAATAAACTATATTAAAACTATATCAAAACACATAGTATGATTCTTTAGCAATTTTTAGTTTACGCTCAAAGAATTGAAATGTTACTGAGATGAAATTTCTTTTGTGAACTCCTGGGAGTTCCTATTGTCCAAGTTTTATATTAAGCATTTTATAAAGCACACTTTGATCTCCTTGTATAAGAACACATCGTGAGACTTTATGAGATAAATAGATTTCAAATTTAAATTAGTATGATTGGAAGAATTGAGGGCAATTAATTGTGATGTATGAAGACCATAATTTAAATCTAAATTGTTTATTATCCAAAAATGCCCAGTTACAAAAAGTACTTACTTACATATAGTTCATAAAAGATTTCTACAAAATATAACTTTTGAGATTTATCAATATATGACAATTTGTTCTCATTTTAGTGATTTGTTATGTGAAAATAACTAAAAAGAGACTTGAGAACCGAAAAGCACATTCCAAGTTTGTAAAGGAACAATTATATCAACCCTTTGAATACTGATAATTACTGTAGTATAAAATGTGCCCCACCCACTTTTATAAAGATAATATGACATTGATTAATAAAACAAAATTAATTCTCTAAACAGCTTGAATTTCCACGCCTAGATTTGTACCAATATAAATGTATTTTAAAACAACTGCCCTTTATAATTACTTAATCATTTAGGAATGTGTAAAGCATCACATGAAGTCCCTAAGGGATTCAATAAATATATTGAAAATTTATAATTTTCAAGAACGGTAATAAAATAACATTACTAAACCAACCATTTCACTTTAAAACGATAAAGGACGATGAAAGGGCTGCTTATGCTGTACCTTATACCTGCTTTTCTTGGAATGGTTGTGAATAAGGTATACGTTATATAAAGGACGACACCTGGGTTTTCACGATTATTCAAATCATACTATCACTTCGACTAAATCCACCACCAAACGATATTACAAATATTAAATGAGATATTTGAACTTACATAACGGAAAATAATTGATATCCTCGTAACGTCAACGGACTTCTTAATCGATCCACGTTTATGGTTTTACCGCCCTTTTAACGACTTTGCCAAGCAGCAGTTACATTCATTAAAGACAATACGTTTAAAATATGTACATTCGTCGTAAATGTTAACACCACATGGCCACCGTTACTGAAAAAACATGAAAAAGGTCGATAAGAAAATGGTGGCCTCCAGCACATCTCGACAACTCGACAAGATGAATGAAAACTTCAATACAATCAAGAAAATGCAATGTGGACTAATAAACCATGCTCTAATGCTACTTACCGTTCTAATCCCACGATTCAAAGAGTCACAGTTTGTAAAAATTAATGTAAAATGGACATATGAAAGTCCGTTACGTTAAAGCTTGTCAGCTTCTACGCTTTTGGTCGTTGATCGTTGATCGTTTCCTGATTTTGTTTTGAACCGTCAACTATTGGATTTGGGCTGTGATTGGTCGAGAGGGCGATTGTTGTTCCCCCTAACAGAAAAATTGAAGGCTTTTGTAACATCTGTTCTTGGCGGCCTCACTCGTGGCCAATGGGATCCATCCAAATCTAAACAGAATTAATAATATATGTTCTATGCTCATTTGCTTCTATTTTCATGTTGCATGAACATAACCTACATTTTTAACCTTCAATGTTTTGAAATCAACTATCGGAAATTACGAAATTACTGAAAAATCAGCATTTAATACGACATTGTGATGTTCGAAAAGGTCGTTTCAGTCACTTATTTATCGATGAAAGACAATTTCATCTACTTACCTAAAAATTTTGGTTTCCTGAAACATGGGGTGAGTTATATCAAAGTTCAAGTTTTATACAATCTATTCACTTCTTGTTTGGCTGATAGCGAAAAACGTTTTAACTAAATAAACATTAGTTAGTGACGTTGAGCAAAAATCTAAACTAGCTGAATATCTACAACAGCTGGATTGGCATTTTAAAAGACCAATGTGATCAGTTTGCTTTAAAAAATAGCAATGTTTACTAATTAAGTAAGGACAGACAGTATGGCAAGAGTACATTACAAACTATACTTGAAAGATCGCTTAAAAAAATCACTGGTCAAAAAATAGAATTTTGTAATTGAAAACAACCAATTCATAGTTCGCTTTAATCATTTAAAACATGTCTTATAAGTGACTTTCAAATTAATTACAGATTTCAGTTTCATCACTACTCATTAAGTCTAACAGTATACCTCTTTCAGGCTTGTGTAAAGCTGTTATATGGGGAGAACGAATCTGGGTATTTCTCTATAAGCAACACAGCACTTATTTTAGAAGAAAACTGCATTGGTATTAGTTCGTTATATGCAAAAGCCTTAGGAATAGAAGATGACGAAACTGTAGTTCTGATGGAAGTACCAGAGTTTCCTGTTATAAATAGTATCACCATAACTCCAATTAATCACGTGGATTATGAAATACTAGTAAGAACTTTGAATTAATAAGTATTAAGTACTTGTTTTAAATTAGCAACATTTTTCTAATACTCAACTATAACCTAATTTACACTTTTAACATACATGCTAGTTCAGTTTTTCTTTTGTAATTCGTACAAGTTAATAAAGATTTTCATTTTTCTTGATAAGAAATTTTGATTCAATTGACTTGAATTTGATCTTTCTACTCTTTATTAATGATCATACTTTCTAGGAGTCATTTTCTGACAATATTCAAGAAACACTACTCACCCAGATAAGAGCCGTTTATAAACATCAGAAATTTGTAATATGGATAGGAAATAATTTAAACATAACAGTTTTCATTGGTAAGATATTTGATTTTCTTTAATTCCGTTTTTAAGAAAAATATTTTCAGATGATGTTAACCCAGTACCAGTCGGTTTCTTAGGCTTCTTAACTGAAGTTCATATTAAAGAAAAAATGGAAAGCAACATGAAAAACAACAATACTGTAAGAAGTCTGGGGAACTCTAGTCATAACATTGAAGCAGTAAAAGCATTAGCAAAGTTATTGTCTAGACCGATTAATAGCGCATGTAATGTTAACAAGTTCTTAAATTTTAAAAAGGAATTGATACTAAGAATTGTTCCTTTGGACAGCTTTCCTTATGTGAAAAACTTAAAGGGATATAATAAGATTTTTAATATGTTCACCTCTAAAAAGTCTTTGAAAACTACTTGGTTTGTAGAAAATTCCCTGAAATCACCAGTCGTCTGTTCAGCTACTTTAATAAAAGACGATAACGTGTTTCTAGATAGATTATATGGCAGACTGATTGCCTTTGAAGACATTCTTGACGAAATTGATACTATCTATGAAAACGACGTGTTTGTGAGCAAACCTGTTTTTGATAAATTTATATGTCAAATGGGGGCTAAACTGAAAGTGGAATATGTTGAAAAAAAGCCTCTTGTGACTGAAATTGAAGTTTCTACTAAAAAGAAGTACTTAAGAAATTTTGAGCACATTTTTAAACAATTCATGGCAGATTGTAGCGATGTTGTTACTGTATTAAACTCTGATACAACATTGTATATTAACAGTAAGGTGATGTGCACTTTAAAGTTTAACAACTCATTAAAGTTTGTCGTGGTTGATGATGATCTGGTCAGAAACTGTAAATACAAATTCAGTGAAGATAGCAATGCAATTTCGGAAATTAAAAAGGACGAAATTACAAGGAAAAACGAATACTATTTATTAGAAATTGGAAATTATTCCAATATAATAAATAATGTTTCAAAAAGTTTTTCCAGAGGTAGTGGTTGCTTTGAAAATACAATCATCAGTGGTAAGTCATGAGCTGCATTCTAATTGAATAAGTTATTAAGACATGTCTGTTTTTTAAAGGAAGGCCTGGTAGTGGGAAGTCAACTATGCTCATTGAAATTGCAAACAAGTTAGAGTCATATCCAAATTTAATTTTTACAAAAACACTGAAATGCAAGAGCGTTAAAGGAAAGACAATAGAGTCATTACATAAATTATTTGATGGTATATTCTCGGAATTGATTCTTCATCAACCTTCTGTGCTTTTGCTGGATGATTTACACATACTTTGTAAAAATGTTCAGGGTGAACAACAATTGCAAAGTTTATATTTTAACAGGTAGGTAGCACAATTTATATTTTTCAGTAAATTGCGTCAAACCCGATATATTCAGATATTATGTTCTAAGTAATATGAGCTTACTCATTTATTCATTTTTAGGATTAGTGAGATGTTGTATAACTTTTTTAAAGTGATGTCTCTTCAGAATGACATTGGGATTTGTGCAACAACAGAATCCCTTGAAAGTTTGAATACTAACATGTACACATCAAGAGGAAGTTATCTTTACAAAAGTCTTTATACCATTAACGATTTTACCAAAGTAAGTAAATTACCAAGCGATTGATTACACTGTTTCAAATGCCAATAACAGAGAATATAGTAGTATAATTTTTAGGGTGATAGGCTGAGTTTACTAAAATTTTTATTCAAAGACTGTGATATGGATGATATCAATCTTGAAAAACTTTCGTTAAAAACGGAAGGTTTTGTGGTCCATGACATTGTAGATTTTTACAATAAAACCATGTTTGAAGCTTTCAAAAAGGGTAAATCATAACAATTAAACATGCTCTTTTGATCACATTTTAACTTTTAGCTAATGACAAAGGCATAATAAAAATCGTCCAGGATTATAGCAACAAAGCCTTTGATAACACTTGCGTACTTTCCCTAGAAAACGTAAATTTACACTCCCCTGGTGACAAAGATTTTTCAGATATTGGTGGATTACAACAAGTAAAGAAAGCGTTGCTGGAAAGCTTATTATGGCCAGCTAAGGTGAAAGATAATGAAATTGTTAGTATTGAATGTGTTTTATTAATTTTGAATTTCAGTTTCCAAATATATTCGCCAACGCTCCACTTCGCCTACAGACAGGTTTGCTTCTGTATGGTCCTCCAGGTACAGGAAAAACGCTAATAGCTGCAGCTACAGCTAAACATTGCGACCTTAGATTGATTTCAGTTAAAGGACCTGAATTGTTATCTAAATATATTGGGGCTAGCGAGGAAGCTGTCAGAAATGTATTTCAAACGTAAGTGGAAAGAGTGAACATCCCAATTTTTTTAAATTCTAATACATATGTTATCATTTATTTTGATGCAACAATTCTCTTGATTAATTTTTGACCAATAGGTTATTTTAGTAATTATCTAATAATTATTAATTATCTAGTAATTATCTATCCATAGAAAAAGTATAAATCTGTAGATATCATTTTAATTTTTTTAGAGCTCAAAGTGTAAAACCCTGCATGATATTCTTTGATGAGTTTGACAGCTTAGCTCCAAGGTGAGAGACAAGTTTTAATATGGACAGTTCTGATATGTGCTAAATATTTCTTAAAACATGTTTCAGACGTGGTAATGACACCACTGGCGTATCTGATCGAGTGGTAAACCAGCTATTAACTCAATTAGATGGTGTTGAATCCTTAACAGGAGTTTACGTTATGGCAGCCACTTCAAGACCTGATTTATTAGATCCAGCACTGTTGAGACCTGGCAGATTGGACAAGCAGCTTTATTGCTCTCTGCCTAATGAAGTACGGAAATTAACTTAAAAGTTGATTGTGTTTGGAACATTGTCTTGATTTTAGGGCGAACGTTTAGACATACTGACTATTTTGTCAAGAAATTTGGAATTAACTGATGATGTTGATCTGAAAACGCTTGCTAGTAAAACAGAATGGTATACTGGGGCAGACTTGCAGTCTCTTATGTACACAGCGCAAGTTTCAACAGTTGCAGGCATATTTGATGACGGACAGGTAAGATACATAAATCGTAATAAGAAAGAAGCACACATCCACATTTTTTCCCGAAAATTTACAAGGATAGTAGGTAGTCTTGTACTCCAAAATAAAGAATGTAAAGGTATGTAATGTAATGAATGTAATGTTATGTAATGAAAGGTATGTGAGTAGTAGGCACAGGTAGGTAGGTACATTATCATCATCATCATCATCATCAATAAGCCTATTGTAACGTCCACTGCTGAACATAGGCCTCCCGCAAATTTTGCCACTCTGCTCTATTCTGTGCAGCTTGCAGCTTGCATCCAGTTCGTCCTGATTTTCTTTATGTCATCCGTCCGTCTTGTTGGGGGTCGCTCTCTACTTCGATATACCTCTTGTCTTGGCCTCCACTCTATAATTTTTTTAGTCCATCGTTCATTTTTTATTTTCGCAACATGCCCCACCCAGTTCCATTATAAAGAAGTTATTTTCTTTACTGCATCTGTAACTCCTGTCCCACGCCGTATTTCTCTATTAGGTATCCTATCCCTAAGCGAAATTCCCAGCATTGATCTTTCCATTGCTGTCTGTGTTGTTCTTATTTTATTAATAGACTTTTTGGTTATTGTTGGGGTTTCGGCTCCATACGTCATGACAGGTATAGGACACATTGGTTATAAAGCTTACGCTTCAGACATATAGGAAGGTCAGACCTAAAAGAATCTCTGAGATTGCCAAATTCTGCCCATGCCAAGCCTAATCTCCTGAAAATTTCACAGGTTTGGTTATCTCGACCTATGCGAATTTCATGGCCTAGGTATTAATAGGGCATTGTATTTCAGTGTCACCTAAAGGTATGTTTTTAGATATTATTAGATTAGTCACAAATTGGGTCTTTGATATGTTGATATTTAGCCCAATTTGACCTGATGCTTGGTAAAGTCTTTCAAGAGATGCGGCTTTATCAGTACTATCTGAAATTAAAACTATATCATCCGCGAATCTGAGGTGGCTTAGATTTTCGCCATTTACATTAATACCCATATTATCCCAAAGTTTGCACATATACTGTAGCAATGTAGTAAATAATTTAGGGGAGATTGTATCGCCGTGTCGAATTTCACGATAATTTATATTAAATTTGTCGGTATCGGCATGTAGTCTAACATGGGATGTGGCAGTGTCATGAATGTTTTTCAAGAGTGTTATATAATGATTGATATGACAGTCCGCTAGAGCAGGCTAGAGCCAGTAATCGCTTGTGCTGGTCCACAGTATCGAACGCCTTTTCATAATCTACAAAGATCAGTACTAGTGGTCTGTTGTATTCTACACATTTTTCTATTAGGGATTTCATCACTTGTAGGTGATCGTTCGTGCCACAGCCAGACCGAAAACCAGCCTGCTCACAGGGTTGATAGCTGTCGAGTTTGTTGGTTAGCCTTTTTGTGATTATCGCCATGAATAGCTTGTATACGTGGGACTGCAAACTGATCGGTTGATAATTTCTCAGATCTGTAATGTCGCCCTTCTTATGCATATAATGACAGCATTTGTCCATTGGGAAGGTGTTGTACCCTTTAAACGGCAAGCATTAAATAGTTTTTTGATTACATATAGCAAAGTTGATCCTCCTTCTTTGATACATTCAATTGTTATGTCATCATCACCAGGCGATTTGTTCTTTTCATATTTTTTAAGGCTGATTTGATCTCACTGATGGTTATGTCTGGAATATCCTCTGATCCTACATTTTGAACTTTTGGTATTGGCTGTTGGTTTGCAGGTTCAACTTGGTTTGAGTACAGCTCCGAATAGAAGTCCTTCACTATCCTAGTCAACTCGTCCCTACTTGAAACAATATTCCCGTGTTTGTCTGCCAACTTACAAATAATAGTATTTCTTTTACCTAAGTTTCGTTTGCGTTTGAGCACTTTCATGCTCTTATTATCTTCTATTGTTTTTGCCATCTGTATTGTGTTATATGTCCTGGTATCTTTTCTGATAGCTTTAGGTACGTTACAGCTATTGGCAAAGATGATTCTGTTACATACTGTCAAGCCTATTTGGTTACCTTCGGGTGGCACATCTTCCCTTTTTTTGAATATTCGATATGTATATGACCATGGCAACAACCATAGGGTGATCAGATCCACAATCTGCTCCTCTATGTCCTGCACCCTCAGTGTAGTTTGTTGTTTGATTATAAAATGGTCTATTATTGACTTTGGTTCTCTCGTGTGTTGATGCCAGGTATATTTGTGGATATCTTTCTGAGCAAAGAAACAATTCATAATTTTCAATTCGAATTGTTGACATGTTTATTAAACGGTTGACGTTGTTATTTACTTCTGGAAAAATATAATCTGGCGTGTTTAAAATTTTGCTTAAGGTATTGTAATGCGAGAAGTAAACAAAGCGACACATGTTTACTCCTTCAAAAGAATAACTACGACGCGTACAAGACAGGTGCATGAACATTTGCTGCGTAGGCTTCTAGAATGTACTAGAATGTTCTCGATCAGGGTTGGGGGTGTATATATAAGGGGGTTTGTGATCGAGGGAGTTAGTTAGAAGTAGAGAAGCAGAAGTGAACGCGACATACGATCCGAAAGCGGAGCAGTACAAATAAATTATGTAGTGTCTAGTCTAGTGAACAAGTACTATAGTGTGTTAAATAAATTAGTGTTCAATTAATGTAAATAAATTATAAAATAAACGTTACATTGGTGTCAGAAGTGGGATCATGAAGAAGTTACGCGAATTAAAAGTGGCCGAGTTAAAAAAAGAACTCGAGGAACGGGAATTGGAAGCAGGAGGGAGGAAGACTGAACTCCAGGACCGGCTCTCGGCATTTTTGAAAGAAAATGGCCAGGACCCGGAAGTTTTCGAGTTCGAAGACGATGACATCACGAAGCAAATCGCCGCCCAGAGGGAAGACATCACTGCTCAAATCGCTGCCCAGAGGGAAGAAATCGCCGCCCAGAGGGAAGACATCACTGCTAAAATCGCCGCTCAGAGGGAAGATATTTCTACCCAACTCGCCGCCCAGAGGGAAGATATTTCTACCCAAATCGCCGCCCAGAGGGAAGATATTTCTACCCAAATCGCCGCCCAGAGGGTAGATATTACTGCACAAATCGCTGCCCAGAGGGAAGAAAGCGCCGCCCAGAGGGAAGACATCACTGCTCAAATCGCCGCCCAGAGGGAAGACATCACTGCTCAAATCGCTGCACAGAGGGAAGACATCACTGCTCAAATCGCTGCCCAGAGGGAAGAAATCGCCGCCCAGAGGGAAGATATTTCTGCTCAAATCGCCGCCCAGAGGGAAGAGATAACCGACCAGATCGAAGCTCAGCGTAAGGAGACTGAACAGAAGATCAAGCAGTTGGAAGAAAGACTAGAACAACTCAGTAGCGGCGAGACGAAGGAAGAAATAAAGGCGGTCGTTCAACAGAACTCGATATCCACCAATCGAGTGACGCCCCCAACGTTCGATGGAAAAATTCCGTGGGCCAGCTACAAGAAGCAGTTTGAGGCAGCAGCGGAAGCTAATGCTTGGTCCCCTCACGAAAAAGCTGTTTCCCTAACGGTAGCCTTGCGTGGAGAGGCGTTGGAAGTTCTTCAGACGCTATCCACCGAGGAAGCCGGGAATTACAAGGAGCTGCTAAGGCGACTGGATATGCGGTTCGGCCAAACACATCTGGAGCAAGTCCATCAATCCCAGATGTCCAATCGCCGTCAGAAATCGAACGAGACCCTGCAGGAGTTCGAAGCGGACGTAGCCAGACTAGTGAGGTTGGCGTATCCCACGGCACCGGAACAGATGATGGAGTGCCTCGCAGTGCAGACGTTCGTGAGCGGGCTGCGGGACCAGGAACTGCAGAGGGCCCTGAGACTAGCTCGACCAAAAACTTTAATGGACGCGCTCGCCATCGCACTAGAACATGAGGCAGCAATGGAAGCCTCCCGCATTCACGGTTGTGCTCGAGCTGTTACCGAGGAGGTCGGCACAGAAAAACTCGTGGAGAAGGCCGTCCAGCAGATCATGGAGTTGCTGTCAGCACAGAAGACGCGGCCCAAAATAACGGTGCCGGCAAAGGCCCCGGAAAAACTAATGCGGGTCGATAAAAGGGAGGGGACGTCGACCCGTGGTAATAGAAACCCCCGGGCCAGTATAGCCTCGTTTTCCCACCAATTGGGGAGCGCGTACGTCGATGGCACTATCGACGGGAGATCCCACGCCATGCTTGTGGACACAGGAGCTACGAAGACGATCGTACGCTCGGAAGTTGTGAGGGACCGTAGGAAGATTAGGCCAAGTAGGTGGCAATTGAGAACTGCCACTGGGGAGAAGGCAGTAATACACGGTGAAGCGACGGTTAGCATGACGTTGGGACGAGTAAAGTTTGACCATCCTGTTCTCATAGCCGAAATTGAGGAAGACGTCATACTGGGGATGGACGTCATGAGGAATCATGGATTCCAGTTGGATTTCGGACACCGAGTGTTGAGGATCGGTCAAGAAGAATTACTGCTACACAATCGTGACAACTTTGTGTTAGACGTAATAATGGCAGAAGATGTGATTCTCCCGGAACGAAGCGAAACGATCACCTCTACCTGTCTGAGGGGTGTTGTGGAAGAGGGAATCCCAGCCGTGATCGAACCAGAAAACGATGACAATCGACTGGCTCGGGGGGTACTGGTAGGAAAGGCGCTCGTTACTCTCTCAAGTGAAGTGCCTGTGCGACTACTCAACATCAATCAGTACCCGGTTACCATCAAGAAGGGTACGAAGCTGGGCACGTGTAAAGCCGCTTCGGCCATCGTAAGGGGCGTTAGTGAGGAAGAAAGGTCCAGACACACTCCGCAGGACTTGAAACAAATTCTTGCTCAGACCAGTGCATTTCTCTCGCCCACACAGAAACAAAAGGCCCATAAATTAATAAATAAGTACCAGGACATATTTACCACCGAGAATGGAAAGCTGGGAAAGACCAAGGTCGTGACACATAAAATTGACACGGGCGAGACACGACCGATTCGACAAACAGCAAGACGACTACCCTTGGCCAAACGGGAGGAAGCCGAGAAAATCATCAAGGACCTAGAGCGGGACGGGGTCATCGAGCCGTCAAGCAGTCCATGGGCCTCGCCGGTAGTACTGGTGAAGAAAAAGGATGGGACTACTCGATTCTGTGTAGACTACCGGCAGGTGAACAGTGTCACCAAAAAGGACAGCTACCCGCTACCACGTATCGACGACACACTCGATACCCTTGCTGGATCCACGATATTTTCGACCTTGGATTTAAAAAGCGGCTATTGGCAAGTCGAAATGGACCCTGCCGATAAGGAAAAGACGGCATTTACCTTCGGTAACGGCCTGTGGCATTTTACAGTCATGCCATTCGGACTTTGTAATGCCCCAGCGACGTTTGAGAGGCTGATGGAGAGCGTGCTAATGGGTCTGACGTGGAAAACGTGCCTAGTCTATTTGGACGATGTCATCGTGATGGGCAAGACCTTCGAAGGACATCTGAAAAACTTAGAGGACGTCTTCCAGAGACTGCAGGGTGCGGGACTGAAACTGAACCCGAAGAAATGTCAGCTCTTCAGAAGGAAGGTCTCATACTTAGGGCACGTAGTGAGCAGAGAGGGCGTCGCCGTTGATCCGGACAAGACAAGTACGGTGAAGGAGTGGCCAATACCGGTAGATAAACACCAGTTGAGGAGTTTTCTGGGCCTCTGCACGTACTACCGACGATATGTCCGGATGTTCTCCGACGTCGCTAAGCCGTTGACAAGGCTCACGGAAGAAGGACGAAACTTCTGTTGGGATGAGGAATGCCAGTCTGCCTTCGACGAGCTGAAGAGGAAGTTGACCAGTGCCCCAGTGCTGAGTTTTCCTCTGCCAGAAGGACAGTTCATCCTGGACACCGACGCGAGCAATGTGGGAATTGGAAGTGTTCTGTCGCAGCGCCAGGAGGGACAAGAACGTGTCCTTGGATACTTCAGCAAGGTACTCTCCAAACCAGAAAAGAATTACTGCGTCACCCGGCGTGAATTATTGGCCATCGTCAAGTCCATCGAGCACTTCCATAAATATTTGTGTGGAAGGAGGTTTCTGATCCGGACCGATCATGCTGCTCTTAAATGGCTCCTCCAGTTTAAGAATCCCGAAGGACAGATCGCTCGCTGGATCGAGAGGCTCCAGGAGTATGACTTTGTCATAGAACATCGGCCAGGACAGAGTCATGGAAACGCAGACGCACTCTCGAGAAGACCATGCCCTGATGAGTGTCCTCATTGTCATAGAGCTGAGGAAATGTCCGAGAAAGTCTATCGAACGACCGTGGTCGCCGAGGAATGGACACCATCCTCGTTACGACAAGAGCAAGGAAAAGACCCGGTTCTCAAAGAAATCCTGGTTTGGAAAGAGGGAGGAGAGCGTCCTGAGTGGCAAAAGGTATCACCTGGCTCGCCAAAACTCAAGAGCTATTGGGCACAGTGGGACTCGCTAGTGGTTGAGGATGGGCTACTAAAACGCGTACTGGAGAGCCAAGACGGGACGGAGGAGAGACGGCAGTTGGTAATTCCCTCCAGTAAAATCCCGGAGGTCTTGCGGCACCTTCACGACGGATCGTCTGGTGGACATTTAGGGATCAAGAAAACGCTGCAGAAGGTACGGGAGCGCTTCTACTGGATCAATTGTTCAGACGACGTGAAGAACTGGTGCAAGAAATGTACTACATGCTTTGCAAGTAATGGGCCACAAAGACGACCGAAAGCTCCCATGAAACAATATAACGTCGGAAGCCCCTTCGAAAGGATCGCTATTGATATAGCAGGACCCTTCCCTGAGACCGAAAAGGGGAATAAATACATCTTGGTCGTGATGGACTATTTTACGAAGTGGGTAGAAGCGTACGCTCTCCCTAATCAGGAGGCAGAGACAGTGGCCGATGTGCTAGTGAAGGAGACGATCTGCCGGTTTGGAGTACCCATGGAATTACACTCGGATCAAGGAAGAAACTTTGAGAGTGGCCTATTCCGGAGGATCTGTGAGAAGTTTGGGGTACGAAAAACAAGAACCACGGCCCTTCACCCTCAGTCTGACGGCATGGTAGAACGAATGAATCGCACCCTCAACCGCTATCTAGCGAAAATGGTCTCGTCACATCAAAGAGACTGGGACGAACACGTGCCGTTCTTCCTGATGGCCTACCGCTCGGCCGTTCATGAGTCGACAGGACAAACTCCAGCCAAAGTCCTGTTCGGGCGAGAACTTAAACTACCCTGTGATCTAATCTTTGGCGCTAGACCGGACGAGGACGTTTCGGGGGAAGATTACGTTTCCCGGATGCGGCAAAGGATGAACGAAATTCACGATCAAGTCCGGTACCAACTAAATATCGCCAGTGATCGCATCAAAGAGCGTTACGACATCAACGCTAAAGAGGGTGGCTACCAAATGGGAGACCGAGTTTGGCTGTACAACCCACAGAAGAAACGTGGTTTGTCCCCTAAGTTACAGACCAATTGGGAAGGTCCCTATGTTGTGAAGAAACGAATCAATGACGTGGTCTACCGGGTAAGCAAACTACCAAACGGCAAGCCGAGAGTGGTGCACTTTAATCGGTTGGCACCCTATGAGGGGTCGCACGATGAGGCGGAGGTTCCCCGAGTAAGAAACACATTGGCGCAGGAGAACGAACTTTCCTTCGAAGAATTTATGAGCGCCTACGGGGGTACCGGAAAAGCACGGTATGGGGTAACCTGTGAAAAACAACAGGATTTGTTCAGCGTACCTGAAGAATACTCGTTGGCCCATTGTGTGTCCGCCGACCTGGTAATGTCACGAGGTATCGCCACGGTTTTCAAGAAGAAGTACGGGCGCTCGGAACAACTCAGAGAGCAACTCCCGGAAATTGGCAAGGTTCTGGAACTACGTGACAACGTAAGACACATCTTTTATCTGGTTACGAAGGAGATCGGGTCCCTTAAACCATGTTATCATGATGTATGGCGAACCTTGCATAGGCTACGAGACCGACTGCTGGAGCTCGACATCAGGAAGCTAGCTGTCCCCAAGTTAGGTGCTGGACGAGATCAGCTGGACTGGAGGGTTGTCCGGAACATGCTGGAAGTAGTGTTGAAGAATACCGGAGTGGAAGTTTTAGTCTGCTGTTTTGGGCCTGCACCATGTCGACTCGGGAAGACGGTCCCCTGTTATTTTGACGCCACGTCTCGCTGTAAGCGGGGGGCTAACTGCAGGTTCCTGCATGGGCCTACCAGGGATACGTTCCGAGACGAAACGTCTCTAAGGCGGGGGCAGTGTAATGCGAGAAGTAAACAAAGCGACACATGTTTACTCCTTCAAAAGAATAACTACGACGCGTACAAGACAGGTGCATGAACATTTGCTGCGTAGGCTTCTAGAATGTACTAGAATGTTCTCGATCAGGGTTGGGGGTGTATATATAAGGGGGTTTGTGATCGAGGGAGTTAGTTAGACGTAGAGAAGCAGAAGTGAACGCGACATACGATCCGAAAGCGGAGCAGTACAAATAAATTATGTAGTGTCTAGTCTAGTGAACAAGTACTATAGTGTGTTAAATAAATTAGTGTTCAATTAATGTAAATAAATTATAAAATAAACGGTACAGTATCAATTCGGCAATATACTGTCTGCACAGAACAACGTCAGTTGTAATCTATACAAATGAGTATGTTACATTTACAACAGTGATATAAACTACAAATATAATATACAAAATCGCGAGAAATGTATTTATTTCACGATTTAACACAAAAACAAAAAAAAAATTACACAAGTTGTAACATTTTAAGTCTTTTATTTCGGCAAGACTTGAGATTGTTATGAATTTGATTTGTTGTTAGTTTTTTAATTAATTATAATTATTTGTGTTCCTAACAACAAATGGATTTGCTCACCACTCAGTATCCATTCCCGCAATAATCATTTGTTTGATGTTGGAACTCACCGATTTTTCATGTAAGTTTAAAAAAATTGTCAAATACATATTTTAATGGCTTCCCGCAATTTATTTACTAATTTGCCTATAAGAATTTTAAGGTGTGTGTCATTGTTGTGGGAGTTTCTATAATTTTTATTTGAGAGGAATATTTGTTTTCAGCCCTTTAGGTAGGTATTCAGTATAATTGATAACATCTTTTCTATACACAATTGGCAAGAACGTTTGTTAATTGTACAATTTATTATATAGCCGGTATAATGAACTGTTTGTAATGCGAGAAGTAAACAACGCGACACCAACTACGACGCGTAGACAGCTGCACGAATTTTCCCGTTTGTTGTTTACGAAAAGCAATTAACTGGTAACCTTATGAACATTTGCTGCGTAGGCTTCTAGAATGTACTAGAATGTTCTCGACCAGGGTTGGGGGTGTATATATAACGGGGCTTGTGATCGAGGGAGTTAGTTAGAAGTAGACAAGCAGAAGTGAACGCGACATACGATCCGAAAGCGGAGCAGTACAAATAAATTATGTAGTGTCTAGTCTAGTGAACAAGTAGTTTAGTGTGTTAAATAAATTAGTGTTCAACTAATGTAAATAAATTATAAAATAAACGTTACATTGGTGTCAGAAGAGCGGATCATGAAGAAGTTACGCGAACTAAAAGTGGCCGAGTTAAAAAAAGAACTCGAGGAACGGGAATTGGAAACAGGAGGGAGGAAGACTGAACTCCAGGACCGGCTCTCAGCATTTTTGAAAGAAAATGGCCAGGACCCGGAAGTTTTCGAGTTCGAAGACGATGACATCACGAAGCAAATCGCCGCCCAGAGGGAAGAAAGCGCAGCCCAGAGGGAAGACATCACTGCTCAAATCGCCGCCCAGAGGGAAGAAAGCGCCGCCCAGAGGGAAGATATCACTGCTCAAATCGCCGCCCAGAGGGAAGACATCACTGCTCAAATCGCCGCCCAGAGGGAAGACATCACTGCTCAAATCGCTGCCCAGAGGGAAGAAATCGCCGATCAGAGGGAAGACATCACTGCTCAAATTGCTGCCCAGAGGGAAGAAATCGCCGCCCAGAGGGAAGAAATCGCCGACCAAAGGAAAAGACCCGGTTCTCAAAGAAATCCTGGTTTGGAAAGAGGGAGGAGAGCGTCCTGAGTGGCAAAAGGTATCACCTGGCTCGCCAAAACTCAAGAGCTATTGGGCACAGTGGGACTCGCTAGTGGTTGAGGATGGACTACTAAAACGCGTACTGGAGAGCCAAGACGGGACGGAAGAAAGACGGCAGTTGGTAATTCCCTCCAGTAAAATCCCGGAGGTCTTGCGGCACCTTCACGACGGATCGTCTGGCGGACATTTAGGGATCAAGAAAACGCTGCAGAAGGTACGGGAGCGCTTCTACTGGATCAATTGTTCAGACGACGTGAAGGACTGGTGCAAGAAATGTACTACATGCTTTGCAAGTAATGGGCCACAAAGACGACCGAAAGATCCCATGAAACAATATAACGTCGGAAGCCCCTTCGAAAGGATCGCTATTGATATAGCAGGACCCTTCCCTGAGACCGAAAAGGGGAATAAATACATCTTGGTCGTGATGGACTACTTTACGAAGTGGGTAGAAGCGTACCCTCTCCCTAATCAGGAGGCAGAGACAGTGGCCGATGTGCTAGTGAAGGAGACGATCTGCCGGTTTGGAGTACTCATGGAATTACACTCGGATCAAGGAAGAAACTTTGAGAGTGGCCTATTCCGGAGGATCTGTGAGAAGTTTGGGGTACGAAAAACAAGAACCACGGCCCTTCACCCTCAGTCTGACGGCATGGTAGAACGAATGAATCGCACCCTCAACCGCTATCTAGCGAAAATGGTCTCGTCACATCAAAGAGACTGGGACGAACACGTGCCGTTCTTCCTGATGGCCTACCGCTCGGCCGTTCATGAGTCGACAGGACAAACTCCAGCCAATGTCCTGTTCGGGCGAGAACTTAAACTGCCCTGTGATCTAATCTTTGGCGCTAGACCGGACGAGGACGTTTCGGGGGAAGATTACGTCTCCAGGATGCGGCAAAGGATGAACGAGATTCACGATCAAGTCCGATACCAACTAAATATCGCCAGTGATCGCATCAAAGAGCGTTACGACATCAACGCTAAAGAGGGTGGCTACCAAATGGGAGATCGAGTTTGGCTGTACAACCCACAGAAGAAACGTGGTTTGTCCCCTAAGTTACAGACCAATTGGGAAGGTCCCTATGTTGTGAAGAAACGAATCAATGACGTGGTCTACCGGGTAAGCAAACTACCAAATGGCAAGCCGAGAGTGGTGCACTTCAATCGGTTGGCACCCTATGAGGGATCGCACGATGAGGCGGAGGTTCCCCGAGTAAGAAACACGTTGGCGCAGGAGAACGAACTTTCGTTCGAAGAATTTATGAGCGCCTACGGGGGTACCGGAAAAGCACGGTATGGGGTAACCTGTGAAAAACAACAGGATTTGTTCAGCGTACCTGAAGAATACTCGTTGGCCCATTGTGTGTCCACCGACCTGGTAATGTCACGAGGTATCGCCACGGTTTTCAAGAAGAAGTACGGGCGCTTGGAACAACTCAGAGCGCAACTCCCGGAGATTGGCAAGGTTCTGGAACTACGTGACAACGTAAGACACATCTTTTATCTGGTTACGAAGGAGATCGGGTCCCTTAAACCATGTTATCACGATGTATGGCGAACCTTGCATAGGCTACGAGACCGACTGCTGGAGCTCGACATCAGGAAGCTAGCTGTCCCCAAGTTAGGTGCTGGACGAGATCAGCTGGACTGGAGGGTTGTCCGGAATATGCTGGAAGTAGGGTTGAAGAATACCGGAGTGGAAGTTTTAGTCTGCTGTTTTGGGCCTGCACCATGTCGACTCGGGAAGACGGTCCCCTGTTATTTTGATGCCACGTCTCGCTGTAAGCGGGGAGCTAACTGCAGGTTCCTGCATGGGCCTACCAGGGATACGTTCCGAGACGAAACGTCTCTATGGCGGGGGCAGTGTAATGCGAGAAGTAAACAACGCGACACCAACTACGACGCGTAGACAGCTGCACGAATTTTCCCGTTTGTTGTTTACGAAAAGCAATTAATTGGTAACCTTATGAACATTTGCTGCGTAGGCTTCTAGAATGTACTAGAATGTTCTCGATCAGGGTTGGGGGTGTATATATAAGGGGGCTTGTGATCGAGGGAGTTAGTTAGAAGTAGACAAGCAGAAGTGAACGCGACATACGATCCGAAAGCGGAGCAGTACAAATAAATTATGTAGTGTCTAGTCTAGTGAACAAGTAGTTTAGTATGTTAAATAAATTAGTGTTCAATTAATGTAAATAAATTATAAAATAAACGTTACATGTTTAACATAATTTTAGGTGGGTATTAGAATGTATTCAGTAATTTTCAACAATAGTGTTATTTCCAAAATCACAAGTACGTACCTATATTAGAAGATAAGACTCCATTGGTATTTATTTCAGACGACTTACTAAACAGTTGCGATTAGAACATTAACTTAATCATGTGATTAGGTAAGGGATTCCATATTTCCATACCTTACCCTTATTACTATAATTATCCCAGGTCAATTTTGACCTGAGATTTTAAGAAGGGGTGTTACTGAATTTTTTTTAAGTACACTGGCAACATCTCTCTATAACAAAAAAAATATTTTGTTAGAACTTGTTTACTGCAACTGAAAAATGTTGCATAAATGTCAATTAGTTATTGTTTCTTTGTGGCCATGTATATGTACCAAAATTCACGTTTCTTTGAACATTAATTAACAAAATATGCTTGCAAATACGGACGGCTTCTTATTTACTCAAAAATAAACAGTAGGGAATAATCAAGTATTGTGCCGGCAAATCACTCGAAAACGATTCCGAGAAAGGTGTTTAATTAACGAGAAATTAATCGAATCTCATTCTCGACAATAAGCGAATGAGAGAAAAGTGGGGTTACGTTTTAAACGTGTTTGTGTTCATAATGCACCGGTAAATGAATAATCAAAACCCTTTCATCCCGAAAACTGTAAATGGAAATTAAATTAAGTTTATGTTCGAACGAACGGTTCTACGTATTTTGGAAATAGTTGAGGGAATGGAAACGTGGAAAGGTCAGAGGCGGGTCATTAACGAAAGAGAAATATTAAATAGAATTTGTTGAGAAAAGATTTCGTTCGTTTGATGCGTTTTAAATTTATTAATAATTATCTAATAAATTTGATGGGGAATAAATGTTCCAAATTTTATAATTGTTTCCAACAAATCCGCCTGTTTGATTATGTTAGAAGATTTATTGAGTTAAATTTAAAAAAAAGTACTCTCTGAAAATACACTTTTTGTGTTAATTACCTTAATGTCACGAACTCTTTATGTCACATTGCTTTTCTTTTCTTTCCAAAAGGAATTCTTCGCCTCCACCCATGAAAGAAAATGTATACCGACAAATTTCCCCTTGAATCGACGAAATTTTAGTGAAGTTCACTGCTTAATTATTCGCGTTCGTTCTGCACTTTGTGTGATTCTTTTCATTAGGTGTGTCGTATTCACAAGTGAAAGCCGAGAGTTGTACTCAATCGATATATAGAAGTATACATATTGAATTATTTGCACCCTTCCATTAAATTTCAGCGAAACAAAGTGTCTACTTAATTCGGACGCACTCTGCAACACTAGAACAAGGTGACGAGGAACTGTGGAGAGATCATAATTACTTCAGTCATTAGTAGTATTCATTAAGTTGAGACAACTTGGAGGAATTTGAGGGAAAGATAACGTTCAAGATTATGGCGTTTCTTGGGCAAAGTTTTGCTTTGGGATAACGCTGGTTTATTGTAATTGCGCTCCCGTCGTTCCATCTCCCGTTTTAACCTGCTTTACTGTTACTATTGGAGACCTATTGTGAAGTTTGTTTTTGGAATAGGTTAATTTCATAAATTAAAATTTATTATGCACGTGGTGTAGTAATCAGTTTAAATAAAATTATCGAAACCTTTTATGTATTTCCAAAATTCAAAATGGCGATGTGCCTATCGGATTACTTTCTCATATTTTATCATACATATTCGTTAGTACACTAAGTATTTAAAGTTTAAAAATAATTCTTCAAGGGGATTTAAAAAACATTTCGAAAAACCGAAAAACGCAGTAGAGTTCCCTTCAGGAACGATTTAGCCAACAATGTTATTAAACTTTATTATACACATTTGATAGAAGAATAAATATAGAAGAGAGAAGAAGAGTGAAAAAAGTTGTGCAGTGCATTTTGAGAAAATTTCCAAAAACCGAAAAATGACAATGGTAAAACTACCCCCTTTTCCCGACTAATTTAAGTGAAAAGCTTATTGGAAGGTCCTGGTGCTGGACAAACTCTAAATTCAAATTTAGAAACCGTTTGCGTTTTTTAATTTCCGAGAAAAACGTACCATGGACACATACATACATACCTATCGAAATGTTTCCAAAATCATATTTTTTTTGTTGAAAGAGATACTAAATTTAATACCGGGTTACCCCCCTGATATCACAAAGGCTAAGGAAGAGAAGAATATATTCTACGAAAACCTACAAAATCTTCTGGATTCAAGAAATAGGCAACATAAAAAAGATCACTGGGAAAAATTCACAAAAGATATGAAGTCTGATTTGTACGGAACACAGAAGAGGATCTGATACGGAGGCAGGGAACAGATATGAACGAGTTCCTATGAGTTGAAAACGTCACAAAAGCACAATGGATTGAACACTTTCCAAGCTTATTATGCTATTGACGAACATGAAGAAAATAACACAAGAAGTAGCAAAGTAAATTTTGAAACAGTTGAGATATCCGAGATAAAATACCTAAAAAACAGAAAATCGCCAGGTCCAGACGGAATATATAAAATGCTTATAAAATACGGAGGAGCAAAATTGAGAAGATGACTACTAACTACTAACACTATTTAATAACATAATAACAACAAAGAAGGTACCAATGGAATAGAAAGGGTGTCTACTACTACCTGTATTTAAGAAAGGAGAACGAAAACAACCTAAAAACTATTGGGGAATAAGTATGATGAATACTACATTAAAATTACTGACTAAAGTCCTTAAGTACAAGATTGAAAACAAAATTACATTAGATGCAACATTAATTTATAATAAGACAACTAGCAGAGAAATCAATTGAATGTAACAAACTGGCGTATCTATGCTACGTTGACCTAAATAATGCCTTCGACGGAGTATAAGAAGGACTGACATCCTAAAAATATTAGAAGGCCAAGACATACATCCCAATATAATCGTATTGATTAAAGAGGTTAACGAGAATAACTCAACAAAGTTCATAACATCTGAGGGAACACCAGATCCGATAATTATAAAATCTGGAATTAGACAAGGAGACTCACTCTGCTCTTTACTGTTCAATGTTATCACGGAAAAGATTATCCACAATGTGGAAAAGAAAGAAGGCTACAGAATGGGGCCACACAAAATAACAATATTGTGCTATACAGATGACGCAGTTCTTATAGGCGGAATTATCATTTAACATGATGATTTCACCTGAAAAAACAAAATGCAGGGTAATAAGTAAAGAACCAAGAAGATGCAAACTGGAATTAGACAACAGAATAATAGAACAAATGATATTCAATTACTTGGGAGTAGAAGTGATAAACAGTAGGAATATTATTAAAGAAGTGATAACAAAGCAAACAAATCAGCGACAGTCACAGTGAGCGGATATCTTTATGGAGCAATATGGAAATAGAAATATATGACGGTCGAAAGCAAGATGAAGATATACAAAACAATACAAAAAAGTGGTGGCGCCAATTCTAACATATGCAGCAGAAACAAGAGTCGATACTAGAAGAACAAAACAAAAAATAAATATATTGTAATGAAAGTACTCAGAACAATAAAAGGTGTCTCACTAAGGGATAGGCAAAGAAATAAAACTATACGAGAGCAATGTAGTATACAAAGCATTAGCCGATTTGTGAAAACCAGGCGAGAGCAATTTAACCAACATGTAGGCAGAATGAGCATGGAGAGAGTACTGAAAATATGTCGGGACAACAAACCATACCGCATAAGACCAGAAGAAAGCCACCCAAAATATGGGAAGAGTGCTGGCAAACAACCGCTACAGAAACCGAAAAAAGGCGGACCAACAGGAGCAATCCTAGTCAACGGGGAAATAAGAAGAAGAAGAAATTTTTGGACTCGCAGCATCTTATAACATCTAAAAGTAGTATTACCTCAAATTCTAAAAATCGGCCTGATAACTGATTACAATACTTCGGCCTCATTACAATACTTCTCATCAAAGATTGGAAAATATGTACTAAAATAAGAGTAAAATGAGCATGCCATATACAACAAACATCAATAAACACCAAAATATACTTATCAAAATCACGTTATCATATATCTATTATTATTTCCATTATTAACATTATTATTTTTGCTTTTACACGTAAATTCGTACTACCTATATCTATTCTACCTAAAAGCGTTGTAAATTTCCCGAAAATCTGCATCATCACTAGATTTTAGGTAAAATCTGCTGTAACCTGTAAGAATGGGCTAAAGATTCAAATGCATATTATAGTCCGTATACATATAATGCACATATGAGTGCCTGATATGAGAAATTAAAACATATTGAAACCAAAATGTTTTTTTTTCAGGTTAATGAGGAGTTTGCAAAGTCGAAAGTTACTCAGCAACACTTAGAAGAAGCACTGGCTAAAACAAAACCATCCTTAACGCAACAGGATAGAGTGAGATATCAAAGAATGTAAGTTTTTCTTTGGATATTAGGTACTTATAGTATTTCATTAATGTTAGTTACGATTAAAATGAAAACACATTCTTTGACGGTTTTCTATTTAGATATGCCAAATTCCAATCTGGATCGATCACAGAAGATTACGAAGCTGGTACCAAAGCTACTTTCGCTTAGATAATACGTTTCAAAAGTTTTATGGGAGTTTTAGTTTATTTTTGTACAGTTTTGTAACAATTTTAAGTACTGTTGATTTAATAAAGGTAAAATGTTAATTGCTTCATTTCTTGCCCATAAAATTCACCAATATGGATTTCTTAAAAGTACCTAATTAAGCCGATTAAGCCTCCATCTTGAAGTTATAGATGTCTTTCAGAAGATTTGTTAAAGAGTTTAATGCGTATGTATTATATGTTGTTTCGCATTTCAATTCAAAATGTGGCATATTAGCCCCTAACGATTTTCTCTCCAGAGAACCGAGATTTTTTAGCGACATCTTTGCGAGACGGAACATCTTGTGAATATTAACAATACGCCTAATGGTCGTACACTCGCTAAATGGACACAAATGAATACGAATAAGAATGAGCGCTACTCGAGAAAGTTTTTCACGCAGAAAACTCGATTAGGCTGAAGAGCGAGTTAAAAGAAAATTAAAAAGTATTTGCACAAAAGTTCGGTGTTCTCTAAGCAATAGGCCATTTTTACGGATGTTTCTTAAGGGGCAGACCTGAGGTCTCCAACATGTTTGAAGTGAGGGATTTTGAAGGTGGTAGCCATTTATTAACGAGTAAAGGGTGAATATATTAAAGTTTGATATTAGGACGAAAGGAATCTAGGGAAAAAAACCCGGAAATAAAACCCCCGGAAAAATACCCCCGAAATAAAAACCACCAGGAAAGAAAACCCCCGGAATAAAAACCTCTAGAAAAACAAAAACCACACATTTTTATATTTACTGAAAAAAGTTTTTTTTATACTTAATATAATACTTATGTAGCTACAATTTTTATACATTTATTAATCATTCTTACATCTAAGCCTTATATTATGAGATACAGCATTTAAAAAACTAGCTATATCTCTTTTCTGGTCATTATACTGCTGGCATATTTTACATTTTAAACACAATAACTGAATTTTTCTTGCTTGTTAACAACTTTCATGTGTCATTTTACTTGTGTTTAAATGGATTACCTAATCGTATACAAATTGTAAGTGTATTATATTATGTATAAATAGACAATTGAATATAGCAATGTGTGTTTTTTTAGAGATTTTTTCGTGGGGTTTTCTCATCCGGGGGTTATCTTTCCTGGTGGTTTTTATTCCGGGGGTTTTATTTTCGGGCTTTTTTCCGGATACGGGACGAAAGAAGGTGTTAAACAAAGTTAAAAACAAAGTTAAAAAATACGTAACAATAATTTTCCAATCGGTTATCCTATCTAGTAGCAGTAAATAGTCAAGGGCGTCGCCAACAAATGCACCAGGGGGGGAGCGAAACAAAACATGGAGAAAATATGAATTGTGGGTACAAATAGGTGCAATAGTTTATATTGGGAACTCTAGGTTTTTTAAATAGCTCCAAAAACGTGGTTAAGAAGCATTCAGGTATAATATCACAGTGCTTTAGCCACGATGAGCGTTCACAGAAATAAATCTTATTTTTAACAATCTAGAAAATTTTATTAATAAAGTTTCAGACAAATTTCCGATAACCCTCACACGCACATAATGTGTATGGTGGAACAATCAAGTTTGGTAAAGATTTATCCATTTCAGGGAAGAACGGTTTGGTCCTTTCTTACGACATTAACAATGGATAGGCTGTTGCTGTGAAGTTGGGCTTATTCTGCCATGATGAAAATGAACTTTATTTGGCCAATCATATTTAAAAATACATAATTTTTATTTATTTATTTATTTATTTATTTATTTCAATCTCTTACAAACACCCTGGGGGGTAATTACATGCAAGAAACTTAAGGTACTAGGTATTAACAAAGACAATTACTCACATAAAGCTATAAATCTAAACTAAAGACTAAGACTTAAACTTAAAGTTAACAAAAAGAAACTAGATAACAAGACAAAATGAAAACAGTGAGCTGCAAAACCTAAAGTACACTATATGACTGCCTCAGCTTTTTGTAAACTTATTAACTATAGTTTGTACATTAGTATTAAAAATATCTATATCACATCTTCTGAGAATTTCATTACTATTCCGTAACATAAAATTTAAGGGGGAACATCCGTATTTATCTTCGTAAAATAGCTTTACATTTTTATTCAGTCTTAGGTTTGTCTTTGGTACAGAAAATTGTATAAAGTTTATAAGACAACAATTAGCATATTTAATGTTGTTAACGATATAATAAATAAATAGTATTGACTGTAGTTGCCTTCTATTAGCAAGTGTTTCAAAATGAAAACTATTTAACATAGATTTGTATGACACTAAGTAGGGATACACTTTGTTGAGTCTAACATATAGGTATCTTAGGAATCTTTTTTGCACTCGTTCTATAGTATCATTGTTAATATCTGCTTGCTGAGACCAAATGACAGAGGCATATTCTAACTGAGATCTTACAAAAGCGTTATATATTAATACTATGGTATCTAATTTTTCAAATTTTTTTGAGTTTCTAATAATATATCCTAATGATCTATAAGCCTTGTTTATTATATAATGATAGTGATTGTTAAATTTTAGATCGGATTGCATACAAACTCCAAGGTCCTTAAGACCACCCTTTCGTTGAAGAATGTTATCATCAATTACGTAATTATATTTAATGAAATTTTGCTTTTTAGTATACGTCATTACGCTACACTTATCGATATTTAGAAACATTTTGTTTTCTTTAAACCAAGTTGTTATGGAGTCTATATCTTGTTGTAGAAGTGCACTATCTTCCTTCGCTGCAATGGTCTTAAAAATCTTGAAATCGTCAGCAAAAAGTAAACAATTTGAAAACTGAATGCTATTAGGTAGACTATTTATGAAAAGAACAAAAAGCATGGGACCCAAATTACTACCTTGTGGCACTCCAGATGTTACTAGAAAGGTATCTGAGAAGCATCTACCAATTTTGACAGCTTGAGTTCTCGATGACAAGTAAGATTTAATAAAATAATAAGCATTTCTTGAGAAATTAAAATCGGTAAGCCTTCTCAACAGCAAATAGTGATCCACTTTGTCGAATGCCTTTGCGCAATCAGTATAGATAACATCCATTTGCTTTTTATTCATTATTGCCTCTGAGGCATATGATCTAAATACACATAGGTTTGAGACTGTAGACTTTCCCCTAACAAATCCGTGTTGTTGCTGTACAACTTGATGCCCAACATGCTTTTCAACATCTGCAGACAATAACATTTCGAAAATTTTTGCTAAGGAATTTAATACAGTGATCGGTCGATAATTTGCAATATTTTCCACACTGTTTGACTTATGGATTGGTGTTACGATCCCATATTTCAATTTGTGCGGAAACGTGTTTGTTAGAAGGGACATATTATAAATGTGCGCGATTGACTTGGAGAGAGAATCCGAACAGCCTTTGTAGATATAGGCACGTATTTGATCGATCCCTGTGCTTTTTTTAGGTTTTATCTTTTTGATAATAGCTTTAACCGTTTCATCCGTTATAGGTGAGAATTCAAAAGTTCCCCAGTTTAACATAGGATCAACGTCATTCTTAAACTCCAGTGACCTCGGTTCAAAAACTGATTGAAAATATTGCGCAAAGGCATTCGCAATAGCAAAAGGTGTTTCAAACTTAGTATTTCCATGAGTCATTTCATTAGGAATACTGGTCTTCTTGCTTTTAGTTTTTATATATGCCCAAAATGCATTTGGATCCGATCTGATATTTCCTTCTATGTTTCTCTGGTACGTTTGATACTGATAAGCAGTTTGTCGCTTGATGTATAATCTAAGGTGAATATATTCTTCATATTGAGACAGATTGGCCTTACCACCGCGAGTAAGTTTATGTAACCAGTTTTTACGTTTTATTCTATAAATTAAGTCACCTGAAAACCATTCAGGGTAGTTTCGTTTGCCCAAGTTGGAAGGCCGTTTGTGTTTTTTGGGAACTGATTGGTCAATACATCTAAGAAGCTTTTCATAAAACAGATCAATACAAAGGTTGGGATCAGTAAGCAGTTCAACTTCGGTCCAATCTGTGTTTTTAACTAAATCATAGAGCAAAGAAAAGTTTCCCTTGGCAAAATCATAAACATGTGAAACAGAAGTTAATTCCTGCTCCTGTGAAAGATCAGTAGTAAGCAATATGTACATCAAAAGAGATGGATGATGTAAGTCTTCTTCGATTAATGGCACATGACTCCTAACTACATTTATAAATTTCATATTCGACAGAACAAGGTCTAATTTCCTATTCATATAATTATTTATTCTATTACACTGATAAAGACTATTTACACTTATAAAATTTTGCAACAAGACACACTTCTCACATTTTGTATTGGTCTCATAGCCTTGCAAGTTAAAATCACCTACTACAATTATATTTGGATTATCTGACAGTATTGAATCGAAAAGCTCAAAATATGTCGAATAAGCATGATTTGTCTCATTGGGCGGAATGTATACGCAAGATAAGAAGAAGACAGAACGTTTAAATTTCACTTTTAACAAGATACATTCAACATCACAGTTAGTTTTAATAATTTCAAAATGAAACTTTTTCTGCAGTGCTATTAATACTCCACCCCCCCGGGTTTTATTATTACATCTATCCCTCCTCACAACATTATATCGGTTATCAAGGATTTCAGAGTTTTGAAATCCTTCAGCTAACCAAGTTTCAGTAAGGGCTACAATGTCATAATTTTCTACTAAATTTCTTGTGTAAATTTGTTGTGTTTTTGTACGGAGTCCACGACAATTTTGATAGTATATGTTTAATTCATGTTTACCTATGCGCCTTGAGTTTGAGGATCCATCACGGAATGGGATGTCATCCTTTTTCATTAAAAAACGTGACACAATTGATCCGCTCGGCCACACATCACGTTTCCATGCACTTTTTAACTGATCTTGCTTTATGGTAACCTTCATGGAGGTATAACTGTCGGGATGCTTAGATGTATGAGGTTCGCACTTCACTCCTGAAAAGTCCGCTTCCAGCATCCGGGAGAGATCGTCGGGTTTGGTGCCTGGGGATAATCTCGAGACATGTAAAGACACTAATTTCGGTACAGTTTGGATGTTTGTTATGGATTCATTTCGTCCAACAACGAAACGCCGTTTGCGTTTGACCTTTTGCCATCCCTCTTCATCGGTATCATCATCTCGAATGTCGTCATTTGAATTTTGGATCTCGACCTTTTTTTGAGTCGCACGCACGTTGGAAGAAGCTGCATTGACTTTGTTATTGTTTCTCTGATTTACTTGGTTATTTTGGGTATCATTGCGGTTGTTAACCTTTCTTATCTTTGCATGTTTTGCAGCGACCTCGCCGTAGCTCGGTTCGGCCACCTGTTGTAAGTCCATGGAAGAGGAAATAGAGCTCATACCATTCCGTGCCTTGATTTCTTGATCTTTGATAGAATATAACATGGAAATACAGCCATCAGTCACCTGATCTCGAACAACATCCAGAGCTTGTGACGTCACGGCTAAGTAAACACGCTAATAACGCTGTTATTACATCTGCGCGCTCTACGGTAATTAGTTAAGATAAATTCGCTTTGAAGCGTCACCACGTCACCACCAGTGGTAACATATCGAATAAAAATTTGCTGCTTTCACAGACCATTAATATAGCTAGAACCGGTGTTCCCATTAGAAACTGATGTTTGTTTACATGCCAACATAGCCGATAGGCGCGGTGTAAAGGGGGAAGGAAATATGGCCGCCGTTGACAAATTTTGACAGCGTACAAAATAGCTATCCATAGGCGTATCAAATAATAAGGGGCAAAATGGAAACAAAATTAAGAAAATAATTAATTTATTTATTTAGATCAACGGGCAATGAAGCCCTTTACATGCTAGGTAAGAAAGGTGCGAAATAAGAGACAAATGAAGTATAGAAGGACATAGATTATCAAAATCATCATGACAGTAATAATGCATACAATAAGTATATTCCAAGACCCATCTGTCAGAAATTTGCTTTAGATTGACATAAGAGTTACCCGCAATGTTTTTACATGAATACCTCGGGAATAATGTCTAGAATAAGGATTGACTTATCCTCCAAAGCGCAGAGGTCGGGAACATTGTTTAAAATGCAACAATTTAAAAAGAAATTAAAAAACGCGTTTTTTCCCCGACTTGTTTTGCTTGAAACTTTTTAAGCAATTGAATTTAGAAGAAAGTTGAATAGAGGAAAAAGTTGCAGAATCGCTTTTTACATACAATGGCATAGGTTATAAATTCAAAAATTTATTGGCGGTTTTGCCAAATAGTAATAAACAACAAAAAATCGGTCCAAAAAAGTGTTTTTTAACTTATTATTTTAGGCATTTTGAAATGTCGTTAGGACTTCCATATCACAGGTACAAAATCTTGAAGTGATAATAAAAGAATCCCGTAAATTTCGTTTCGATCGGTTTATTACATTTTGCACAATAATTTTGCAAACCAGCAAAATCGATAAATACTGAAAATTTTCAAAATTGTTTAATTTTTTTCCACTATTCGATTTGAATAAAATTAGCGGTCATATATAAGAGGGAACAAGCTTTAATGTACTTTTGTCACAATTAAAAAATATTTATTAGAATGGTTACAGTCATTATTTAAAGTTGGTGTCGTTTTTTTTTGCTTATAAACAAATAGATTATCTCGGCGAATTTTTTGTTAAATGAAATTCTGAAAACATAGCCGGAAAGTACTCGGAAAGACGCTTCTTTTTATACATAAGTTGCTATTTTGCTTATTAGCTTCTGAGATATAACTCCTCAAAGTTGTTTAGTGTTTAATAAAATGGTTAATAAAATGGCTCACGAATAAAATTACTATTTTTTCTCATATCTTAAGAAATAATTGTTTCTCACAGTAACCAGTATAATATTTTTGTTGAAATAAAAAGATTGAAATTTAAATTTAAAAAAAATGTCGCTTCCAACTTTGACAAATTCAAAATTTGATATTTTTATTAAACACAGTTACAGGGTAGAAATTAATTACCTCGTAGTACTTTTAGGTTCAAAAACTTGATGCATCGGTAATGGAACAGCATCTCTCTTTAAATATCTAGGATTGTCGGTTGCACCTATTTAAGACACAAAATCATCTTTATTGAAATGTTTTGAGCAAAGGACGACTTTGTTATGTTATCATAACTATCATTTTCGCTAAGTCCCAAAACAGAAATCCAAATATTTCTTTTAATTGGATCTACTGGAAACCTAAAATAATAACACTGGTAGAACGCCACCGAGATGATACATAACCTCAAAAAATATCATTAATAAATCTCTTTATTTATCTATGAAAAGACAATCCCGAGGCTTTCCCTGCATCGCTATAAACGTTGCATATCTTGCAACTATTAACCATTGTTAAATGTTTTCTATTTTTATCAAAATACACACACAAACCGGGTACACAACGAATTCTATCACGTGAAAGACTAGGACGCGATGTTGCCACTCATAACAAAAGTCTATATTATTTTAGATTTACGTACAACTGACCAACCACAGGCGAAGTAGGCTGGATGTATACGCAAAACGTAAGCAAAGTATTCGTCATCTGCATTCATGCAACAGCGCAAAAAAACGCTTAGAATGTGCTAAGATCTTGGCAATACATTATTTTGTAAACAAACGGGTCTAGTTATATTAATGGTCTGTGGCTGCTTACGTCTTATTGTCACGTATTCAGTATTATTACCTTTTCAAGCAGCCCCTTTTCAGTGCTCATTGCGTAACATTATTGCATTAAGTGTAAGTAACAACTTAGTATCAAATTGTAGGTTAAGTTGAACATGTTTTTCATTCATAATCGTTCAAATCAAATCATAACCATTGAAAATGCTTTTTTGTTTGGCATTTTAAATTATATGAATGCTTAGTGGTTAAAGAACATGTAATGCAAGCTGGATTTACCAAAGCAAATACCTCTAAGAAAGAAAGTTATCCAAACGCTCAAAGTTGGTGGCACACGAAGGAAACGTCTTGCGAACTAATTTGCCCAAAATTGGTTTAGTGAAGCTGTGAACTAACTCAAAGTCTTAAAAGTGACTACTTATTATTTGAATTACTTGTGGAAAGAACTTCCGACGTGCAAGTTTTAGCCACTGCTTGCTTTCCTGAAAACAATTTGTTAGGTGTTTTAATTGATTTGTTTTCACATTGACACACATTGCACCATTATGTTTACTGTGCATTTTATGCTATTATGTCATTTTAGCCGCCATGGCATCTATTAGCGGTTTGGCGATGAAATTTTAATTAATATGAATATTAAAATTTTCTTTTATACGTGTTTTTTTCAAGAAGAATGTTTTTTTTTGTAACGAAGCTTTTAATGTTTGGAAGTCCACCAAGTCTTTCTATGGAAGTCATCCATAGTGATGGATTTTAGGCTCAATAGATTTGTAAGTGTTAAATAAGAGAAAATCTCAAAATAAATAGATATTACACAGTTGAAAAACTATAAAAAAAAGATAGGTACAAAGATCGAAAAAGAATTGGAAACAATAGAAATATCTGCACAGGGGGAAGACATTAAAAACATGGAATACATTTAAATCGAAAATAACACAAATTTAAGAACAAGACATCGGATTCGCAGTAAACAACAACAAGAAAGACTGGATGACATAAGAAATATTGGACCTCATGGATACAAGAAGAAAATGCCAAACAAACAAAACAGAATACAGTCATTTTAATCGTATCATTAGGGAGGGCAGAGAAAGGCAAAACAAAATTGAATGTCTGCAAAGTGTTAGGAAATAGAGCAACTTTAGGAAAATATGCCACCTTCAACATGCATAAAAAAAATTAGAGAAGTGACGAATCGAAACTAAAAATACCAAAGATCCATTCTAAGGGACAATAATAACAAAAATAATAAGAGTAAAAGCTAAACTTATGAGGTGGCAACAATATATAGTAAAACTTTTCGAGGATGATAGACCACATTTTCCACCACCAACAGACCACAAAATAAATGAAAATGGTCCAGAAATAACTAGAGATGAAGTAGTTCATGCAATAAGTTTACAAAAAAAAACAAGGAAAAAGCTACCGGCCCCGACAGAATATACACTGAACTACTCAAAGTGATTGCACAAAATGAAGGAAAAGGCTTAGATGTAATAACATCGCTATTTAATGAAATATATAACTCATGCTAGATACCACCAGACTGGCTAAAATTAATATTTATTTATTTACACCCAAATATGCATTTATTTATAAAAAATTATATATACACTAAAAATCAAATTTGGTTGTCAAAACAATCAATATTAACTTGTAAGACATTAATATTTTCATCGTCAACATTATTATTATCATCTTTCGGAAGAAGTCCATACTCAAAGATGGGGAGATGAACTATCAGTAGACGTCTCAAAATCACATCCCATCAAAAGAAACACATCGATGTTCAATTTTTATTAACAAAATAGGACATGTTTCGAGCCCCTGGGACTCATCTTCAGCTAAAACTCAGCCTGTAAGAGAAATTCACCTTACTGTCTAAAATACAATAAACGCCTATTATTGTTACCCACACCCACATCTGTAGCAAAAAGTCTACTTTTGTAAAAGTCTACTTTATTTTATTATTGTTTTTATATACATTTTTTATATATACCTTTCACTCAGAGGATTTGTCATTCATCTTGTCCCATCGAGTGGGTGACGTTTAATTTTATTGTTCCTGTTAACCTGTTTAATTTTATCTTGATGACTGTGATTTTATTGTGACTACACTTATGAAGTACGGATTGATAGCTACAGATGTGGGTAACAATAATAAGCGTTTATTGTATTTTAGACACTAAGGTGAATTTCTCTTACAGGCTGAGTTTTAGCTGAAGATGAGTCCCAGGGGCTCGAAACATGTCCTTTTTTGTTAATAAAAATTGAACATCGATGTGTTTCTTTTGATGGGATGTGATTTTGAGACGTCTACTGATGATTATTATTATCATTATAGTATGTCACAAAATACTTTTCCAAATTCTTCATTTTGAAATATCTGCAATCGGTCAAACAGTGTTTATACATCGCAAAGGGGAAATGCTGAAATGGGGCGTCATTTTTTTGTAATTTCCTCTCCTGTGAACATTCAAAAGACAAGCAGCGAATTCGGAAAAGTTTTAAAATATCTTTAAACAACCTTCAGACGATAAAGGAAAAGATAAACTATTTGAGTTCTGATTTTATTATTAAGTTTTTGTTGTTGATAAAACTGTAATATCGGCCCCTGTTTATGAAATGAGAGTTTTATATAGAGGAGAATCGACTTACTGGTCAAGGTATAGGTACTACCGATATTACGTTTGGGTGGGATTGATTGAGGAAATTATTTATTTTCAGAAATTAACTGGTCCCTTAGTGAAGCATGGGCGCGGGGCTTAGCAAATGCCCGCTTTAATCGTGCTCAAAAAAATTAAACGACTGAATAAAACAGAAAATTATATTAACAAAATTATTAAGTCAAAATAACACAAAGAATTCGTTTATCCCGCCAAGTCAATCACATTATAAACATTATCACAATCCCAAGTCTAAGATTCAACAAAACGAAATCAAATCTAATTTAATTAGTTACCAGACAAAACCCAACAAGAATACTAAACCCAAGTGTCAAGGTGAAATCTCCCTTAAAACCTAAACCTTAATGCCCCTGTATATGAAACGCTTGTACCTACGTGATATGAGGACAGTAACTTTTCCAAAATTCCAATAACCAAAAATTTCGAGATTGCACAATTGTCGGTATATCGGTGTCGATTACTTTGATCACGGCCCGGTACTCGGCCCTCCGTCGCTCGGCGTACAAACTCTAACTCTCTCAAAGTGTTACAGGCCCTAGCGTAAGACAATAACTCACCAACCACGCCTCTCGCGTACAATTCTAACACTGTCGTAATTTCAGCCCTCGGACGATAACTAACCGCTTCGTAATAACTCCAAGTTCCTCGCTTCGCCCTCGCGAATTAACCTTTGACTTTCTTCACGGTCCCAGACCTTAGAACCAACTCCTAACTCGCGACTTCGCCCTTGCGAATTCAAATCTAATAATCCTCAAGGCCCCCGACCTGAAAATAACTCTTACCCTCGACTTCGCCCGTACGAGTCAAACTCCAGTGATCCTCAAGGTCCCCGACCTGGAAAGAACAAATACTCTTGACCTCGCCCTTACGAGTCAAACTCCAATAATCCTCAAAGGTCCCCGACCTGAAATAGCTCCTTCTCTTGACTTCGCCCTTGCGAGTCAAACTCCAATAATCCTCAAAGGTCCCCGACCTGAAATAGCTCCTTCACTATAAACCACGACCGGATGGGGTACGGGGTTTTAACATTTAATATAATTGAATTCTGGAGCTCAGCACAAAATTTCAAATTACAAAATTTTTGTTCGTTATGAATTAACTGAAAAATAGTTGGCAAAACATAACCTAGATGCAACTGGCTTTCTCCCTGAAAGTATCAATAGCTGAAGCCAATGGTTTCATAACTAAAATATTCTTGCAAAAACTCTAATTCAGTCGATTTTAGTTTGTGTTGTAAAAAAATGTAAACAACCATCCCCAACAATCATCCGAAATGAGCCGTTTCCTAGAAACACGACCCTAATAGGATTGTTAAAGATAATCGTTAATGCTAATCACTGGTTGGGACAGGGATAGAGTTGCTTTAAAGAAACCAGATAGTCAGAACCCACAATAAGCAGTTTTAAGCTACTTACATATTAAGTACTAAAAATATTAAAAGCACTTTTGTAGAATGTAACTGTGAAAAGTAATTGAAAATGTAATTGTAATTGTACCGAAACGAGTAATTGAATTACTAGTCAATTACAATTGGAAAGCAAGTAATTAATTAATTACTGCTTCAATGACAATGAAAGTAATTCAATTACTTTTTCAAGTAATTGTAATTAATTACTTAACAACGCTGGGTACAGTATGTGCTAAAATTTTACTACGTATAAGCAAAATATCATCAATATGGCTGCTAAGCTCTCAAAACATAAACAGTATACAGGGTTGGACTGAAATATTTCTTTATAACTATAGGCGCAACATCATTACAACAATCGTAGGGAGTTCGTGAAATTTATAGGACATAAAAAATATTACTCTTTATTTTTGTATAGCGATTTATATTGTCAAACTGAAAATCTCTCTAACTACACTCCGGGGCTTGCCTAGAGTATGCATATTCCAGGCAGATGTGAATTCTAGATTCTGTCCCAAAATTTTTAAATCCCAAAACAAATTTTAATATTTGCAAGTTTTCTCCAAACAACAAACCCAATTTCAGACTTTTTCAGAAATAGTGTTTATTTTCACCTTTTCTAGATATAAATAACTGGGTTCAACTATTATTTTTTTTATTTATTTACTTTAATCTTTACCCAAAATGTATAGTTTCTTTAAATACTTTTCAAATTTTTTAGAATTCGAAACCAATTTCACCTTTTGCAGACAGCAAAGCCTAATTTCAACTGTTATTTCTTCAGAAGGCATGTTAACTGCAATCTTTTCCTGGAACAAAGTTTCAAAAGCACAGCCTATTTAAACCTGCCCCAAAATTTTTAAAATACAACGCAGATTTTAATATTCACAATTTAAAATAAGAACGATTCCAGTCTTTCCGGAATAATATGCATTTTGTAGATAGCAAAGCTTCATTTCAACCCTTATTTCTTCAGAAGGCAAGTTAACTGTAGTCATTTCTTGGAACTAAGTTTCAACTTTTTTTAAAAAACATTTTTACATCTGCGCCAATTTTTTTAGAATTCAAAACAAATTTCAACCTTGGGCATTATTTTCTTAAAGAAATCGAACCTGATTTCGGTTTGTTCCAGAAATAATTTTCATTTCTACCTTTTTCAGAAAGCAAAGCCCAATTGAAACTTCTTCTTTTTCCCAAAAAAGAGAAAGTAACTTTCATCTTTTCCTGAAACAAAGTTTCACTCCTTCACAAAAAACACAGCTTATTTCAGTCTGCCACAAATTTTCTAAAATTTAAAACAAACTTCTGTCTTTGCCATTGTTCTCAAAAAAAAAAAAAATCGAAACAGATTTGTCATTTTCAGTAATAATGTTCATTTCAACTTTTTTCAGAGAGTAAATCATAATTTTAGTTTTTCGTTTTTCTCCAGAAAACAAGGGTACGTACTTCAATCTTTTATTGAAACATAACTTCAATCATTATTAAAATGCACAGCGTTTTTAAATGTCTCAATTTTTTTTATAATTCAAAAGAAGTTTGAATCAGCCATTTTTCTCCAAAAACGAATTTGATTCAGTTTTTTTTCCAGAACTACTGTTTATTTTCACCTTTTTCATAAGGCAAAGTCTAATTAAAAATTCTCCCTTTTTTCCACAAAACAAGCTAACTGCAGTCGTTTCCTGTTTTCCAAAAAGCACAGCTTCTTTAAATCTCACCGCCTTACCGGAAATTTTTAGAATTAAAAACAGATTTCGACATTCGCAGTTGTTCCCCAAAAAACTACATTTATGGAAATGGCTGCTTCCGATGATCATAAAATGCCTTCCATAACGAGTAGATCTATCGATATTCGAACTTAAATGTAATGATATGAAATGTCAATATTGGGGCTTTGAAGTTGGCATGTTGATATACTCGCTGCAACGATGATGGTTTGGAAATTATCTAACGAATTATCTTGTTTGTTATAATACCTACACCAACATTGAATTCATATAACTTTTGAACGGATGCAAGATTTTCAAAAAGCCTTAACTACATTCTGCTTAGAATTTTTTTTGAAATTCTTGGGAGGGCAGGTTTCTAAATGAAGCGCAATAAGTCGTTCAGAAAAATGTCACTGTCACTTTTTAACGAAGCAAAATTAAAAAAAAACGTAGAATCTTATTTTATATTTCTAATGTTTATTCGATTTCGTGTTTAAAATGGTTTGTTCAACGGTTTTCGAGATAAGACGGACATTGAATTTTTGGCTTTGACGCAATACATTATTGCAACGTTTTTCGGGTTCAAAATAACTACACTCCACAAATTAAATACTTAACTAATTTATTTAACACTAATAACTAACACTTATTACTTAATTTATATATCAGTTGTTTATTTATCTTCCGCGCATGACGATTCACGTCGCGTTCGCCGTTTTATGAGTACTCCGTCTCGGTCCGGCGTCTCCTTTTATCTTTGACGCATATCGCTTCACGAATATTCCAGTCAGTTTTCGAAGAGTATCGAATTCCAGAACAGCCTCGAATTCAAATTACTCACATCTAGTCGCCGAACGGACTGCTCCCGACTTGTGTTTGTTTTGGGCGAGACTTTCCTTTATAATATTTTTTACAGTTTAACTTGTACATCTTTAATTTTTTTTTTAATTTATTCTGAAATTGCTAAATAAATGGAGGTCTTCAGCATGAATAATAGATAATATGCATATGGCGTAATTTAAAAATGCATTCACATTTAAAACCGTAACTTTTTCAGAAATTTTTATTGTTGTTTTTGAAATAGTCTATTTATCAAACAACAAATTTGATGTAACTTTAGAAAAACGCTGTGGTTATTACTAAATCGTTATTTTTATATCTATCTCCTGCATTGCGTCTTTGACATCTTAGAGCGAAACATTTTGAGGACCTCCTACGTTCGCAATTAGTTTAAAATGTCTCATTGAAAAAATATAAACGACAATTTAGCCGTCTTGAAACCAACCGCTTCACTTCATTCAATACGTCCTAATTTGAGCTCTGCAATTCTCGCAATGCCTTTCAAAAAATTCTTTCAGCAGCTAAGTTTTTAAAACTGGCGAAAAATGAACGAATGAATGCGGCTAACTAGACGTTATGAATATTTATATATTTAATTAGGGGATGCTCATCCCTCCCTGTCTTTACCTCGCACAAACGTCGGAACATAATGAATTAAAAGTGAACTAGAGGAAGTTGAGGTGAAAATTTAGTTGCACTAGTAACTAGACAATACTAAATAATTCATCAAAAGAGATGATAACAGTAATTGTGCAAGACTGATAAGATTGTATGTATAACGGAACTTTTAAGGACCAAATCTATTTAGTACTTTAATAATAATATTACTAATAATAGTAGAATCAGTAATGAGGAAATTAATTTGTGCTACTATAATGAGATATTCTTGAACATACATAAACAAACCAAACTAGTGCTAAGAAATGAACCATTTAATGTAAAAGAGTAACAATTTAAATAAGGTGAAGTGGGGTAAATGTAATATAGTTTTCCAATATATCAACTTTAATGGCCATTGGTCCCTAAGTTTCTCTTTCAGAAAATTCGAAAAAAATTATGAACATGCCTTTGGGAACTGCATATTGATTGTGCAAGTTTGAATGAGATACTTAAATTTTCAGAAATGTTCCGATTTTTTTTTAAATCATGTCGCTATATTACAATAACCTCGTGATTTGGGGCTACTGTAATAGTCGTTTGCAACGTTGTATATACTGATGATAGATCATTAGGGCGGGGCTATTGTAGAAGTACATAAAAGATACACCAATTGGTTATATTTTCATGGAAAAATATGATAATGCAAGAAACTTATAAACTCGTCTATAAGTTAAAATAAAGAAACACGTTCTCTAACTACTAAATAACATAATATAACTTGATAATTGTTCTTTTAAGAATCTTATAAAGTTTATCACTGCAAATTGTACCCATGAAACGATACATTAAATCGAAAACTGCCCCTTCGTGTGACTTCCGGTTCTGGTAAAATCCTCACAATATTAGAATTTTCTACTGTGTCTGAGTCTTCTATTTTTGGCCATACAAATTGCTGGTTGTACATTTTTGTAAATTTAGTAACCCAGCCATCGTTATGTTTGTCCACAACTTTTCCAACAAAATGCTTTACAGTTTTTTTCGTAGTATATTTCGCTAATACCCATGTGTTCACATTAACTGCAAACGAAGCATCATGATCTTTATGTTCAGGTAAATTTATGGTATCTTCTAAATCCATATCATCATCCGTGTCTATGTAACTTATATTAATTTGTTGTTCCGAATCAGAACTACTATCAGATGACCATTTTTCCTGTTTTTGCTTTTTGGGATTCCTACTCTGCTGTTGTTTCTTTGTGATATCTTTACCCTTTTTACCTTTTTTGTCATTTTCATGGCTTTTCATACGATCAATGGCTTGCTCTGTTGTTAGTATTTCTGACCCAGGACATATTCTTCTTCGTTTCTGTTTAACTGGCAAAGGTTTTTGTTAAATCTGGGCAAGCAGTAAGTTCTCGAATGAAATGTGTGATGGCTTAGAGGAAGATAGATCATTGCTTGCAGTACCTGTGAGGTGCAATACAGTTCCAGATGTTGATGGACCAAAAATAACATGATTTTCTATAGGCAGGGCAGTTCCAGCCGATGATGGACCAGCGATGATGGCATCTTCTGGGGGTACAACAGGTTCAAGCAATGAAACTTCAGGAACAGAAGTATCATTTAAAGGCTCTCTGACATTGTGAATGATAAATCACCAATACCGAGAGGTAGTGCAGCACTGGCTTCAGCGTTTTCTTCTGGATGATCTATGAGTTCAGGTGTATTTGCAAAAGGTTGTGGTGTGTTCACATTATTGGCAAGAAAATCATTCCATCTTTGCAATGTTTCAGGTGAAAATTGATCCTTTGAAATAACATTTTTTGTTTACTGGAACTATTCCTGCTTTTCTAAATCCATTCTGAATAACTTGGGGGGAAGTTTGAAGCCAGGTATCGCCAAGAAATTTCGCAAACATTTTTTTTGGCAATTTGAGACCGACGTGTTGACGTTGCCATGAAATAAGTTTCTCGTCCCACTTGACTTTAAAAGATTTAAACACTGCAATGTCGAGTGGTTGAAGTAAATGACTCGTATGTCGAGGCAATTTGATGATTGTGATGTTTTCCTGCATAGCTCTCTCAATAACAGGTAAACTAACGTGTGTAGAATGACCGTCATAAACTATTAGTGCAGGTCTGGCTTCTCCAATAGCAGGTAAAATGGTTTTTATGAAACAATTGGCGAAAATCTCAGTTTCCATCCAACCTTTCTTACTTGCAGCATACACTGTCCCTGGATATCCTTCATCTTTGTCGCACATCCACTGATCCCAAACATGCAATCCTTTAAAAATTATTAAAGGTGGGGCTTTGCCTCCTGCTGCGTTGCACATTACTAAAACCGTGGTATTTTCCTTTCCTGCAGTACTAATGGTCCGTGAAGCCGCTTTGTTTACAGCTCCAACCACTTTAGTTCTTCGGGGATCAATACTCAAACTACTTTCATCCAGATACCAGATTCTTTCAGGTTTGTCATGTAAATTAAGGTTGTTAATAGTTTCTTCCAAAAGGTTGAAATATTCAAAGATGGTAAAAGGGTCAACTGCTTTCTTTCTTGCATACTCTACATTTTGAGGTACTTTCAAGCTTAAGCGATTTCTTTTCTTGAATCCAAGGAACCAATCTTCTCCAGGAATGCTATCTTTAAACCTCGATTCTATGTTGTTTTCTCGAATATAATTTCCTACCATTTCCAAAACTTCTCGGCGAGTCAACCCAAATCCCCATTTTTCCATTACCCTCAAACCTGTTGCTAATTGATCTTCCTCTGCAGATGACAGGCATATTGGTCGTCCACTTTTTTCATGTATTTTTCCTCTTGTTCCTTTAACACGCGTATAAAGTGTTGGATATGGGATATTGTAGGATTTACTGGCTCTATACACAGTTGTTGAGCCTCTTTTCACACCTTCAATGGCTTTTTTCAGGTTTTCCTGGCTATACTTCTGCGTGGCTTCGTGTTTCTTTCGAATATAATTCCTCACCATGACGTTTTCTGAAAATGGGGTAAATGTAATACACATATTACAATAACCTCATAGGTATACATTACATTAACCCCGGTTTCCGTTTTGGACGGGGTAATTGTAATATAGTTTATGATATTGAAAAATGTTCAATTAGGCGAATAACAACTATATTCAACAACGTATTGAACCTCTACTAGCAGAAACATGTAAATAATACTCACCTACCTCGTTTTGTACAACCACAGCAACCATAACATGAAAATATTCGTTTGATACTCGTCTGTCAAGGTAAAAATCCAGACAAACTTAAATTTAATGAGATAACTGTCACCATTCAATTTTACAGATTCCTGTAATGAAGGTTGCCTTTATGGATGTTTGCAATCTTTTGTGGCAAGACGGCATCGTTGTAAGTAAATTGGAGTTTAATCAATCAATCGGTATTACAATAGCCCCATTATTACAATTACCCCACTTCACCTTACCTACGACATTTTAAGAACTAATATAGGTAGGTAGGTAGGTATAGGCATACTTTTATTCTATTTCAATACATTCATCGTTATTTTTATAATCAAAACTCATATTTTTGAAAATTATAATTAAAAACCACTTTCCATATACTTCATTAAAAGCGAATTTTCAAAGAAAGAGATTGCACCCCATTTACTTATGTTTCAATTTCTTTATTGTATACACTCAGTACATAACTTAATGTTATGCTTAGGCAACACCAAAATATAGTTTTACGTTTGAAAACCATATTTGTATGCCATGTGTTTGACGCCATGTGGATTCATAACGAATGTATTTCAGCGATTCAATTACAGAGTTAACTTAATTCCGTTCCCTTCAAATGAAAAGACACTTTATGGGACGGTCGGTCTACTTGTACGTTATTCAATTATCGCTTTTCAGTTGCTTTCTTTTCATTACAAAGGTATGTTTGCTGAATAAATGTTTATTTTCTCACATGTGTCGTTAGAAATTGTGGAAAAGGTCTGATATAACGAATCGATTCAGAGTAATATAGTAACAACAATTGTTGTGTAGGTGTCAATGGCTGATGATTTAATTATTAGGATGTATTAGTTTTCTGAGGTAAGAGTGTTGCAGCTATTGTAATGGAAAAGTTAAATACATTAAAGCTACGAATGGAAGTTCTCAGTATCCCCCAATAAAACCAATTAAAAAATTTTAGATGATGTTTAATCCAAAATAGCTGACATCGGACGCTTCGTCTACGATCGTAGACATATTCATGGATCTACAATACTTAGGTAAGAACTTGCTTACTTATTTGTTTGTTAAATACATTAAAGTACGGGGGATACATTACTTACCGGATAGTGTGAGGGGGGTCGAGTTTTCGCCAAATTTTTGAATATTTAAACAGGTTTCATCTCGAAGAGAAATTCTTGTAAATACTCGTTAATACTTGTTTATTATTTTAAAACAATCACATTAGAAAACATCTGTTTCCAATTTAACAAGTTGTGCAGTTTATGGACGATAAAAAAGTAAACGTAAAAGATTGCCATTTTTAAGCGACAGTAAAAACGCTACTCCATTAACCATAAACAACTCCTCTACCCCTTCCAAAGTTTTTTACTACCTCCTTCACATCGAAAAGAAAAAGAAAACAAATCAGATAAGCATCAGCGGCATAAATTCAACATTTATAAACGATGCCTCTCCTTTTCTCCTAATAACACCACCCTCCCGAATTGACCCAGGTTGGTAGCGAGGAGAAAAGAAGAGGAAAACACTGTCGCAATAAATTTAAAATATAAAGTGAGAAGCCCATTGGAGCCCCTTTTGTCGACAGTTACATTACAATGTTTATGTGTTTCGTGGAGGGGGCGGGGGCGTATTTCTTTGTGCCGAGGGGCTAATTCTGCGCAATATCTGAACGTAGAGGACGCACAGCGGCGGGAAACTCGACGGGAAATTTCATTGTTTTAATGAATTCGTTAAAGTAGATGACTTTCGTTTAAATCGCCATAAACGGTTTCGTTTACGGTCAGCAGAAAATCGAATCGAAAATCACTGGAAAACGTAATGGAAAACATAAAAATGCGATAACCGTTACCGATAATGGTTAATTAAAGTTGACTCCACATAAGTAATCAAGCATACAATGGGTATTCTTTTAATGAGAGATAAATATTACTAATAATAGATAAATAGTGGTAAAGCATAGGAAATATAAAAGGAACATGTTTTAAGGCATTTGGATCGAATCTGTAGATAAAATATGTATATCTCAGAATAGAATATATAGGAAATTAAACAATTAAAAAGGATATTGAAGGTGACCCAAAATTACAGGCCAAATGTTTCTTTTACAGTCTAAATGCGACATTCTAACCACATTTACCTTAAAAAGAGAAAATCATTATTATCCATCAACTGTATTGGAAAGAAAGGGTCTAAATATTATTCTCCAATTGACGATGGGGGAGACTTTTATAAACAAGCACTTGCAAAAATTTAACCTATCGTTACCGACCGTATACCTACTACCTTTTAAAAAACTTAAATTTTGATATTCTTGGTCAATCTTGGTCAATCTTGATCTTCCTATTACTCTGCCTACTTGCATAGGTTTAAATCTCCTTCTCCTTTCAGTCTTAGGTCAATGCCAATAAAGGTGTTCCTCTCAGGAAGAACCCAGCATACATTTTTACAGATTTTGTGGCGTTACAGTTACACTGGCCAAATATCAGATGTATATCAGCCATCTTGCTGTTTGATCATGTTGATAATTCTTCAAAAATAGTAGTAGCTACAATAAAACTTCAAATATTTGATGACATTTGATTCGCATTAGATATGCCAAATAACTGTTTTGTCAACTATTATATAATAATTGCAAAAAATTGTTACCCACCCAGTGGATGTGATAAGAATTAAAGGTGTTGATAATGAACGTCATTTCGAATATTGTTGCATATCTTGGTTATTGTTCAAAATTTTAAGGTATAAGCGAGATAAAAGAACGTTCAAAAAAACCTTAATAATTTATTTTTAAATCTGAAGCACTAAATAATTAAAAAAACCAAATAAACTATTCAATTATATCAAAAATGAAATAAATTCCGCTAATTTCTAAAAATATCTAAATTCTCATTTTTGGAAATGAAAATATGAGATAAAATTGAGTCAATTTTAGTACGCCATAACTCAATAACCGTTAATGGTTGTATCCATGTAATTATGGTTCAGAATCTATACTGTGAACTATCCTTCTAAAACATCGTCTAATCATTTTTGGACATTCTGGGTAGCTAATAATTAAGGTGAGATATTACTAGAAATTTACATCACACACACGTTATTTCACCAGTTATATTTGGTAGAAAATTGTTAATGTTTAGCGACAATTTGACCAAAGTGATGCCATTTTTCATGTCATATTCACGTAAACAATTAGTAAATTTAGTGAATTTCTATTATGAGGTATTAAATCGCCGACGATCTATTAGGCGAAGTTTCACCTCGAAATTGCGTCCTAGCTGTGTCATATTGAGTAAAAACTCACCTTCCCAGTTTACGACTGTCACAGGAATATATCGAATTAGATTAAAAAATTATTCCAAGGTAAAAATTAGGAAAGGTATCCTAAACGTATACTGCCCGTCGACATCATTATCAGGAATCTTAGTTAGATAGAAATATTTAATATCTCTTTAATTAAATTAGATCAACTTAACCTTGTCGATTCATACACACATGTACTTTTATTGTCAAACCTTAATATAGTTGTACTTCGAAAAATAGTAGCGCGTCCCAAAAAAATTTTTATTTATTTAAATATTGTAAAATGTTGTAAATAGTGTAACGTTTATTTTCTAATTTATTTACACTAATACTAATTGTACACTAGACTAGACACTACTTAATTTATTTACACTATTACTAAACTAATTTATATAACACACTTAACTAATTGATTTATATCACACTCTTAATCGTTAATTTATTTCACTTCCACTTCCATCGCTCTCGCTTTCGCTATTTCGCTTGTTTACTCTCGCGGCTTCCGTCTACTCTTAATCTCCGACCACAAGCCCGCTTATATACACTTCTCAATTGTAATCGGGAACCTTCTGGGGTATTCTTTGAATTACTCGAAATATCTTTTATTATGTAGAAAGGTCCAGAAGGTCATAAATCACCTTTCCTTAAATAATAATCCGGGAGGTTTCTTCTTTAATAAGATGTTTTTATAGAATTCAATTAAGCGTCGCGGCAATTCCTTTGAGGCAAGCCGCCCAGGTTCGATACGAGTAAACACGTCTCGCGCTATTGTTTACTTTTCGCATTACAATATTTTATCAAATGTAATATATAATAGTTATGGTAATTTACTGCTTCGAAATGCTGTTTAAACCAAACATACCTATGCTAAATATGTTGTATTCTTAAATTTTGTATTATTTCTTTGTTTAATAATGGGAAATAGAATTATTTCGAAGTTAAATTTATATTGCTTTGAAATATATATATTTGCCATATTGTTTTCAAAATAACTAATAGAAATTCCACTTCAATTACTTACAAGTTCGAAGCACCGATTAGTATGAACGATTTATAAGTAGTAAAATTAAGTAAATTTGACCTCTGGTTTACAATGTAACGTGCCAGATTACACCAATTAAGTCAAAAAATTACTTTTTGATATAAATTGACAAACTAGTTTGTGAAATAGGAATCTTCACCTTATGTCACCTATTGGGTGGGACTCATGACTCCTAATAACTTAATAGATGATATGGCGAAAATGTGATCCTAATAATTGAAACATGGTGGCTTACATATTTCACCAATTTGCCCCTGGAAAATAGACTATGACCTATTAGGTAATATAGGATATGTGGTCTGATACTACTTAATGTAATAATGCGACTTATTAGATATTTTTCTTTACCACATTTTCACGGCACTTAGATGGTTACCTTAAACTATTTTTCCGAATTCACTGAAATATAACACCATTTCCAGTATTTCCACATACATAGGTAACATTGGCTTTCACTTTGGTGAACAAAGCCTTAATTTTAGTTCGGTATTCAATACATTAGTTGTTTTGGTGAATGCATGGATATTGCTAACCGCCATTTAATAGTATAGTACATTTTTTATTTATACTAATATTTCAATGAAGTTTTAAATTAATGAATTTATTGTTGATAATTGTCGATATAACCGTTTTAATTTGGATGGTTATATAACTGAATTAAAAGCTCCTTCAATTATGCAACCAATTTTCACGCTATAATTTTGGAAATTTCAAATGGATTATAATCTCCTTTATTATATAACCAATTTTTTACAGGATTATTTTTGGAAATTTCGAATTTTCCGTTCTTAGCCGGAGGCTTACCAAAGGCTTACCATTAACTACCTATACAATCAAAGAACCATGCTGAACGTATATGCTTCTTTACTTAAATTACAGTGTGTTATCAAGTCATAAGTAGATGATACCTCGTTTTCTAAGATGGGTTACAAGAACATACACGTGACATTCCCTTGACATATTGTTTAAACAAAATTTTGTAACTTTTTGCTGCAAGTTTGCAGCAATATACATTGGCGTGCTCTGTTCAATTAGCTTTGTCTCCCTTCTTTCAATCTATAGCTACGATTTGATGTTTTTTAACGTATCCAATACATCTGGCGTGAAATTGTATATGCACGACATAATATAAACAGTTCGGTGTGTGCGGGACCGGCGCCCCTGGGGCGTGGAAAAGCCGCGATTTATAGGAGACGCGCACGTGCTCTAGATAGCGATAAAGTATACGGGCTTGCTAGCAGAGATAACGCCCTCTGTATAATAGGATTTACTGTACGTAACATAATGGTCCATTCTGCGGCGTTTTCTTATTCTTTCTTTCGAGATAAAGTGCTGGGGAATTCGCGCGATATCTAGTTATCAGTGTTGCCGCAGCACGGGAGACGGTGGAACGCCGGAAATGAAGGAATCTGTCTGATAACGGCAGACGCAACGTTGCCGCCTCGGATGAGGATTCTTCGACGAAAGGGCAAGGTTCTGAACCACGGAGGACTCCTCAGTCCTGCTAGTAAAGACCATTAGGTCTTTCAGCCCTATTTAAGGTATCATTATGATGGCTAACCAATTGGATCACAGCTAATTACGATAATTCACGTGAATAACCTTCAGTTTTGACGTGAAACGTCGGTAAATCGTAACATAAGGTGCAGACCAGAAAGTTGGACTGTATCAAAGTTGGCCTATATATCGTGCGGCCTTAATAACTCCCTAACGGTCAACAACCTAACAACTTACTTGATCAGCCTCGTCAAACAACTTTAAGTCACTGGCCAGCAAAGCGGCTAAACCTGGCGCTCTCGCACACTTCGATTGACACTAACTCACCACTTAGACGTGATAGCCCAGCTAACAATTTATATAGGTGTTGTTCACGAAAGTCAAAGTTAATTTTACCTATTTATATACAAATTGAGTTACATTTTAGTGAATTAGGTGAGGTACCTTCTAGCTAACCAAACAAATGACGTGGTTATTTTATGTAAATTTTATGAAAACAGATTCCTAATAAGTCGCAATAGTATGTTAAGTAGTAGTATCAGACCAACTAACAGACCACACTGGAAATAATTGCCAAAGAGCTTGTCATACTACCTTACTTAGTAAGTAGACTATTACCTAATAGATATTGGTCTACTTTTTAGCAGAAATTTGGTGAAGTATGTACGACACCATGTTTCACATATTTGGTCATATTTCGCTATATTATGTATTGAGTCAATTTAATAGATGTCACGAACACCACCTAGTAGGTGGCATAAATTAAAAATTTCTGTTTCACTAATTGGGTGACCAATTTACACCAAAAAGTAATTTTTTGATCTAATTGGTGTAATATGGCACGTTACATTATTACTAAGTGGCCAAGATTACTCAATTTTAATACTTACAGTTATTCATCCTAATATCTCCATTTAATTTATTTAACTTGCAAGTCATTTAAGTGAAATGTCACTTAGTTATTTTGAAAACCATGTGGCGCATATATATTTCCTAACAATATAAATTTTATTTCGGAATAATTATATGTTACAAACTAAATAAAGGATTATTCCAGATTTTAAAGCACAACATATTTGAAATAGTAATATTCTGTTTAAACAACATGTTGAAGCAATAAAGTAGTACTCTAACTATATATTATACTTGATGAAATATTTAAACAATTATTTTCGAAGCGTGTTACTATTTTCCGAACTACAAGTAGTATAAGTTTTGACAATAAAAATTTTTGCGTACCTATTCGGTTTATGACGCTAAGTTTATTTAGTTTAATTACATCATCGTATTAAATATTTCTATTTAACGATGATTCCTGGTAATGATTTCGTTGGGCAGTATAAGTTTAGGATACCATTCCTAATTGTCACCATGGATTAAATTTTTAATCTAATTTGACGTATTCCGTCGTAAACTGGGAAGGTGAGTTTTTACTAAATATACTAAATACTACTACTATATACTAAAATATACTAAATATAAAAATGTCTTTGATATGAGGTGTGACGTGAGGTGTTGATAATTTTGAGGTGAGACTTCACCTAATAGGTCGTCGGCGACTCAATATCTTATAATAGAAATTCACAAAATTTACCAATTCTATACGTGAATATAACATGAAAAACGCCATCACTTTGGTCGAATTGCCGCTAAAAATTAGTCATTTTCGACCAAATAATACATTTCGTGAAATTACCTATGTGAGTAAATTTATAGTAATATCTGACCTAAATTGTTAGCTGAGAGCGAAGTGATTTGTGTATACCCACAGTTTGAAGAGATAGATCGGTTAGGTAATAATAAGTGTATTATAAATAATATCTATGTCTATGAAGAAAGTAAGTATATGAAGAAGAATAAAAATTCAATACGTCAGCTTCAGCCCGAGCAAGTGCCAATCGAAAATTCAATATATGCATATCATTATAAAGGGCAGATTATGGGACTCCACATATGTACCCCAATATCGGTTGCTGAGTGAACTAGACTATTTTATAGTTAGTTCATCTCTGGTTATAACAGCTTATCATTTGATTCACAGATATTTTTGTGCATTATTTCTCTCTACCAATCACATGGCTGTCATTAACTGGCGATTAAGTTCTTCAGTTCTGATTAAATGAGTGGTTAAAATAACCGACAATGCAATTGGTTTTTGCCTTTTCATACTTACCATTACCACTTAGATAATTGGCTGCTTTAACGGAAGATTAATTTCCTTACCTGATTAATTCCATAGTCAATTTAAGCTGTTGGTTCAAACTGCCGAAGAACTTAGTCACAACATTTTCATGCATTTTATTCGATTCGAAGACATGTTTTGTAAGGTAATAATAGCATTAAGCTTAGTTTCGAAATTAATAAATAATTGATTTTGGCTTTCAAATAAACTTCCTTTCCCTTAACTTAACTTTGCTTTATTTCGGGTTTTGATCTTAACTGTTAGAATATAATGGAAATCAAAATTCAAGAACTGATATCCAAGAACGACAAAAACAGCTATTTGATTTTTGATCAAAGACAAGTTGTAATAATAACGTAGCTTAAAAACTGAAGAAACGGATTGAACCAGACTCAATTGATTAATGTCAAATGTGAAAATATTAAACATTTTTGATTTTACTTCTATAATGAGTTGTATCGTTGAATGAAATTAAAGTTCGTAGTTTACAAACGTATTACATGACTTCATGATAAAAAAGATAAAAATTATATTATTTTCTTTCTTTAGATGTTATCTAATGTGTGTACGTCACGCTGTATTATGGATCATTGACCTAATAATATAAATTAGGTATAAATGTAGTTGAATAACCTCATTTCAATAACTCCATTTAATTTTCATTATCACGATATCTCCAATTGTATTATACGTCTTTAATCAAGTCCTTGATACCTATACGCGAAATTATACCCACTTGATAACATGAAAATGCTTTTTTAAATATCATTGTTCAATTTTGTTCATTTGTAGTACATACATTTTATTGTTTTAAAATAATTTATTGTCTTTAAAATTTTCCGCTTACTGAAAAAATTAATAACATTTTGACTTTATAGTCCAGAGTTTGAGAGTAGAATTAAATCGGTTATTACGGCGGATAACATAGATTTTAACAAAAAATTGTAAATAGGCTTGTCTTATCCTCGTCTTCAAAAGTTACATATTCTTAATGTATACTTCTCGATTTTAGAGGGTGAAAACTACCACTTCTTACAAAACAATTTAAAACCATAGATTTAAGCGATACTTAGCTTGAAATTACGTTTAAATATGTAAAATAAACATTCTTTCATGTAATGGAATATAATTTATGATTTATTACAACGCTTCATCTCTTAAAAACCATAAAATTTACAAAATGTACGAAATTTCGAATTAACGAAATTCACAATAAAAATGGTTTTAACACCTTGAAAGTTTTTAATGGTGCATTTATAATAAATTGAAGCTAGGTCACTATTTTATTGTTTTGTAATTCATTTCAAAGTTTCATCCCTTAAAATCGCCCTTCTTAGTAAAATTAACTATCATGTTTACTCAAAATTAAAGCTCGAAACTGTTAAATGAGAAAAAAATTAAACAATTCACATGTTTCGAAAACTTCACTATTAGTAATTTTACCAATTATTAATTTAACACTGATTTCATTAATTTTGAAGATGTCTAATTGCTTCAAGCCATTTAGAGTTGATTTTTTTGTTAATATTTTCGAGTTTGAAAGGTTCGAGAAAGATGGTTCTTTCACTCAAATGCGAAGTTAAAACGGTTATATATCTTAAATAATTAACATCGTATAGGAATAATAAAAATGAATCTTTCTGCAATAAAATCTAAATTATTGTAGGCTTGCGTTTATTACGTATCTTCTTTAGTTTTTAAGCCATGGTAAAGAAAAGTAATTTTTTCATCATTTTAAAATGGAATGAAATATGTTTTCAAATGTAGGAATTCGAAGCCGACCAAACTTCTAGAACATAATGTCAGTACCTAAATAAAGTACCTATGCTGTAAATAGGTCACAGTTAAAGGGGTTCAGGTAAGTAGGTAATTTCATTTTCTGTGGTTAAACCATTGGTTCCTTTGCTGATTTTTTTCTACAATAAAAGCTAAATACCTATTTTATTTTCATGAAAACTCTATAAGTTTTTATGTTCAAGACTTTTACTAAGTCCTATTTACTTAGTTTACGAAGTAAAGTTCGAGAAATTCTGAACGGAAAATCGGAAAATATTGGACTATTAAAATGGCTTTAAATTAACATATTGTACGTTGTAGAGTAAGTACATAGTAGTACTTTGGGTGTATTTTGGGATTTTGGTTTTATAGTAATTGGTAATTCACAGTTTACAAAGGTATTACATTAATTCACGATAAAAAAAATATATTTTTCTATAGATATTATCTAATGTTAGTACATACGTCACACTGTATTATGGATCATTCATACAATATTATAAATATAGGTGAATAACCTAATTTAAATTATTCTATTTAATTTCCATTATCATAATATCTCCAATTGTTTCATATCCCTTTATTGTAAGTACTCGATACCTGTGGGAGGAATAATACCCACTTGATAACATGAAAATGCTTTTTTAAATGTCATTGTCCAATTTTGTTTATTTATAGTACATACATTTTATTGTTTTAAAATAATTAATTACCTTCAAAATTTTCCGCTTACTGAAAAAATTAATAACTGATTTTAACTTTGTAGTTCAATGTTTAATAGTAGAAATCGGTTATTACGGAGGATAACACCGATTTTGTTAAAAAAATTGTAAATAGGCTTGTATTATCCTCGTCTTCAAAAGTTACATATTCTTAATGTATGTAGTTTTTCTTTCTTTAATGAGGGCCATTAGTTCTTTCGGCTTCTTCATCCGATTAAGCACTTCCACATTCGTAATTCGTTGGACCCATGAGATGCGGAGCATGCGGCGGTATAAGTACATTTCAAACGCCTCAATTTTCTTTTCAGTTGCAGGGTCCAGGGTCCAGGATTCACATCCGTACAGCAACACACTGAAGACATAGCATCTAATCATGCGAACCCTGAGCTCCAAACTCAGATCAGGACTAGTAAAAAATCTTTTCATGTTTATGAATGTTTTCCTGGCTTGTTCGATTCTGGAACGGATCTCTTGTTTCGGATCGCACCATGCGTTGACTATGGTACCCAGGTATTTAAAACACGAGACTTGTTCGATCTTATTGCCGTTATTGAATCAAAATTGCTTCAGCAGTGGGTCTCTTGGAGAAGACTAACAGTTTAGTCTTAGATATATTCATGTCCAATCCATGATGCTCACTATATTCAGTTATTCTATTCATCATATTTTGTAGGTCTGATATGTTATCGGCAAGGACTACTGTGTCATCTGCGTATCTTATATTGGTGATACAAACTCCATTTATTTTGATACCTCCCATGTCTTCCGCTAGAGCTTCTTTGAAAATTGCCTCCGAATAGATGTTGAATAGGAGTGGTGACAATATACAGCCCTGTCTTACGCCTCTTCGGATTGACACAGTGTCAGATGTTCTTCCGTCTATTTTTACTTCGACAATCTGGTTCCAGTAGGTAGAGATTCGCTATCAATGTAATATCTCTTTTGTCAATCCCGGTTGCGGATAATATTTCTATCATCTTTTGATGCTTGACACGGTCGAATGCCTTTCTATAGTCAATAAAGCAAGCGTATACAACTATGTTCATATCTCTGCACCTCTGTGCTAAAACATTTAAGGAGAAGAGGGCTTCTCGAGTGCCCAATCCGTTCTGAAATCCAAATTGAGTGTCGCTAATTTGTTCTTCGCACTTCTTGTAAATTCGAGTGTGGATTATTCTCAGAAAGACTTTAAGGATATGTGGCATTAGACTAATCAAGCGATAGTCGTCGCATTGTGATGCGTTTGTTTTCTTCGGAATCGTTACAAAAGTAGACTTGAGCCAGCTGGGAGGGATGTTTCCCGTTCTGTATATGGTATTAAATAGTTCTAGCATAAGATCCAATCCTTTGCCTTCTTGGCTAGCAATGGTTTTAAGTACTTCCATATGTACCCTATCTGCTCCCGTAGCCTTTCTGTTTTTCTGAGTTTTCAACGCGTGTATGACTTCACTCTTTGTGATAGCTGGTCCATCTTCTCCATGTTCGATTACTACCTTGGGAGTCTCGTGTCTGTCATCATCAAAAAGCTCCTCCACATAGCTCTTCCATCTTTTTAGTTTCTCTTCGATACCAGTTATGATTTCATTATTAGTGTCTCTGAGAATTCCTATTTGGCGTTTTCTTCCTATTTCAGCCACCTCCCTAACTTTCTTATGCACATTAAACGAGTCATGCTTCTGTTGTAGTTCTTCGATCTCTGTACATTTCTCGGCCAGTCATTTTTCCTTTGCCTCTCTGCACCTCTTCCTTACAACTTTATTGAGTTCTTTATATTTTAACGGTGTGGATTTGGTCATCCTTCTCTGTGTCATGAGTCCTAAAATTTCATCCGTCATCCATTCCTTCCTCTTAATATTTTCCTTAAAACCGATCTCCTGTTCTTGGATCTTTATTATTGCGTCCTTCATCTGCCCCCATATGGTTTCTGTGTCCAGTGGCATTCTTGACTCTATCTCCTTCAGTTCTCTTTCCAGTTTCAGCCCTATTTCTTCATGAATTTCCGAGTCGTTCAGTTTTTCTACATCTACTTGTTTATTTGTGGTTTCGCGTTTCACTTTCTTGAAACGCTTCATTCTGAGATCCATGACTACCGGATTATGATCGCTGTTCACAACTGCTCCGGGATAGGTTTTTACCGATTTTACATACTTTTTTAGCTCGAGACGCATCATTATATAGTCTATTTGATTCCGTACTATTCTGCCTTGATTGTCCGCAGGCGAGACCCATGTATACAATCGCCTAGGGTGTTGTTTGAAAAAGGTGTTGGATACGAAGAGATTATTTTCATTACAGAATTGTACAAGCCTATCATCACCTCCAGAATTTCTCTCGCCAAGACCATATGCTCCAACAGACTCGCCTTCCGCGACTGCTCCAATTTTGGCATTTAAATCTCCCATAACAATTGTGAGCTCACTCTTCCTAGTCAGTTTCATTAGGTCGTCTACTCTGTTGTAAAATTCTTCTATTTCCGCCTCTGATTTGTCATTGGTGGGTGCATATACTTGTAAGATGTTCATTATGCGATAAGACGTCTGAAGTTTTAATAACATGACCCGGTCACTAAGAGGTACATATTCCAGGACAGCTTTCTCGATTTCGTCTGTGACAAGAATCGCAGTACCATATCTATGATTATTATCAGTCCCTCCAGAATAGTAAACATATCCGCCGTTAGTTTTTATTTTGCCCGTTCCAGGCCACCTGACCTCACTGAGGCCCAAGAGGTCCTCCCCGACTATTTAATTTCGTCGGTACCACCCATAATCTGGGAGGCGTTCCCCTATCCGCCACCTGGGGAGGCGCCCGATGGGGGATCCAACTAACCCCACACGGGGAAATTACGTTTAAATATGCAAAATAAACATTCTTTCATGTGATGGAATATAATTTATGATTTATTGCAACGCTTCTTCTATTAAAAACAATAAAATGTACAAAATTTACGAAATTACGAATTAACAAAATTCACATAGAAATTGATTTAACGCCTTGAAAGTTTTTAATGGCGCATTTGTAATAAATTAAAGCTAGGTCACTGTTTTATTTCACCGTTGTAGTGTTTTATGATTCATTTAAAAGTTTCATCCCTTAAAAATCGTCCTTGTTAGTGAAATTAACTACCATGTTTACTCAAAATTAAAGCCAGAAACTGTCAAATGAGTAAAAAATGAAGCAATTCACATGCTTCGAATACTTCACCATTATTAATTTTACCAATTAGTAATTTAACACTGACTTCATTAATTTTAAATATGTTTAATTGTCTTGCTTAAAGATATCTAATTGCTAATCCCATTTTGCAGGGTATTTCTAAGGTTACAAGCCATTTGAAATTGAATTTTTTGTTAATATTTTTGAGTTTGAAAGGTTCGAGAAAGGTGGTTCTTTCACTCAAATGTGAAGTTAGTCATATCTTAAATAATTCTCCTCCTATAGGAATAATAAAAATAAATGTTTCTGCAAAGAAAAACCTAAATTATTGTAGGCTTGCGTTTGTTACCTATCTTCTTTAGTTTTTGAGCCGTGGTGAAGAAAAGGAATCTTTTTCAAAAATCATTTTAAAATTCAATGAAATATTTTTTCAAATCTAGGAATTATAAGCTGGCCGAACTTCTAGAACATAATGTCAGTACCTAAATAAAGTATGCTGTTAGTGGAACACAGTTAAAGGGTACAGGTAAGTAGGTAATTTCAAGACTTACTAAGTCTTGTTTCCTTTGTTTACTAAGTAAATTAAGTAAAAAAAGTGATCCAAAACGTTGAAAATGGCGTTATGGATTTTGATTAAAAGTAATAAAAGTAATAACAATTTTATCATCGAATCCAATTAATAATTCCAGTTTAAAATGGTATCATATTAATTCACGATAAAAAAAATAGTATTGTAACGAAACGGCTCGCCGGCCGCGACATAAACACGCCGGGAGCTACACAAGTTCGCCTTATTGCAATTCTGGGAAGGACGACGGGAACAATCGAGAGAGTTCGATGCGATAACAAGTTCCGCGAATTCTAGAATGATCTCCAGAAGCTTCGGGACTATTCCGGCAAACGACGAGAAGCTTCTACCTGCCATAAAAAGGGAATGTCGGACCCGAAGCAGGCCAGTTGAACCGGTGTGTGTAAACATTCGAGCGAGAGACCGCGCGCGTTAAAATAAATAAACATATCTGAGTGAAATAAATTATAAGTGTTAAAGTGTAGTTAGGAATAAATTAATTAGGATAATTGCGTAGTGTTTTAGTTTTAGTCAATAGTAAAAACGTTACAGTATATTTCTCTATAGATATTATCTAATGTAAGTACATACGTCACACTATTATGGATCATTCATCCAACATTATAAATTTAGGTGAATAACCTAATTTAAATTATTCTATTTAATTTTTATTATCATATCCCATTATTATAGGCACTTGATACCTGTGCGCGAAATAATACCCACTTGATAACATGAAAATTCTTTTTTAAATGTCATTGTCCAATTTCGTTGATTTATAGTATATACATTTTATTGTTTTGAAATAATTTATTGCTTTCAAAATTTTCCGCTTACTGAAAAAAATAATAACTGATTTTGACTTTGTAGTTCAGTGTTTAATAGTAGAAATCGGTTACTACGGGGGATAACACCGATTTTGTTAAAAAATTGTAAATAGGCTTGTCTTATCCTCGTCTTAAAAAATTATATATTCTTAATGTATATTTCTTGATTTTAGAGGGTGAAAACTACCACTTCTAACAAAACAATTTAAAGCCATAGATATAAGCGTTACTTAGCTTGAAATTACGTTTTAATATGTAAAATAAATATTCTTTCATGTACTGGAATATAATTTATGATTTATTGCAACGATTCATCCCTTAAAAACAATTAAATTGATAAAATTCAGGAAATTACGAATTAACGAAATTTACAAAAAAAAAATAATATTAACGTCTTGAAAGTGTTTAGTGATGTATTTATAATAAATTAAAGCTAGGTCACTGTTTTATTTCACTGTTTATTTTACAGGTTCAATGTTTTATTGTTTTCTGATTTATTTTAAAGTTTCGTTCCTTAAAAATCGGATTTGCTAGTGAAATTAACTACACTTTGTCTAGTCAGAGTTGGAACGGCAAAAAAAACACTTAATGGCTTTTTAAGTGGTGAAAAGCCATGCAGCCGGGTTGTCCATGGGCGTATCATTACGGATAATAACTCTAACAATGAATTCACTTCCAAATCGCACAAACAAATGGCACACACATTCACACACCACTGCTTTCTCGAGTATAAGTGCCGAAGAAGACATCACAAGGAAAGCACACGTGGCCGCTGTGTTACCATCCAGTATCCGTAGAGTCTCGCGTACTTCCTCGTACACGATTTCACTGATCGAATGTACACCTGCACCTTAGAAGAAGAAGAAGATACAAACGAAGTGCCGCTGTCGTAAAAAAATTTTGCTGTCCAATGGACCCTCTAGTTCTTTATCTGTACATATCCATACATTCTTCATATATGGTTTCACTTGGGCAACTGAACACCTACATTTTAAAAATACCAGGGCGTTTCTGAATACGCAAAAAGATAAGTCCCATGGTTTTGCATAGAGACAACGGGCCCTTTTCGAATGTCCTCGGTAAATTCAGATTTTATTGAGTGTTCCAATTGCTACTGATTAGAGTATCCCATGTTTACTCAAAATCAAAGCCCGAAACTGTTAAATGTGTAAAAAAAGAAACAATTCACATGCTCTTCACCAATACTTGCAATTAGTAATTTAATACTGAGTTCCTTAATTTTGAAGATGTCTAATACCGATTTAGCAGGGAATTTCTAAGGTTAAAGGCCATGTAAAATTGAATTTTTTGTTGATATTTTTGAGTTTGAACGGTTCGAGAAAGGTGGTCCTTTCACTCAAATGCGAACTTAAAACGGTCATATCTCAAATAATTTTCATCCTGTACGAACAAAAAACCTTAATTGTTGTAGGCTTGCATTTGTTACGTATCTTTTTTAGTTTTTAAGTTATGGTGAAGAAAATGGATTTTTTTCAAGATTTTCAAATATCATTTTAAAATTGAATCAAATAATTTTTAATCCAGGAATTCTAAGAGTAACACTAAACTTAAAGTTACGGGGTACAGGTAAGTAGGTAATTTCAGCTCCTGTGGTTAAACCATTGATTCGTTTGCTGATTTTTTTCTACGATAAAAGAAAGATAACCATTTTATTTTCATGATAACTCTAACTTTGTTTACTAAGTAAAGTTCATTTATCGAAAGAATTCTCAATGAAAAATTTGCAAACACTGTACTAACAAAATGGTTTTAAAATAAACTTACTGTAGAGTAGTGTTGTAGAGTAAGTACATAGTAGTACTTTGGGTGTATTTTGGGATTTTCATTTTATAATAATGTTAGAAATTCATGGCAGTCACAACCTAAGGATGGTGATCCAAAACGATGAAAATGGAGTTATGATATTTGAATAAAAAGTAATAAGTCTGTGATAAATCATTGAATACAATTATTAATCCACAGTTTACAAAGGTATCACATAACATCACGATAAAAAAAATAAATATATAACTTTCTATAGATATTATCTAATGTAAGTACATACGTCACGCTATATTATGGATCATTCACCTAATGATATATAGGTTATAAATATAGGTGAATAACCTAATTTCAATTATTTCATTTAATTTTCATTATCACAATATCTCCAATTGTTTCATATCCTTTTATTGTAAGTACTTGATACCTGAGCGCGGAATAATAGCCACTTAGTAATATGAAAATACTTTTTTTTAATGTCATTGTCCGATTTTGTTTAATAATTAGTTCATACATCATACTGTTTTAAATAATTTCGTGTCTTACGATTTTAAACATTGTCATTATCGTGTTTTTCCTTTAGGTATTATATTTCGGTAAATAATTAAAACAATTTCAAACACATCTAACTTTTCCCATTTAAATGTGTACGAAATTTCCCCTGCATTTTTCAATATCGGCATCGGTTACAATGTTAGAGACGCGCGTCAAAAATTGCAAAAAAGCACCACATAATAATGTATTTTGCAATATAGCCTCGGCCGGTTCATATTTTACGGCAATTTGCACTAATTTTGATGGCGTTGTGGCGTTTTCGTTTTTCTATTTTTCAAGCTTGGTTGTAATATTTTACGGTGGAGCGGGTACAGGCGCCTCGCTAAAATATTACATTATCACGTTCCCACTTTGGCATTTACCTACTCAATTTTAATGGGGAAAATTTGCTTGGAATTGGATGGATTAAAGCTGTTTTACCCATTGAGACGTTGGATCATTCTTGTTTTTATTTACTTTTGTCACATCACCTTTGCAACAAAAACAATAAAAACAACATAATAGTATAATAAAATTGGGTAATATAATAGATTCCATTAATATTGTATTGAATGATATAAATTGTTGTAGCCTAGTGAATATATACATTACAATTATATTGGGTAACAATGCTTAATGGATTTTTTCACGGAGGTTCAGCTTTTATGGGGTTACTGTTATTTAAAATAATGCCAGCGAAAAGAAAATCCTACAAAAATTATTTTGAAATGAATATGGAGCCATCCACTTAAACACTAAAGGAAGACTTACTGCCTTCACTATTTCGACATATTAGCGTACATTGTCGTATAATGAAAACAAGCATTAAATATATCGTTTACATACATAATTCTAAACGTATAAGACAAGTATTTTACTGCGTAGAAACGTTTATCTATTACGTAGGTACTTTTCGTGATAAATTAGACAAATATCAGATTGCACCAACGATCAACAAAACTATCGTTTGCTCAAATTTCATTACGTCTAACCTATTCTAAGTTATTTTCTGGTATCTTAATCAGAATTCATAATTAACCTTATCTCCTCACTTTCCAAGAAACAATCTCCAAGTGGTCTCGAGGAATAGCTCAGGAAGCGGTTAATTGCTGCGTTCTGGAACTTTGGCAATTTGTAACAATTAAAAAGTTGGCTCGAACAAAGTTTACATATGTTAATTATAAGTTGCGTTGTGGGGAAAATTCAGGAAAATCCTCTTCATTACCGTTCTGCCGCTTCATAAATCAGCGGCAATCCGGAAAAGTTTAGGGAGGAGAACGTCTTCCCTGTTCGGGGGAAGATCACTGCGACAGAACTTGGGGATTAGGGACACTTTTTGAAATATTTTTACCGAAACCATCGCTGTTAGTGCAAACGTGTGATGGAAATTGTTTCGCAGGCTGCGTCAACAAAAGCGAACAGTGTCCAGTGGACCGTTCCTGGTCGACAACTCACATGTAATGAAGTGTGGTATTACTAGACAGAGAGACGACATTATGGCAGTGTACCTGAACAATTAATTGCTAATTTCAATTCCCATAACGCCATTGTTAAAGCCGGGATATCGCCTCTGGAGGTTCGACAGTTATTGATCTGTTGATCCCTGGAAAGCGAATTCACCAAAGTGCATATTTTTGAAAGGATAAGTTGTATAATTTGTAAATAGATATGTAATTAGGGCAAACAAAAATATGAGTGTAAGTAACAATCCAGTTTTGACATTAAGAGGTCAAAGTAACGGAATCAAGGGCTGATGTGCCTTATTCCTATCTGAATCCTTTGTTTTAGTTGTTTAATGATAATCTACCGATTGAAATAACATTCTTCTTCTTCTTCTGGTGCCTTGTCCGATTATCGAACGTTGGCAATCATATTGGCTCTAATAACTTTGTTTATCGCAGCTCGGAAAAGTTCGGCGGATGTTTTGCGATACCAAACTCGAAAATTTCGGAGTCAAGATGTTCTTCTTCGTCCTGGACCTCTCTTTCCGGCAATCTTACCCTGCATCACTAAATGAAGGAGGTGATATTTTTCTGGGTGCCTCATCACGTGGCCGAAGTATTCGAGTTTTCGGCTTTTTATTGTTTTAATTACTTCTGTGATTTTCTTGTGATTTTCTTCATTCGTTGTAGGACCACCTCATTACTTATTCGGTCCATCCAGCTTATTCGGAGAATCCTTCTGTAGACCCACATTTCAAAAGCCTCCACCTTCTTCAATAATGTGTCGGTCAGAGTCCAACTCTCTGCACCGTAGAGTAATGTGGAGATTATGTAGCAACGTGTTAGTCTAACTTTTAGTTTTAAAGTGATTCCTTTGTTGCAGAGAATTCTTTTTAATTTAAAGAAGGCGGTTCTAGCTTTTTCGATACGGATCTTTATTTCTTTGCTCATGTCCCAGTTGTCGTTGACATTGGCGCCCAGATATGTGATGTTGTTAACCATTTCTAGCTGTATCCCGTATGCTCTGATTTGCATTGGTGGTATTGGTGTTTTGCTGACCACCATAATTTTGATTTTTGAAGTGTTGAGTTTTAGCCCATACTTGTTACATGATTCGGTCACTCTGTTTACGAGTATTTGCAGTTCTTCTTGACTAGCAGCAATTAGCACCGTGTCGTCCGCATATCTCAAGTTATTGATGTTTATTCCATTTATTTTTATACCACCCTCCACTTCGTCCAAGGCTTCTCTGAAGATATATTCCGAGTAGATATTAAATAATAACGGAGACAAGATACACCCTTGCCTTACTCCACGTCGTATTTCCACTTCTTCTGATGTGTTCCGTCCGAGTCGAATGTTTGCACTTTGATGCCAATAAAGATTCGCAATGATTCGCAGGTCCTTATCATCAATTCCCACCTGCTGCAGAATTCTAATCATTTCGTCGTGCTTGACCTTATCAAAGGCCTTCTCGAAGTCAATAAAACACAAAAACACTGGGTGTTGCACGTCTCTGCATCTTTGAACTAAGACCTGAAGACTAAACAGTGCTTCTCTGGTTCCAAGGTTATTGCGAAATCCAAATTGTGTTTCACTTAATTGTTCTTCTATTTTTTTGTACATTCTAATATGCAGTATTCGCAGAAAGAGTTTTAACACGTGGCTCATCAGACTGATAGTGCGGTGGTCACTGCACTTCTTTGCGTTCTTCTTTTTTGGTATCATTACAAATGTTGATAGAAGCCAGTCTGTGGGTATAATTCCTGAGTCGTAGATTGTGTTGAAAAGGCTTAGAAGATAATGTTTACCATTATTTTCGAGCAGTTTGAGTATTTCATTGGGCATTTCGTCTGGTCCGGTTGCCTTTCTATTTTTAGACAGTTTTATAGCTCGTTCGAGCTCCTCTAATATTATTTTTGGTCCAGACGTCACAGTTTCCAATAATATTTCTGTTCTTTCGTCTTCAAGCAGCTCTCCAATGTATTCTCTCCATCTTTTTAGTTTATCATGCTCGTTGACGATAATGTTACCCTGTCTGTCAACTAGATTATTTGCTGTCGGTCTGTATGTTCCTATTATTTCCTTCACCTTTTTAAACATATTAAACGTGTCATTCTTTTTCTGCAGTTCTTCGACTTCCGTGCATTTGTTACTATACCATGTTTCTTTCACCGCGCGTACCTTCCTTCTAATTTCTCCATTAATCCTTTTGTATATCTCCCCGTTTTTATTTTTATATTTTCTTCTTTCGTCCATCAATCCTAAGATTTCTCCAATCATCCATTGTTGTATGTATATAAAGTTGGCGGACCACCTCCTCAGGCCGGCAAAACAAAATAGTGGAGATTTTGTGTCTTTTTTGTAGCTTTTTTGTAGCGAGAAAACCAATTTTGTAGCTTTTGAATAGCCAGAGCTACAAAAGGTGGGCTAACTTAATATTAAGTTAGCGGCCACCGCTATAACTCATACACGGAATGTAATAGGATGCTCTGGTTTGCGCTGGAATTTGTGTCTTTAGAAGTACTTGAAAGTCACTGGGCCAAAAAAAATTTTGGCCACATTTGGCCAATTTTGGCCAAAAATGACAAGATATTCAATCATCACTGGCGGTTCAATTTCATGATATAGTAGGGATCTTAAAAATCATTTGGCATTGAAAACATTCCGTAATTGGCCAAAAAAGCGGGCAAAAATTGCCAGAAATGGCCAAAAATTCGAAAATTACTTATTTCAGCCAAAACATGGCAAACCCTGTATATACGTCGACAGGTCGAACATGTGGTACACATAGAGCTCAGAAAAGCTAGCAGGGGCTCAATAAAAAAATACCCAGAAATGGCCAAAAATTCTAAAATGACTTATTTCGACCAAAACGTGCTAAATCCTGTATATACCTGAATTGTTCGAAACTGCGGGCCATGGGAATACCAGTAACAATGTGGAGGATTTGGAAGACTCTGTCAGACACTAAAAGTCACTTTGCACAGCGGGTCTGTGGAGCTACAAATTCCAAAAGGACTTACTTCGGATAAAACGTGTTAAATTATGTGTTATACTTCAACAGTTCGAAAATGTGGGTCCCGGAATTTTCAGACACACTCTAGCCACTGGAATTTACCTGAACCTGCGGGACTGTGGAGCCACAAATTCTAAAATTACTAATTTCGTCCAAAACGTGATAAATCTTATATATACTTCGACAGTTCGAAAACGTGGGCTCCGGAATTTTCAGACACACTGTCGAAGGATTCAATAAGTCATTTTAGAATTTGTAGCTCCACAGGCCCGCAGTTTCAGGTGAACTCTAGTGGCTACAAGCATCCATTGGATCCTTCGACAGTGTGTCTGAAAATTTCGGGGCCCCACGTTTTCAAACTGTCGAAGTACATACAGGAATTATCACGTTTTGGCCGAAATTAGCAATTTTAGAATTTGTAGCTCCACAGGCCCGCAGTTTCAGGTGAATTATAGTGGCTAGAAGGATCCATTGGATCCTTCGACAGTGTTTCTGAAAATTCCAGGGCCCACGGTTTCGAACTGTCGAAGTATATACAGGATTTATCAAGTTTTGGCCGAAATTAGTAATTTTAGAATTTGTAGCTCCACAGGCCCGCAGTTTCAGGTGAATTCTAGTGGCTAGAAGGATCCATTGGATCCTTCGACAGTGTTTCTGAAAATTCCAGGGCCCACGTTTTCGAACTGTCGAAGTATATAGAGTATTTATCACGTTTTGGCCGAAATTAGTAATTTTAGAATTTGTAGCTCCACAGGCCCGCAGTTTCAGGTGAATTCTAGTGGCTAGAAGGATCCATTGGATCCTTCGACAGTGTGTCTGAAAATTCCGGGGCCCACGTTTTCGAACTGTCGAAGTACATACAGGATTTATCACGTTTTGGCCGAAATAAGTAATTTTAGAATTTGTAGCTCCACAGGCCCGCAGTTTCAGGTGAATTCTATTGGCTAGAAGGATCCATTGGATCCTTCGACAGTGTGTCTGAAAATTCCAGGGCCCACGTTTTCGAACTGTCGAAGCATATACAGGATTTATCACGTTTTGGCCGAAATTAGTAATTTTAGAATTTGTAGCTCCACAGGCCCGCAGTTTCAGGTGAATTCTAGTGGCTAGAGGGATACATTGGATCCTTCGACAGTGTGTCTGAAAATTCCGGGGCCCACGTTTTCGAACTGTCGAAGTATATATAGGATTTATCACGGTTTGGCCGAAATTAGTAATTTTAGAATTTGTAGCTCCACAGGCCCGCAGTTTCAGATGAATTCTAGTGGCTAGAAGGATCCATTGGATCCTTCGACAGTGTATCTGAAAATTCCGGGGCCCACGTTTTCGAACTGTCGAAGTATATACAGGATTTATCACGTTTTGGCAGAAATTAGTAATTTTAGAATTTGTAGCTCCACAGGCCAGCAGTTTCAGGTGAATTCTAGTGGCTAGAGGGATCCATTGGATCCTTCGACAGTGTTTCTGAAAATTCCAGGGCCCACGTTTTCGAACTGTCGAAGTATATACAGTATTTATCACGTTTTGGCCGAAATTAGCAATTTTAGAATTTGTAGCTCCACAGGCCCGCAGTTTCAGGTGAATTATAGTGGCTAGAAGGATCCATTGGATCCTTCGACAGTGTTTCTGAAAATTCCAGGGCCCACGGTTTCGAACTGTCGAAGTATATACAGGATTTATCAAGTTTTGGCCGAAATTAGTAATTTTAGAATTTGTAGCTCCACAGGCCCGCAGTTTCAGGTGAATTCTAGTGGCTAGAAGGATCCATTGGATCCTTCGACAGTGTTTCTGAAAATTCCAGGGCCCACGGTTTCGAACTGTCGAAGTATATACAGGATTTATCAAGTTTTGGCCGAAATTAGTAATTTTAGAATTTGTAGCTCCACAGGCCCGCAGTTTCAGGTGAATTCTAGTGGCTAGAAGGATCCATTGGATCCTTCGACAGTGTTTCTGAAAATTCCAGGGCCCACGGTTTCGAACTGTCGAAGTATATACAGGATTTATCAAGTTTTGGCCGAAATTAGTAATTTTAGAATTTGTAGCTCCACAGGCCCGCAGTTTCAGGTGAATTCTAGTGGCTAGAAGGATCCATTGGATCCTTCGACAGTGTTTCTGAAAATTCCAGGGCCCACGGTTTCGAACTGTCGAAGTATATACAGGATTTATCAAGTTTTGGCCGAAATTAGTAATTTTAGAATTTGTAGCTCCACAGGCCCGCAGTTTCAGGTGAATTCTAGTGGCTAGAAGGATCCATTGGATCCTTCGACAGTGTTTCTGAAAATTCCAGGGCCCACGTTTTCGAACTGTCGAAGTATATACAGTATTTATCACGTTTTGGCCGAAATTAGCAATTTTAGAATTTGTAGCTCCACAGGCCCGCAGTTTCAGGTGAATTATAGTGGCTAGAAGGATCCATTGCATCCTTCGACAGTGTTTCTGAAAATTCCAGGGCCCACGGTTTCGAACTGTCGAAGTATATACAGGATTTATCAAGTTTTGGCCGAAATTAGTAATTTTAGAATTTGTAGCTCCACAGGCCCGCAGTTTCAGGTGAATTCTAGTGGCTAGAAGGATCCATTGGATCCTTCGACAGTGTGTCTGAAAATTCCGGGGCCCACGTTTTCGAACTGTCGAAGTACATACAGGATTTATCACGTTTTGGCCGAAATTAGTAATTTTAGAATTTGTAGCTGCACAGGCTCGCAGTTTCAGGTGAATTCTAGTGGCTAGAAGGATCCATTGGATCCTTCGACAGTGTGTCTGAAAATTCCGGGGCCCACGTTTTCGAACTGTCGAAGTACATACAGGATTTATCACGTTTTGGCCGAAATTAGTAATTTTAGAATTTGTAGCTCCACAGGCCCGCAGTTTCAGGTGTATTCTAGTGGCTAGTGGGATACATTGGATCCTTCGACAGTGTTTCTGAAAATTCCAGGGCCCACGGTTTCGAACTGTCGAAGTATATACAGGATTTATCAAGTTTTGGCCGAAATTAGTAATTTTAGAATTTGTAGCTCCACAGGCCCGCAGTTTCAGGTGAATTCTAGTGGCTAGAAGGATCCATTGGATCCTTCGACAGTGTTTCTGAAAATTCCAGGGCCCACGTTTTCGAACTGTCGAAGTATATAGAGTATTTATCACGTTTTGGCCGAAATTAGTAATTTTAGAATTTGTAGTTCCACAGGCCCGCAGTTTCAGGTGAATTCTAGTGGCTAGAAGGATCCATTGGATCCTTCGACAGTGTGTCTGAAAATTCCGGGGCCCACGTTTTCGAACTGTCGAAGTACATACAGGATTTATCACGTTTTGGCCGAAATAAGTAATTTTAGAATTTGTAGCTCCACAGGCCCGCAGTTTCAGGTGAATTCTATTGGCTAGAAGGATCCATTGGATCCTTCGACAGTGTGTCTGAAAATTCCAGGGCCCACGTTTTCGAACTGTCGAAGTATATATAGGATTTATCAAGTTTTGGCCGAAATTAGTAATTTTAGAATTTGTAGCTCCACAGGCCCGCAGTTTCAGGTGAATTCTAGTGGCTAGAAGGATCCATTGGATCCTTCGACAGTGTTTCTGAAAATTCCAGGGCCCACGTTTTCGAACTGTCGAAGTATATACAGTATTTATCACGTTTTGGCCGAAATTAGCAATTTTAGAATTTGTAGCTCCACAGGCCCGCAGTTTCAGGTGAATTATAGTGGCTAGAAGGATCCATTGCATCCTTCGACAGTGTTTCTGAAAATTCCAGGGCCCACGGTTTCGAACTGTCGAAGTATATACAGGATTTATCAAGTTTTGGCCGAAATTAGTAATTTTAGAATTTGTAGCTCCACAGGCCCGCAGTTTCAGGTGAATTCTAGTGGCTAGAAGGATCCATTGGATCCTTCGACAGTGTTTCTGAAAATTCCAGGGCCCACGTTTTCGAACTGTCGAAGTATATACAGTATTTATCACGTTTTGGCCGAAATTAGCAATTTTAGAATTTGTAGCTCCACAGGCCCGCAGTTTCAGGTGAATTATAGTGGCTAGAAGGATCCATTGGATCCTTCGACAGTGTTTCTGAAAATTCCAGGGCCCACGGTTTCGAACTGTCGAAGTATATACAGGATTTATCAAGTTTTGGCCGAAATTAGTAATTTTAGAATTTGTAGCTCCACAGGCCCGCAGTTTCAGGTGAATTATAGTGGCTAGAAGGATCCATTGGATCCTTCGACAGTGTTTCTGAAAATTCCAGGGCCCACGGTTTCGAACTGTCGAAGTATATACAGGATTTATCAAGTTTTGGCCGAAATTAGTAATTTTAGAATTTGTAGCTCCACAGGCCCGCAGTTTCAGGTAAATTATAGTGGCTAGAAGGATCCATTGGATCCTTCGACAGTGTTTCTGAAAATTCCAGGGCCCACGGTTTCGAACTGTCGAAGTATATACAGGATTTATCAAGTTTTGGCCGAAATTAGTAATTTTAGAATTTGTAGCTCCACAGGCCCGCAGTTTCAGGTAAATTATAGTGGCTAGAAGGATCCATTGGATCCTTCGACAGTGTTTCTGAAAATTCCAGGGCCCACGGTTTCGAACTGTCGAAGTATATACAGGATTTATCAAGTTTTGGCCGAAATTAGTAATTTTAGAATTTGTAGCTCCACAGGCCCGCAGTTTCAGGTGAATTCTAGTGGCTAGAAGGATCCATTGGATCCTTCGACAGTGTTTCTGAAAATTCCAGGGCCCACGTTTTCGAACTGTCGAAGTATATAGAGTATTTATCACGTTTTGGCCGAAATTAGTAATTTTAGAATTTGTAGCTCCACAGGCCCGCAGTTTCAGGTGAATTCTATTGGCTAGAAGGATCCATTGGATCCTTCGACAGTGTGTCTGAAAATTCCAGGGCCCACGTTTTCGAACTGTCGAAGCATATACAGGATTTATCACGTTTTGGCCGAAATTAGTAATTTTAGAATTTGTAGCTCCACAGGCCCGCAGTTTCAGGTGAATTCTAGTGGCTAGAGGGATACATTGGATCCTTCGACAGTGTGTCTGAAAATTCCGGGGCCCACGTTTTCGAACTGTCGAAGTATATATAGGATTTATCACGGTTTGGCCGAAATTAGTAATTTTAGAATTTGTAGCTCCACAGGCCCGCAGTTTCAGATGAATTCTAGTGGCTAGAAGGATCCATTGGATCCTTCGACAGTGTATCTGAAAATTCCGGGGCCCACGTTTTCGAACTGTCGAAGTATATACAGGATTTATCACGTTTTGGCAGAAATTAGTAATTTTAGAATTTGTAGCTCCACAGGCCAGCAGTTTCAGGTGAATTCTAGTGGCTAGAGGGATCCATTGGATCCTTCGACAGTGTTTCTGAAAATTCCAGGGCCCACGTTTTCGAACTGTCGAAGTATATACAGTATTTATCACGTTTTGGCCGAAATTAGCAATTTTAGAATTTGTAGCTCCACAGGCCCGCAGTTTCAGGTGAATTATAGTGGCTAGAAGGATCCATTGGATCCTTCGACAGTGTTTCTGAAAATTCCAGGGCCCACGTTTTCGAACTGTCGAAGTATATACAGTATTTATCACGTTTTGGCCGAAATTAGCAATTTTAGAATTTGTAGCTCCACAGGCCCGCAGTTTCAGGTGAATTCTAGTGGCTAGAAGGATCCATTGGATCCTTCGACAGTGTTTCTGAAAATTCCAGGGCCCACGTTTTCGAACTGTCGAAGTATATACAGTATTTATCACGTTTTGGCCGAAATTAGCAATTTTAGAATTTGTAGCTCCACAGGCCCGCAGTTTCAGGTGAATTATAGTGGCTAGAAGGATCCATTGCATCCTTCGACAGTGTTTCTGAAAATTCCAGGGCCCACGGTTTCGAACTGTCGAAGTATATACAGGATTTATCAAGTTTTGGCCGAAATTAGTAATTTTAGAATTTGTAGCTCCACAGGCCCGCAGTTTCAGGTGAATTCTAGTGGCTAGAAGGATCCATTGGATCCTTCGACAGTGTTTCTGAAAATTCCAGGGCCCACGTTTTCGAACTGTCGAAGTATATACAGTATTTATCACGTTTTGGCCGAAATTAGCAATTTTAGAATTTGTAGCTCCACAGGCCCGCAGTTTCAGGTGAATTATAGTGGCTAGAAGGATCCATTGGATCCTTCGACAGTGTTTCTGAAAATTCCAGGGCCCACGGTTTCGAACTGTCGAAGTATATACAGGATTTATCAAGTTTTGGCCGAAATTAGTAATTTTAGAATTTGTAGCTCCACAGGCCCGCAGTTTCAGGTGAATTCTAGTGGCTAGAAGGATCCATTGGATCCTTCGACAGTGTTTCTGAAAATTCCAGGGCCCACGTTTTCGAACTGTCGAAGTATATACAGTATTTATCACGTTTTGGCCGAAATTAGCAATTTTAGAATTTGTAGCTCCACAGGCCCGCAGTTTCAGGTGAATTATAGTGGCTAGAAGGATCCATTGCATCCTTCGACAGTGTTTCTGAAAATTCCAGGGCCCACGGTTTCGAACTGTCGAAGTATATACAGGATTTATCAAGTTTTGGCCGAAATTAGTAATTTTAGAATTTGTAGCTCCACAGGCCCGCAGTTTCAGGTGAATTCTAGTGGCTAGAAGGATCCATTGGATCCTTCGACAGTGTGTCTGAAAATTCCGGGGCCCACGTTTTCGAACTGTCGAAGTACATACAGGATTTATCACGTTTTGGCCGAAATTAGTAATTTTAGAATTTGTAGCTCCACAGGCCCGCAGTTTCAGGTGAATTCTAGTGGCTAGAAGGATCCATTGGATCCTTCGACAGTGTGTCTGAAAATTCCGGGGCCCACGTTTTCGAACTGTCGAAGTACATACAGGATTTATCACGTTTTGGCCGAAATTAGTAATTTTAGAATTTGTAGCTCCACAGGCCCGCAGTTTCAGGTGAATTCTAGTGGCTAAAGGGATACATTGGATCCTTCGACAGTGTGTCTGAAAATGCCAGGGCCCACGTTTTTGAACTGTCGAAGTATATATAGGATTTATCACGGTTTGGCCGAAATTAGTAATTTTAGAATTTATAGCTCCACAGGCCAGCTGTGCAAAGTGACTTTCAGTGTCTGACAGAGTCTTCTAAATCCTCCACATTGTTACTGGAATTCCCATAGCCTACATTTTCGAACAATTCAGGTATATACAGGATTTAGCACGTTTTGGTCGAAATAAGTAATTTTCGAATTTTTGGCCATTTCTGGCAATTCTCTCTCTCTTTTTCGGCCTAATAACGGAAGGTTTTCAATGCCAAATGATTTTAAAGATCCCTACTATATCATGAAATTGAACCGCCAGTGATGATTGAACATCTTGTCATTTTTGGCCAAAATTGGCCAAATGTGGCCAAATTTTTTTTTGGCCCAGTGACTTTCAAGTACTTCTAAAGACACAAATTCCTGCGCAAACCAGAGCATCCTATTACATTCCGTGTATGAGTTATAGCGGTGGCCGCTAACTTAATATTAAGTTAGCCCACCTTTTGTAGCTCCGGCAATTCAAAAGCTACAAAATTGGTTTTCTCGCTACAAAAAATCTACAAAAAAGACACAAAATCTCCACTATTTTGTTTTGCCGGCCTGAGGAGGTGGTCCGCCAACTTTATATACATCATTGTTGTTTCGTTTTTTTTGGCCGTTCTGATATCCAATGTAGTTTCTTGTATTATTGCTTTGGACTGCTTCCAGTGGTCTTCGATATTTTGTGTACATGGATCTATAGTTTGCAATCTACCTTCTAGATCTTTTGCGATTGCCTGTTGGTTGTCTTGTATGTGGTCGATGTTCATTTTATGGACTGGTTTTTGTTATTTTGTTTTTTTAAGTCTGAGTCAGTACATAATTATATAAAATAATGGAATAGAATATAATATAACGAATAGATGTAATCACGGTGCTGTGAGCATATGACTCAAGGACCACGTATTTGCAAGGGAAATTGACTTAGTAGATTTTTGTAGAAAAATAAATATGAACAAAATTTTTAAATAGATTCAGTTCACTCTAAGTTTTATAAATAAAATTGTTAATATTAAATTGCTAAAGAACTCCCTCAGAGGACTGCTCCTTTCTCTTTACTTTTATTAGCGGTACTAGAATTCATATGTCAACTTAATGGCAATAATTATTCTATATGGAGACTTTAATTTCAATTCTTATATCAATGGCTACTACAAAAAAATTGTGCACTTTGTTAAGTTGCACTAATCAATATACTACTGTTTCATTAGAATCACATCTCACTCAAACATACTATTGGGTCAAATTTTTGTTAATTTTGCGAATGAAAGTTTATATCAGGTACCAGATAATGTGTACTCAGACCAACGTTCGGTATTCTTTGAATTAGATCAATGTAATTCAATTTCAGTTTAACCTACTGTTTAGTTTAAAAGGTGTTTCACTAATAACAACATATTCAACTTCACTTTACACTCCATTTTTGGTAATTTTTTCACTTCATATTTTCTATATTTTTTCTTAGATTTATATCTATTTTTATAGAGCCAATCTGTTAAGAACCTTTTTGTTGCTGTTGTAGATAAGCAATCACTTATCTCTTACTTAGTTAATAACTATTTCACAAATATTTCCAAAAGTCCAACTTTAATTAAGTGTTATCCACCTCAATATTCTGAACCAACAGTGAGTCATTAATTTTATTGAGCAATGAATTAAAAAATAAAAGTTATCTGGCATAGTTAAAATAGCAACTTTTCTTCTGAAGAACGTAATGTTCATGAATATTGAATCTGTTACACGTTTAATAAATTGACCATTGAAATCTGGGACTTTTCCTGAGCTCATGAAGGTTGTCTAATATCATTCCTCTATTCAAAAAAGACAGTCAGTACGTTGAAAAGTACCTTCTAATTGCCATTTCAATATGAATTTCCTAGTTATTTAATTATGCATTTCTTGATCACTCATAATGTCTTTCCTGGAACAATATATTATCTCCAATAAACGACATTTATTCAGATCCATAAAATCAACTTTGACCACTGCGAAGCAATTCTACCTAATTGAAGAAATCGAAAAAGGTGACAGTGCAGCTACCATTTTCTGTGATTTGTGGTTCTGAACCTTCTGTTGTGTAAATCACTCGAAATTCTTATCTACATTAGACATATATGATATAAGAGGAATTTCACCAAAGTGGGTTCTTTTCATACCTTATGTATCTATTCAATGTAGGTATATCAAATACAGTAATTCAAACCAATGCTAAACGACTTCCTTCCAGTCATATAAGGGTAATGGCTGAAAGGTTTTGGCATCTATTTTATTCATATTGAGTGTGGATCAGATATATGATTATTTGAGTTTGTGTATAGGGCTCATATGCGCCTGATTTTATGTTGAATTGTGTCCAATAAAAACTCAATTTCTCTTCATAACTGATGCGAAGACATTAAAACTTGTTAAATTTTTTGAACACCGCAATTTTAAATTCAATACCAACAAAACAAAAAATTTTCACATCCTTCCTACAGGCTTTGAAACTTTAAACACATCTATTTCCAATGAAAACATCACTAGCACTTCATAGATTGTACGGTTCCTTAGTTAGATTGGTTCCTTGGTTCCTGCTATGGTTAGATAAGTGCCTCACCTGTAGAAATGACCGTGAGAACTTTATTTCAATACTCAGCTTTCTTAAGTACATGTTTACTGATCTTGAAACGCATCTTAAACTTGATCAGTTAATACACATCTACAATGTTCAAGTGGAATGGAGGCTCAGGTATGGCATGTCTCATGTAGTACTTCAAACATTTTATTAATGGGCACGTTATCGTAGGCTTTTTCCAAATCAATAAACATTACATATGTATGCAAATTCCTTTCCGACCTTTCCTCTATTAATTGTTATAGAGTGCTGATATTGTCTAGGTATGATCCCTTTTCTAAAGCCGCATTGTTTTTCAATTTCTTTAAAGTCATGCTTTATCTTGTTTTTAGGATTCGGCCAGGCAGTCTTCCTTTAGAACTGCTAACCGGTATGCTGCTATAATAGACCGTAGCTCTTTATTCCTTTTTGGTGTATGGAGCTGGAATAATTTGGAATGTCGTCCGATTCCAAAAAGCATTTGTTATATACTTCCACCAGTTTCTCTAGCAACATGTCCCGTCCGTGCTTCATCAACTCTATAAGAATACTTCCAGGTTCAGCTGGTTTCCCCTGCCCTATGCATTTAAGCACCTTTTATAGTTCTGTTACACTGATTTCCTCTATATAATCTCTGAAATTTTCTTCGCCAGGTATTGATGTCGTCATAAACTAAGGCCTGGCTTCTTTCTGTAAGTTTGGTAAGTTTTTCCATTCATTAATTTTTATTATTGTGATGTTTTACTGTTGTTATCTTTTCTGAAATTTTTTATAGTTTTCCATGCCTCCATATTGATTGCTTTGGTAACATTTTTCTATTTTTGTTCTCATTAACCAGCCACTAAAACCATAAAAAGCCATGAAACCAGCCATTATGAATACTACGACCAATACTATAAACCATAAATTCCTTAGACTACATGAAGAAGGATTCATCAATTGGGACCTGAACAAAAATGGAAAAACATCAAAGACACAATAACAGAAACACAGAAAGAAACGATTGGGACGGACGAGATGTCGGCAAAACAGAAGTGGATGACACAAGAAATGTTAACGTTAATGGACGAAAGAAGAAAATGTAAAAACAAAAATGAAACGGAATACAATATTATCAAAAACAGGATTCGCACCAAAATCCGTGAAGCAAAAGAAAACTGGATGACTGAAAAATGTAATGAAATAGAGGAATTGACACGCAAATATGATAGTTTCAACTTGCACAAAAAAATTAAAGAAGTAGTGGGTATTGGACCGAAAAAGGACCCCGGTATTCTGAGAGACGATCATGGTACAATAATTCTATATACAGAAAGTAAGCTTAGGGTCTGGGAGCAGTATATAAAGCAGCTCTTCGATGATCAACGAACAACTGATCATGAGCTAACTAAGACAGAGAATGCCCCTGAAATAACGCGAACCTAAATTGACCACGCTATAAACATAGCGAAAAACGATAAAGCAGTAGGACCCGACAGTGTGCATTGTGAACTTTTGAAATTGCTAAACGAACATTCGATGCAAATCTTCTTAAACTTATTCAATGATATATATAGAACGGGTAACATTTCACGTGACTGGCTTTTGTCTACTTTTGTCCCAATTCCAAAAAAGTTTCAACCAACTAAATGTGATGACCACCGACTCATAAGTCTAATGAGCCACGTACTAAAAGTATTCTTAAGAATTGTACACTCTAGAATATATACAACAAATGTGAAGCTGAAACATCGGATACACAATTTGGGTTCCGCAACGGACTTGGAACTCGGGAAGCCAGCTTCGCTTTCAACGTTCTTGCGCAGAGATGCCTAGATGTTAATCAAGACCTATATGTTTGTTTCGTCGATTATAGCAAGGCGTTTGACAATGTTAAACACGAGAAACCAATGGAAATCCTGCAAAAACGGAACATCGACTACCACGATATGCAAATAATATCAAAGCTATATTGGGGTCAATCGGCTAAGGTAAAAATAGACAACGCTCTCTCCGAAGAAATCAACATACGGAAAGGTGTCAGACAAGAGACAGACAACCTACAGAGATTGATAAGCAAAGTGGCCAAAGCTAGTAAAGAATATGGCCTCCACATGAACATCAACAAAACTAAATGGATGTTGGTAACGAAAAAAAAAAAACAGGGGATAGGACAACTCCTCTTAGACGGAAAGACTATAGAACAAGTCCAACAATACAAATACCTTGGTACTTTAATCAATGAAGATATTCAACATAAACAGGAAATCCTATCACGTATTGAACAGGCGAGAAAGGTCTTCATAAAACTTAAAAAATTACTGACAGCTTTCGACTTATCACTACAAACAAGAATAAAAATGGTCCAATGTTGTGTATTTTCCGTGTTGCTATATGGTTTAGAAGGTTGGACACTAAACGAGGAAACCACAAGAAGGTTGGAGGCGTTTGCAATGTGGACCTACAGACGCATGTTGAAAATCTCATGGAGGGACCGGGTCACGAATCATGAGGTTTTGAGGAGAATGAACAAGGAACTGGAAGTCCTGTTTACTATAAAAAAACGCAAGCTTGAGTACCTGGGACATATCTCGCGCGGTACACTTATCAGTTGCTAAAGCTTATTATGGAGGGCAAGATTATGGGCCGAAGAATTGTAGGGCGCCGAAGAATCTCGTGGTTACGAAATCTTCGGAATGGTTTGGTGGGTCGTCCGTCGAATTATTTAGAGCATCAGCAGTATCAAAAGTTAGGATAGCCATGATGATCAACCACCTCCGAGGGAGAAGCTGATACAAGAAGAAGATGAAGTTCTCATTACCCACTTGAGGTATGCTTGTTTCTTCTGTTTAACTAAGGTGTCCAATTCCACTGTCCAACAATTCACACTTTTTGGATTGCTTCTTTTAATCTCCCCCAGAGCCTGTCTTGTTGCTTCATGAATACAGTCCTTAAGTTGTCCATATACTTCTTCTGCTGTTCCTTCTAATTTTTGTATTTTATTTGCCAGTGTTAACTTCTGTTAAGACTAAGAACCTAACTTAACTTAACTAAGAATTGTATCAATTTTTGGGTTAATCTCTGTAGACCGTATTTGGGAAATTCTATATTTTGTTGTATAATACTTTTACTTATTACTTGCTTTTGTTTCTGGGAAGGTCTGAACTTAACTAGCACACTTGCTTTAAAGCGAGTGTGCCAGATAGATCAATTAGTCTTTGGCCACTGTTATTAAGTGCTTCCTCTCCACATCTTGCAACTATCACACTATTCTCACAGCGTTCAGTACGAGCGGTTAAGTCTCCAAGGATAAAAATTTATTTGTTGGGATTAATCTTCTTTAGAACTGCCGTCAATATTTCATAAAACTGGTCTTTAATTGAAAGTTCTGCATCATCTGTACACTTCCACAAAAACGAAATATTATTTTGATAATGTCCATAATATGACCGTTTCATATAGAGTCCAAATGACTCTCTCTGGTGATAAACCCTGGCTTGAAGCTCAATTTCTGTATCAAAATTTACGGAAAAATTTAAACCTGCAGCCAAGTTCCGTCTTGTCGGTCTGGTAACCACCCTCCCCGGAGCCGCTTTTCTTCGCCAATCTAAAAAGTTTTAACGCTTCCCGAGCAGCTATCATATTTCGAAGAAGTAAGCCGTGAAACAACATGGGAGGTGCGAAATTGTTTCGCCTCTCGTTAAACTGTTTCATGCAAGCGATTAGAACCTAGCCGACTGTGACATAACATTGTTACTTGGAAAATTGTCGCGCTGATGGAAATTCGCCTGTCGACTGTCTGACAGACGTCTGCTTTGCTTTTGGCGTTTCTCGTTGGTTTTATTTCAGGTAACGAGGACGGGAAATGGGAAAATTGATGGATTACGGGAGGACCGATCCCCGCGGTAATTCTTATTAAGGATCGCGACGTTTCGGTGTCACGTTTTACAGTTTCATTTCTATCATTTGAAAATGCAATGTTATGAAAACGTGCGCTGTAAATGCACCCACTTGACCGATAAAGTTTCGTTAAAGTACCACCACATGTTATTGTTTTATTCACATCAAAGTACGTTTTCGATCAAGGTCCTTTTTAAGATGAGCGTGTTGATAAGATTCGGAAAACAACGGTAATAGATTAACATCTGTGCTTATCAGTAATCTTATAATGATTTCAATGGGAATCTGCGACATAGGCGTAGGCGATGTATTCCGTCGGTAAATTCTCTTTTCTTATTATGTAGATATCCAGAAAAATGTCGTCAACTTATCGACTTGGGAATAGGCTATAATCCTAACGAATGGTGTAATGCGAGATCCTTTCTAAATAACTATATTGTTGAACGTTCTTGAAAGGACCGACTTAAATGTAACATTGTTGGTAGTACATCTAGATGTACTGTAGATTTGTTCATCTAGCTGTAGATGAACGCACTTACAGTTCCTTTAACGCGTATGTACCACTAAATGTTATTTATTGAGAATTGCAAGACTCATGGGTCTAAATGGAAGCATAGTTCCTCCTAAATATTTGTATGTTATTATCATAGCTAGGATAGAGCTCTGAAAGTTGCCCTTTTTTACTTTCTCATATGATATTGTAATCCTGATAATTTTCGGAATTTGAAATATTGGCATTTCTGAACGTTTTGGAGTTTGAAATACATGTTTTTGGAAACATGAAATTTTTACTCGTAATTTTTGGTTTTTTTTTCCTCGATTATCTCAAAAAATGGTCAAACACTTTTTTTAAACTTGGTATGTTTACTTTCCTATTCAATCCTTATTGATTGCCGTTATCGTTATCTTGACTGATCTTCTGCGAAGGTCCCTCTACTTTTGTGAATTTTCAGTTTTTCTCAATTTTCTCCATAACGGCTTAACAGATTCTTATCAGATTTCAGAATTGAACTGAACGAACTAATGACTACAACTTCTATTTGAAACATTTTTATCTAAAACCTTACTAAAGGGCACTTTACTCTTGAATATTTTCAATTTCTCAAATTTTTTTTTCAAAAAGGCTTTGAATGTTTTCACTAAACTTTATATTTGAATTAACATATTAAATATATACAATTTTTATTCGAAATATTTTTTTCTTAAAACTGTCCTAAAGGGCACTTTACCCTTAAGGGTTTTTGACGGGTCCCTATTCTTGTAATTCACGAATAATGGCCCCTTTTCGATCTCTGGTCCCATATACGTGAGCAAAAGACATTTGTTGACCATTTCTTGACCTGTCTATCGCACCTTAGTTAAGGCTTTTAATGTGGATGACCTGTAAAATGTAAGTCTTTTGAATTTGTTATATCACATACTTACCTAAACAATTGTAGCGCCATGATTATGTCCAGGATCGTGGACGAAACGTCGGCATTAATAAAAATTGTATTTGTTTCATTTGGGGGTTCCATCGAGATCATCACCTCAGCTTCGGCTTCCGTCCCCGAGAACATTCCAGCAACAGCTTAAGAATTTTTATTTCGTTGTACAATTTCCTTTAAAACGGTTTTGGTGACTTATACCACATCGCTTAACTTGAGTTAGCTGTGTAATGCCTATACCTTTTGTTTGAAACGTTTTTATCTTAAATTGCCCTAAAGGACACTTCTTTAAGTGCATCGGTTTGTAGAGTAATTGTTCAGTCTAACTGATATATCTCCATCAAGCAAAGTTGTTGTTATTTATTCCAATTCGATGATTGGATTGTTATTTGGAAGTGTGTACATTATAATTTGTTGTTATATTACATAAGTAACATAAGTTAGTTTATTCAATTTTGCCATATAAACTGACGTTTATTGACGTCAAATCGAACCTATAAAGTCATTGTTTATTTTGTTTATTAGGCCGGTACAGGCCATCTCGACACTTTACCTTTAAGGTAATAAATGTTAATACGCCAACTCAACACTACAGAAAACAGGTAGTTGCAACTAGTGACAGGCCAAGTCGACACTAAGACCTTGATCGCCTTAAACCGATTAACACAATTTTCTAGATACAATATACAATACACAATAGCTTTTCTACACATTCTACGGCAAATTCTGATGATGCCTATTAGGCTCAGTGAGTACAAGTTTGATCACTGCCCCATTACATCACATGTTTGATCCTTGCCCTCTTGCGTTTCCAACGTACTTTCGAGCGTATCACATGACGTTCACGTATCAGAAAGCTTTCCGAAACTTGTCTGACTCACCTGAAATCAATAGATACAACTCGGTGTCGAGATAGTCAATTATACTTTATCTCGTCCCACCTAGTGAGAGACAATAAAGTGTCGAGATGGCTATGCGGTGGTGTCGAGTTGGCCTGTCGGCGTAGGGTGCTCAGTGTCGAGCGTATTAAGCTTTACAACACCTTCCTACCTAGGGATAATAAAGTGCCGAGATGGCGTCCGCCCATTTAGGCAGCGGATTAAAATGTTTTAATCAGCTGCCTATTCAATTTTGCCGTATAAAGTGACGTTTTATATGTTTAAAATTGTTTTCGTCGTTGTCAAGGTTGCGGCACTGAAGTTGTCATCTTGTCAAATTTTCTCTTCAAAATTGGACTTACTCCGCTAAACGTCAGTTTATATATGGCAAAAATGAATAAAACGTTGTAATACACTCGCGGATACAATGAACGTTTAGATCTACCAATAATGACATGTGTAGGTAAATGAATCATGGACATTTCAAATAAGACATGAAGGAAACACGCAGACATGAAGTCCTAAAGAAAATAAATAATGACTAACAAAACTAGTCTTAGGCAAGAATCCCGAATGATGTAACCCAAAAACGAGAAAAAAGACGAACTAAGCAGCATGACTATATAGCCAGAATCGATCATAATGCAATAGTACACAAGGTGGGCGAAGTAACAAGTACAGATAAGACAAAGAAAGAAAGAAAGACCCTGGAAAGATTGGTTCAGTTTACTGTCAAAAAGAAAAATCGTATCATTTCACTTCATATCCACTTTGTTTCTATTAAGATATACTTCTGTTGGATCACTTAAATAGGCATTTGTTAAGTACCGACCAATATAATTTTTGCAACCTGATATATTTTTACTATATCTAAAAATCTACGCCCATGGATCCAAGCATTAAATGTAGTTTAATCTCGTTGACATGAAGTAGGTCAATGGGTTGTAAAATTTTAAATAAATTCTCAATACCACTGGCATTTTCGACAATCACAAATTTTTGATCGATAGGTACGCTCATACCTTCAGCGTCATTGTTTTATATCTACGATAACGTTATTGGTTAAGATGGCTGAACACGACATGGACCAGTGGTTGATAGCATCCCTCATAGAAGAAGACATGTCAGAGTACACAATTAAAGTGACTGGAAGCCCCGAAAAAGGTGAAAATTACATGGGCGAAGTACTCTTCGTTGAGGTTTCCGGTAAGTTGAGAACCGGCGAATGCACATCATTACACCTTGTAGTAAAAAGTGGTAAAAAGAACAAGTTGCTGAGGAAGCAGATGAACCTCAGGAGGTTTTACTTGAGGGAAATCAACTTTTACGAGAATATAATACCAGCGTTTAACAAATTCCAACTCCAAAAAGGTGTCAGTAAAATATTTACGTCCATACCGAAATGCTACAAGACCATTAAGCTTGAAGAAATGGAAGTAATTGTAATGGAAAACTTGAAGAAAAAAGGGTATAGCCTTTACGACAAATATAAAAGCATGGATTTACATCACATCCGATCTGTGTTGGACACTTACGCTCGATTCCATGCCATTTCTTTCGCCTTGAGGGACCAAAAGGAAGAGGAGTTTGAAAAAATTACCAAAAAATATCACCATTTGTTCGAAATGTTTGAAGAGAACAACCCGAAGGATTATTACAAGGAACGTCTTAATAAATTGATGAGGTTATTGAAATACGATCACCCAACATTGGTTTGTAATTTAGAAAAGACGTTTGGGAAAGGAATGGAGATAGTGACATTAGATATTATTAAGGATCGCGCTAAGGAAAGTGTGGTTACTCATGGCGATTGTTGGAATAATAATTTTATGTTCAAATACGTGGTAAGTGTTACTACTTTAAATTTAATGCGTGAAATAGTCGTAGTAGAAAAATGTAGATAAATTAATTCGACTTTTTCAAATTCAACACATTTTACATGTGGTATTTACATTCTCTTTGTTGTAGGATCAACTAAGGAAAATACCAAAAGCAGTAGCATTACTGGACTGGCAGGTCTCCAGCCTCCATTCGCCTGTATTAGACCTGTCCTATTTCTTATACCTAGTATCATCCAGAGAAGAAGTTTCCAAATTCGACGAACTACTGCGTTACTACCACAGCAACCTTTCCCACTACATAAGAGAGCTAGGAAGTTCTCCAGACGAATTATTCCCTTTGTCCACTTTGGCCCAGCACTGGGCGAAATACTCGGCTTTTGGTGTAATCCAAGCGATAACGAGTATGGAGATGGTGTTATGTGATAACGAGGCTGCTGTGTCATTCGACGATGTTGGTGGTCAGGAGAACATGGTGGACGCTTGGGTGAATAAAGTTAGACCGAAAAATATGGAATTATACAAAGAGAGGATGGTCGCGGTGCTGGAAAGTTTCTTTGAAGGGAACTTAAAATTAATATGACCATCACGGAATGGTGCACATCTGACAATTAATTTAAGGCTGTTTAAATTATGCTGTACCTACTACAGATTAAATATGTATATATAACTGCTTCGTTCACATGTAAATTTTATCCACCTACTTATTATCTATATAACTGAAACAAGCTCAATTTCTATTACTTACAAAATGAAACAAATTTCATTGTATCTCGTCGTAGAACATCTACACGATCATAACGGCAAAAATGGATTCAAATAACCCGGAAATTCACGAACGAATGTAATTTTTTCTAAAAAGAGTTCCCCTCACGAGGGCGGCAACACCGCCATTCCTACAATGGAAATATAACGTTATCTGTCGGTGGGTTTTATGCCTTTTGTGCTCCGCACACTCCTCCCTTTTCATCCTTTCATGGCTTTTGTCTAGTTACAATCGCGGCTGATTGTTAATTGAGTTTTTCGAAGGATGCCTCTAAATGAATTTAGGGAAGTTTCCCGCCCAATAGAATGCCCAACGATAGCGGTTTTATGTTCCCTTTCAATATTTTATTGTATTAGAAATTTGCGTCTAAGGAGTTTATTGTGACTGTCGACAGAGAATTGATTTAGTTAAGTTCTTTTAATTATGTCTTTTCGTTTTTGGAGGGATTAAATTCGATATGGCCGGGTTACGCTTGTGTAATGCGATTGTGTGGGTTTGGGAATAACTTTTCTTGTTAAATAATTTGGTAAAAATTATAGGAAGGAATATTACCGTATTTTTCATTCGACATTACTTTTTGGTAAAGTGGACTAGTTTTGTAAAATATCATTCTTTTTTCACTTTATACCGAATGCGGCTTCAACATTTATATTGTCTACTTTAGTATTTTAAATTAGAATTTCTTAAAGTGTACTCACCTTAAAATTGATTTATTTATTGATGTATTTTTAACAAATTATTTATTTATTTAAAAATTAATATATTTTCTTTTTAATATAACACTGATTTATTTTTATTGTTGAAAATGCAGTAATTATGGCAATACATATTTTCTGTAGTAATCAATCGGTCTGTTTTACTCTAAGCAAGTTCCTAAATGTTTTTATATGGTGGTATATAACATGTGGTGGTATAAAGTCCACATGTTTCAGGATATTAATATTTCTTAGAGAAAGTTACAGATAACAAACTGTAATTTAATAGAACTAAAAAAAAATCGAATATTACAAAAAATTATTTATTCACTTAAACCTACGAAATATAAATATCTATGGAGGATCTCTTCCCCGCCGCCGAGGCGTTGCGTTGTCGACGTGATCACGTGCAAATTTCGGCTTTTGTATCCTGATTGAGCTGACACGTGACTGGAATCGCCACTTTGTACGCCCTATCAATCCTTGCTTTATTCATATTTAGGGCCCTTCTATCGAAACTGTAACGCAATCATCTGAGTTTGAATAATATTATGGAACACGGGCTGTAGTGACAAGGCGGAAAGGATTTTCTGAATAAATGTCGCTGTGCTGCGTTTAAATAATACGTACTTATAAACAAACGATCTATCTAGTCAAAGCTTGACAATTTGGCAAGTTGAGGAAGTACGACTACTCTCTGTGTAGAACGAGGCGAGCATTAATGAATTGAAGTGAGAAAATCATTTAAAATTGTGAACATTTTATAAGATTGTGTATAACTTCACATCTTATTATCTATTTAATTTATTATAAAACAAAATATTTTTGTAAACGGTCAGGATAAATGGAGCACTCGAAACGAGACTAGACGAGAAATGATATGATCTCGTGTAGGTGTCGAAATATCCCTAAAACTTATGTTTCGTCTTGTCTCGTTCCTAAGTCTGTTCTTGTCTCTTCTCGGTATCGAAACATCTCGAAATAAGTGAAAGTGTCCATATTAACCATATTCACTGATTTTCTTGAAGTACGTACGTATACAGGGGTGGTAAATTTGAGTGTACACAAATCAGTTTTATTTATTTTTTAAATTCAAGTATTTCATTTTTTGAAAATTTTGAAATGTAATAATTAGATTTTGGAGAACATGTATAAAATCAGAAATCCATTTTATTAATAAATGTGTTTGTTAGGATACTACGAATTCTTTATTGTTTTAAAAATTATTAATACATGGACAAATAAGAAATTAATAGAAATAGTATGTTATGTTAGAAATTAGCATGATTTAGAAGAATTATCAAATTTTAAAATTAGAATTACCTAGTGTAATCATTAAAATGTGTTGTACCTACGGATTTACCGATCCAAGCTAACTTTTTCGAAATAAAATTAGGAAGCACTAATTGGACCCCTATTAGAAATCTAAATAACCTATTTTTTGAATCATCTCTTTCCGTGTAATTCGTCCGTTCTTCCGTGGTCAAATTTCCCCAAAAAAGCTGAACAGGTTTTGATGAAATTTTACTTTTAAGCTTCTAATCGGCGTCGCAAGGTTTCAAATTTCCTAATCATTAATGGGTTTTATGGGCATTTCGAAAGGAAGATATATTTCTAAAATAAACGGAACTGTAATGTATTTGTCACATCAGCTGGTTTTATTTTATTTAATCAATTACATATTTTCTAATCTTTGAAAATGAAACGAATTAATTGGTACTCTCACAACTTTTAATTCATTTATAATTATTAATTATATTTATAACAATTATAATAATTAATAATTAATGTATACAAATAATGCAAACAAACAATTTACAATAATACACAGGTAATGTACACAATAAATCTAGATATATACAACGTGATCAAGATTGACTGTTTGAGTTGGCAATGCTGAATTTCATTTTTAAATAGTACAACTGGTAATTTGAATTTGCTATTTAAAATTCAAATTCCTGGTATTTTTTTCAAATTTATTTATTTAAAATGGTTTTCACGTTACAACACGAAATTTTCATTGGAATGGCGTGCTTTCGAAGCGGGATTTATAACCCAATTACTGGTTGGCAGTACTCTCTCGAAGCGACATACCAGCAATTTCAGAAGTTGTTTCTGGAGACTTTTGTCACTTTTGCTGTCTTTCTGCAACATTTCATGCGAGTAGTTGAACGTTATTTAAACACAGGAAGCGTAAGCAAACAAAAATCAACTGGTAGACCTTCTACTCTAAACGAGGAAGTTGTCGAGGATATCAGAACTCGAACGCAAAGAAGTCCTCCCAAATCCTTAAGAAAGCTCTCCCTTCAAACAGGTTTGGTCCTTATGCCTCCTATTCAACCAATTTTCATTCTTACCCATAAGACTTCCACTTTTCCATGTTTTTCTAATTCACGGTTTTACAGGTTTATCATATGGAAGTTGCTCCACTGTGCTTAAAAAGAAATTAAAGTACCACCCTTACAAGATTTCCATCGTCCAGTCATTAATCCCTCCTGATCACCCGCAGAGAGTTTTATTTTGCAATTGGTTCAATGACATATTAAATATTAATGATATCCTTGACAATACCTTCTTTTCCGACGAAGCCTGGTTTCATCTCAATGGCTGTGAATAAACAAAATTACAGAATTTGGTCAGGTTAAAAGCCTTATGCTATTAGAGAGACACATTTGCACTCGGTTAAAGTTGGTGTTTGGTTGGCAGTCTCAAGGACGCGGGTGTATGGGCCGATATTTTTTAATTTTACCGTCAATTCGGAGAGATATATCCAACACATTTTGAGGCCTTTTATAAACCAATTAACAGACGAAAAGCGTCAAATTGGATATTTCCAACAAGACTCTGCAAGGGCACATACGGCTCATGCTACTATGGGATATTTAAGAGAGAATTTTGGCGACAGAGTAATTAGTCAGGGCATTTCGCCAAGCAGGTCAAGATCTCACTCCATTAGATTTTTCGTTATTTGGGCTCTTTAAGGACAACGTCTTTAGGAACATATTGCATACTGAAGAAGAGCTGCGAGAGGCAATAGTTCAAAAAGTGGCAAACATTACCCCCAATATGCTGGTGAATATCTTCAAGAGCCTAAAAAGGAGAGTTAATTTATGTCTGCACCAAAATGGGGGGTATTTTGAGCATTACCTTTGTTTAATTAAATCACTGTTCTGTATTTCGAGTTTCATTTTTTAAGCGTTAATTTTTATTCACATAACCTACAATCTTATCGCTGATTGTTATGTCAAATTTTGGCCAAATAAACATATCGGGTTGTAGCGTTGCAAACCCTTAGGCAAAAATATCCTCCAGGTAGGATTGCCAACTCAAACAGTCATTCTTGATCACCCAGTATATTAAATTCAACTTCAGTTAAGAATGAATATAAATTAAGGCTCTATAGAAGAAGCTATTTTATTTCTCAATATTAAAATAGTCTTTCAACAGAAACAGAAATGGTCATTACAGCTCAGATATCTTTAGACATCTTGGAAAAGCGCAGAAAGAGTGCTCTTAAATTTTTTATCATCGCAAAATATTTGTCAGTCTTTCCAGAGTGTCGTCAAATATTGGGTTATAAGAAATTTTTAATGCTATTTTTTGTACAAATTACATTAAATTCGATTAAATTTCATCATATTGATTTTTTTAAATTGTCCGGACTGTGTTAAGTTTCTTCAGATGAGTTATATTCTCTTTTCACCATTTCAGAAAATTTGTCATGTTATTTTATTTTAAATTTTTTGCCACAACTAATCAAGTCCAATATGTCTAATTATGACACGGTTCTAAAATTAGTGATGTGCAATAGGTCCATTTTGTGTTCTTGCAATGTTTAAATATTTTCTCCCGGCCAGCTTGAAAAGCTAGCGATAACATTTCGTCAGCTCTAGTTCTAAACTGAAAATCATTAGAGGTAAGTAGTGCTTTGTCTATTTTAGCCAGTCACAATTGTATAGTTACTACTAGGTAATGAAAGAGTGTCTTTTCCATTTGATAGTAAGAAGTTAGGTTTTACAAATAGGAGGATGTAGATTTAAAATTCGAGGCTTCGAGACTTGTCGAGACGAGACCAAAATTAGATTTCGTCTTCTATCGAAATTTCAACGTTGAACCTCGTCTCGTTTCTAAATTCGTGACGAGATCGAGACCGGTTTTTAACTCATGTATACCACTACTCAGGACACGCTCATTTAAAATAAACTGCACAATTGTGATATATTTATTTATGACAATTTCTGAAATGACTAACTATTTATTGGAAGTAGGCCAGGTATAATATCAAAGTACCTCATTTTGATTTGAAATGATAAAAAGTTGGAACATTGCTTTTTTAATTGCAAACCAAAAAACCTTACTGAAAAATTTCAAAATTCAATTTGATGGAGTGTAATTCAAAAAAATTATAAAACACCTACCACGAGGTACCTACTGTTAATACATATATGAACATCATTGTTTCAATGAGTTAAAATAAATCCCGAAGCATCACATCATTCCGATATTACTACAAACTGACAAACTAAAGTGTCAAATTCAGTTAAACCAGTATAACTTTCCAACCCCGTATCAGTATAAACAACTTTCCGGTTACACTACCTGATGGAAGCGCACAAATAATATCCTTGAGTACGCCGAAATGTGTGTAAATATGAAATCAATAGAGGCATTATCGGTTGCACCACATTTGTATTTTTTTCTAATTCGCAACGTTTGATTTCCTCCACTCGACAATAGGCACTCTTCACGGCATATTCGGTACAGATTTTCGATGAATAACCGCCTTTATGTCGATTCGTTGAATCGTCACAAATAAAATGGGATTATTTTCACACATGTTGATTTTGTCCGTATTAGGACCCGAAAGAAATAACCGATATTCTCATATCGCCGTGACTACTATTCCAACAGATACATAAAATTGTGATGGTTTAAAATGAACGTCATATAATGGAATTTAAACGTTAATTGTACTTATAACTTAACTTAACTTACAACTTATATAACTGGTACTAACTAAAAACGGTTCGTAAATGTCGTAACACTATTCTATGGATGGATCATGAAGAGGGCGAATGGCGAATGTATGGACTCTTCACAAGTGCGAGTTCATGTTAAATGAAGACCTCTAGACCGTTCTCGTTTCAATTACAGCAAGTTTGAATTGATTAGTTGGAAGTAGGTACAAAATTAAGTACCAGAACTATCTTTTAACAAAAATTCTTGAGAAAAGTCAAGTAGGGAGGAAACAAATCTAAGACCAAGTCTAAATCAATTTTTAAAATCTTTTGGAAAATTATTTTATTATCAAGACAGTCAATTTAGAAAAGTATTGTGGGAAGTGTATAAAATGGTGAAAGTAATGACAGACAAAAAAAATCTTTTACAATTTGTCTCCGATAAGTTTATTATTTGTTAGATAATTGACAATATGTTTAACAAATTAATTTCACTAGGGATAAGAAATGATTGTCGAAAGCTTTGCCAATATATTAACTATGATCGTTGTAATCTCCAAATGTGTCATACATTTTTGAAGTTACATTTGAAATCGTTCAATATATATATCATATAAATCTAACCATACTCGTCATCTGTTAAACCACTGATAAAAGTACGTAATATATTTTAAATTTTGTTGAGGTAAAAACAAACACATAACACAGGGTCAAGCATTTTTTAATTTGATAAATGTTTTCTTTTTTTTTGTAAAGGAGAAGATAAATACAGTGACTGAATTAATAGAGATTTCACGCAACTTATACATTTCAGTGAATGTTTTACCACAAATCCAGCAATACATTTAATAATCTCTCCTATTTGATCAGTTAAATGGCATATTTGATCCTAACTAGTCGTGGTCGTCGATTTCACAGAATATTTTAAAGTACTTCGCACTACCTTTCAAATTTTCGTTACTGTCATTGTTTGTTGTTGCTCCCTCGTCTCTATTAATGTATAAATGTAATTGCTATCAGTGCGAAAACATTTGCAGTATTAGTATATTAAGTACTAATTCTTTTATATGCTAACATAAACTGTAAAACTTATATATTTTTACCTATTAATTACTGTAACACACTAATAAGAACTTCTAAATTATCCTGAGATAAGTTGTATAATTTTAATAAGGATTTACAAAATTTATTAAGAGTATCACTCCCTGATCTGTCGACAGATGTGTTTACCGTGATTCCATTCTACTCAAAATGTTAAACAAATACTTTATTAACTGACAAAAGATTGGTGGTTAAACGCATAAATGTCTTAAATTATTAATATGAAATTTTACAGGAGAGTAATATAAAGTATAGAGTATATAAATAATTTTTATACATTTGACATCGAATGTAGTAGTGTTGATATTGGTTAATATTGGTCAGACATCTAACTAAGGCGCTACAGAAAACAGTGATGATACTGGGAGGTTATAATATACAGTTAACATATTATAAAAAAGTACACCTAATCTAAATGTATGCTTAACGGTCATTATAGAGTTTTCTGAGCGTCTAGGATATCTAATAGTTGTAACTTCATATTGCTTACTTCCACATTTTCACTAAATATTTTTACCACAATTTTTATTTTTATTTTCTCTTTTGCCCATATCGACGTATGTGTCCAGCGGTTAAACTCTCTTCATGTAAGGTCACTAATTGTTCGTGAAAGCTCCCATTAATGTTATGTTTTTTTCCGTTTAAAAAATGGGATTACAATTAGACTGTCAATCATTAAAGTAACTGAAATGAAAATTTGTGAATGGCTTTTAATGTTTTTAACTGTTTACAATGATTAATGATTTTACTTTGTGAATGTAATCTATAGTGTAGAGTGCTATTAGGGTATTACCTATGTCCGCTCTTGAAAAAGTTATGTTATCTCTAATGTTCGTCTCAGTGTCTAATCTGAGACGAGAGTCCTCAACAATTGTCGAGACCAATACCAGACTCATCAGTTCTCTTGATCTCGTTGAAATTTACTATTTTCTCATCTATTAAAATACACCTAATTAATTCCATTTCATAAAAAATAATTTTTTCTTTAGGCATTTTACCTACACATTTTTGGAAATCACTGTTTCATTTAATAGATCGGTGAAACAATAACACTTTATCGAATGAAACGAATTAGAAGATACGGAACAGACGGGACGTATTTCTAATTTTTAATTAGTATTGAAATTGTTAAGCTATTTAACAAATTTTGGCGATAAAAACAACTTCTTTAAGGAAGATACTAAGAATTCAAGCACCAAGGGCTTGATGACTTAAAAACACTTATGAAATGGATTTTGCTAAGGAGCGATAGTAAATTTTTAATTTTATTATATTACTGTGTAATTATTAGGGCACTTTTGAAGCACACAATATAGTTGAGGATTTCTTACCTACAGTTTTTTTTATTTACATTTCATATAGCTTCATTTAACTTAAGTTTTATATATTTTTAGTTTCAAATGCCTAAAATAAAATTTAAATTCATTGGAGCTTCCATTTACTAGACTTGACGATCGCTAACCATTAATTTCGAGACTAGGAGAAACTGAAAAATTTTAGTCTCGGCGAGAGCGAGGCCAAGATTAGGGCAACCCTCGGTATCGTCTCGATCTGGTGACAGTAGTTTGTTTTTATTTGTGATGATTTGAATGTAATATATTTAGATTTTATTATTATTTTATTTTATTAGAGGAGGAAAACCATCCCTCATCCCCCGAAATAACACCTTTTTTTCGTTGATTTCCCCCTGTTAAAACCAACCCTTAAATAGGGGTAGTTCTCCCTTAGTTCTGGGGTAGAAGGGGAAACCCCTTTTTCGTCCCTCAAAAAACGCCTTTTTATTTGATTTTTTTCATCTAACCAACCCATAAATAGGGGTAGTTCTCCATTACTTGGGTGGTAGAGGGGGAAAACCATCCGTTGATCCAGCACCGGCAATATACACTACTTTTATTCTGACATATATTATACATTACCTTCTAAAAGGGAGAACTTTCGAACTTTCTGTGCACCCTGGAGTAAAATGCTGGTGTAGACTGTAGAGTCGTCTCTCTTATTCTTCTAGGTTTGGTTGGTATCACCTTATCTGGTACAAGTCGCAGCAATTATTAATAAAATATAAGAGTAGTGAATTAAAACAAGTTGTAATTACATAGTTGGTTCCGTTGATACCTTTTAGTCTATTTAATCTTTAGTTTCCAAAGATATTTGGAATAGGTGAGGAATTTAAGCAACTTATTAATTTCCGGTGAGTGATTTTATATACCCAGTTCGATTAAATATTTTTTTAATAATTGGAGAAAACTGCCGTGTAACATTCCCTAGGTTTTTCATCCTTTTTAGTTATATATCTACAACTCTAATGATTTTGCATGAACAAAATTAAGGTTAAAAACTGCTCATGGCAT